>CM046456.1:24344904-24652404 GCA_025506515.1 Flaveria trinervia | reverse complement strand
ACACTGACTTTTTATGCATTTTCCAATGGCTGGTGAGTATTGCTGAAGATGGCGCGGGGCAGCTACTTGGCTCTTTTTGGATGGCATTATTTTGTTTAATGTTTCTGCAATGTAATACGAATAAACGATGTTTTGTAATGAATGTTGTATTAATTTGCAAAAGCATTTATAATGAAACAAAAGTGTTGTTTTTAAAGTTTCCACTGCTATGTTTTAGTAAGTTAATGTAAATTATATGTTTTATGTGCGATGAATGATCAACTGTGAGCGTCCCGGGAACAAGGCCTTACAAGTTTGTATCAGAGCCAAAGTTTAAGTGAAACAAGTACAAAACTTTCAAAATAAACCTAAACATAAACTGAAAATGGGATGGAAAAGGAAGGGATGCCAGTCCGAGTAGTTGCGTGCCAACAAGTATTTTCTTAGTTAATCGGTATTATGTGCACATGTTATGTGATTTGTCCTGTGTGCCCTTAGTAGATTTAGATACTGATGTAGTCAGGATAGAAAATGCTTGGGGTATGAAGAGTAAAGTAAGTGGCTAATCACAACTGGCCACTGTAATTAGGGACTTACTATACTTGACATAAATTGAGCTATTCCCTTGAATGACCATGTTGGTGTTTGAATCTTATAGTGTGTTTAGAGGATGGCCGATGGTAGATCATCAAAAGCTTCATGTTGTGGTGGATGTGGTGCTGAACCACGGTTCTCGAGAGGAAGGCCTAGAGCCGAAGAGGTGGTTCATGAAGAACCCGAGACCCGTCATCCAGAGGCTGGGGATGAGAGTGCTAACTTAAGTGCCTTGGTGAAGGAGGCTGTTGTTGAAGAGGTGCATCAGGTCATGTAGACAATCTTACCATCTGTAGTGACAGAAGTGATAAAAGCTGTACGAGAGGGGGAGAGGAAGGAAAGGAGTAGGCCTACGGGCGAAAGAAGACAGCCTGAGACTGAGACGGTTCTCTTTGATGACGAAGAAGAAGAGGAAGAAGAAGAGCATAAACTGGAGGTGGCATGAGGCTGCAACTATGGGGCATTTCATAGATGCAAGCCCCCGACCTTTGATGGTAATGGCACTGCTGCTGCTGCTCACCGATGGATGAGAGAGATGGAGGCCGTACTGAATATCAGCGATTGTCGAGAGGATCAAAAGGTGAAGTTTGCTGCCCACTCGTTGTGGACTCGGCTTTGTGCTGGTGGGATAATATTGTCCAAGCCGAGGGTAGTTGGGCAATTGGAAGGATGGAATGGGCGGAGCTGAAGAAGTTGGTGATCGAGGAGTTCTGTCCTCATAGGGAGATGGATAAGGTGGAAAAGGAGTTCCTGCAGTTGGAGGCGGGAACTATGACATACAGCACTACATCACAAAGTTTAATAGGATGGCATGATTGGTGCCAGATCAAGTGACACCTTGTCACGAAAGATCAAGAGGTATATTCAGGTCTTTCCAGCAGATGTTCGCAGGCACATGATCGCCACCTGCCGAGCATGTTTAGGTTGGCGGTTGATTTGGCAGAAAGGTAGTTTGATGAAAGAACCATGGTGGTGGATGAAGCTAGCAAGAAGAGTGGTGGTGACTGGAATTGGAACGGAAAGCGATTTGGATGTGGCGGAGCCGCTCCAAGCAACAAAGGTGCACGCGTGGACGACCGACATGTGGTCATATCCGGTGCGGGGTCAAGGAGGTGTGTTAAGTGTGGACGAGAGCACACCGGGTAATGTAGAGTGGGATCCAATGTCTATTTCCATTGTGGAAAGACGGACATGTAGCGAAGAACTACGGAGTACGGAGGTATTATACTTGTGGCAAGGAGGGCCACATGAGTAGGGAATGAAAGAAACCAGGGGCTGAAGGATCGGGAGTGAAGAAGGCTGGAGGAGAAGGGCAGAGGCCGAGTGCCAGAGCGTTCACGATGACACAGGACGAGGCTAGGACGGACCCCGATGTTGTGTCAGGTACGTTTCTAGTAAACCAAACTTTAGCCTCTGTGTTATTGATTTTGGTGCTAGTAAAAGTTTTATTATTGCTGCTTTCTGTGCTAACATAGGTATGTCTACCAGGATTTCCGAGAGGATAAAAGGCTGTGATGTGGAACTAGAAGGTCACAAGTTTCCTGATAGACCATTTGTGATGACCTTAGGCGGGTTTGACGTAGTCGTAGGAATAGATTGGTTGGCGGACTATGAGTCGAATATTGTTTGTTGCAAGAAGATGGTTCCATTGATAGCGCCTGACAGGAGTTCGGTGACGGTTTATGGTGATCGGGTCACGACGACCCCAAAAGTGATTTTGATGGCAGTGGCGGGAAAGTGCATGAGGCATGGATGTAGTGCCTACTTGGCATATGTAAAGGATGTGGACACGCTAACACCACAACTGACTGACGTATCGGTGGTGTGTGACTTTCCAGACGCGTTTCCCGAAGACTTACCAGGAGTGCCACCTGACTGCGAGATTGAGTTCCAGATTGACTTGATATCGGGTGCCTAACCTATTGCTAAGGCACCGTATTGGTTGGCTCTGACTAAGATGAAAGAGTTGATGGAGCAATTGCAGGAGTTGCTAGACAAGGGGTTCATTAGACCGAGTATCTCGCCTTGGGAGGCTCCGGTCTTATTTGTGAAGAAGAAAGACGGTCATATGAAGATGTGTATAGAATACCATGAGTTGAATAAACTTACAGTGAAGAATCGGTACCCCTTACCGAGAATTGATGATTTGTTTGATCAACTCCAAGGTATCAGTTGGTTCTTGAGGATAGACCTTCGATCTGGATACCATCAGTTAAAACTCAAGGAGCAAGATATTCCTAAAACAACTTTCGCACACGTTATGGACACTACGAGTTTCTCGTAATGTCTTTTGGTTTGACAAACACGCCAGCTGCTTTTATGGACTTGATGTATCGAGTTTGTCGCCCGATGTTGGATAAATCTGTGATTGTGTTTATCGATGATATCTTGATTTATTCAAAGAGTGAGGAAGAGCATGCCGGTCACATTCGAGAGGTGCTAGAGACCTTGAGAAGGGAGAAGTTGTATACTAAGTTCTCCAGTGCGCATTCGGGCTACGCGAGGTTCATTTCTTGAGTCATGTAGTGAATCCTGAGGGGATTATGGTAGACCTGGCAAAGGTGGATGCAGTGATGCAACGGAAGTCTCCAAAGACGCCATCCGAGATTCGTTGTTTCTTGGGTTTGGCGGGCTATTATAGAAGATTCATTCAAGACTTCTCTAAGATCGCTTCCCCACTAACTAAGTTCACCAGGAAGGATGTAAAGTTTTTATGAGGTCAAGCTCAATAGAAGGCATTTGAAGAGTTAAAGGCGAGGTTGACTCAAGCTCTCCTCTGCCATTGCCCGATGGAAGCGAAGATTTAGTGGTTTATTCAGATGTTTCCTACTCGGGGTTGGGATGTGTGTTGATGAAAATAGGAAAGGTTATAGCCTATGCATCCCGATAGTTGAAAGTTCGTGAGGTTAATTATCCTATTCATGACTTGTAGCTAGCAGCTGTGGTCATTGTGTTAAAGATATGGAGGGACTACCTCTACAGGACGAAATGCACCATATTCACTGCCCATAAGAGGTTGATGTACTTCTTCAAGCAGAAAGATTTGAACATGAGGCAAAGAAGTTGGTTGGAGCTCATAAAAGATTATGATTGCGAGATCCATTACCATTCGCGCAATGCCAATGTGGTGGCGGATGCCCTTAGCTGAAAGGAGAGACCCGAGCCGATTCAGGTGAAGGCTTATCTGTTGGTCGTGACCTCCGAGGTGATGAAGCAGGTCAAGGAGTTTCAAGATGAGGCATTGAAGGATGACCATCTTAACTCTGAAAGATGAGAGTTCTGATTGCGGAATTGGGTGAAAACACACTCGGTGTTAGGACCCGATTCAGGCGTATGTGGATTCCTCATTTTGGGGATCTACGTGTGAAGATTATGGATGAAGCTCATAAAACTCGGTACTCCATTCATCTCAGTGCTACGAAGATGTACCAAGACATGAAGAAAGATTATTGGTGGCCAAGTATGAAGCGTGATATAGTGGAGTACATGAGTAAGTGCCTTACTTGCTTGCAGGTGAAGGCGTAGCATCAGAAGCCGTGTAGGAAGATCCACCTTTGGATATACCCAAGTGGAAGTGGGAGCATATAACCATGGACTTCATCACGAAGTTACCGCGTACCTTGAAAGGGTATGATGCCATATGGGTGATAGTAGATCATTTAACGAAGAGTGCTCACTTCCTACCGATCCGAGAGACGTATTGTTGATACATATGTCCCTAGTTTATGTGCTTAATGTAAAAGTTTGTCATGGCTTACATATGTGTAATGAAATGATGTAATGATATATGATTTGTGCTTTGATGTTAATGTATCTTTAATTCATATATATGAACTTATTATATAGGTTTGAAGTTGTTGTATGATTATTCATGTTAATGTACCATACTTATGGACCATACACATGAAGACATCATGCTAATGAACCAGTCACACGACTGAACTAGGAGACTGATCAGTCATATGATTGAAACATGAAAATGACTCAGTCGCACGACTGAACCTCCAGTCGTGCGTATGAATCAGTCGCATAGTTCAGTCGCACGAATGAAGATTACAAACCTATAAATGCCACATAAGTCGTGGATAAACGGGACTTTTGACACTTATATCGTATACCCTCATAACCTAGCCGTCCAGAGCGTCCAGAACGCATCCAACTTTATAGTTCGCATCTGATCGTTTTCTACTCAATCTTAACGTTTCTTTAATCGTTAGATCGATCGGGTTTGTGTTCTGATGGATTGAATCACCAATCAAATAGGACTCCGCACTATTTGATTCGGTTTCACGCATAATCAGTTAGTACCCCGTACGTACACGGTCCCTAACAAGTGGTACTAGAGCCTTGGCTTTTGATTTTGCATGTGATTCGATTATTTTTGGTGTTAAACTCACGTTTTTCATTCAAAAAGTCATCTGTTTGAGTCCATAGGTGTTTTCGACGTTTCCAGGCATAAAAGTTCAAGTTTTTCGTCATACGGCAGATTAGGGTTTCTGGAAAAATCGTGTTTTGTGTCAAAGTGACAAAATTAAAAAATTTTCAAACACAGTAGCTTTCAGTCGGACGAATAGCTCATTCACACGATTGAGTCATCCGCATTGTCCATTTGTACGTCTTAGTCATCCGCATTATCCATTCGTATGACTGAGTCATCCGTATTGTCCATTTGTACGACTGAGTCATCCGCATTGTCCATTCATACGACTGAGCCATCCGCATTGTCCATCCGCACGATTGAGTCATCCGCATTTGTCCATTCGCACGATTGACTCATCCGTATTTGTCCATCCACATTTTTCCATCCACATTTGTCCATTCGCACGAGTCAACCAGTCTTGTTTTAAAGTTCAAAGTTTATAGAAATGGAAGATCAATTCACTGCCTTTACTGCTGGAAGGGACTCTCACATCCAGAACCTTTTGCTTCTGGAAAATGAAATTGGAAATCATAATAAACCACAAAAGCTTGTAATGTTAGATTATTATCCACAATGGAAACAGAGGTTTGAGATCTATCTAAATGGAGTTGATCCTAATCTTTGGCCATCCACTGAGACAGGTTACAGTATGTCAGTCGGTGCTGATGGAGTTAAGCTTACTCTGGGAAGAATGAATGATAGCCAGAAGGTTAAGTACAATGCAGAAAAAAAGTGTATGCCCTGTTGACTCAGTCGATACTGAAATAAATATTTCATCAGTTCTTTGAGAATAAGTAGGAGAAAATGTTATGGGAAGCATCGGAGAAAAGATATGATGGGAATGCAACGTTAAAGGCTCTGAAGGCTAAGGCTCTCAAGAAGGAGTTTAATAACTTCTCTTCGATAAGGAAAGAGAGCTTGGATGATATTATTGACAGGTTCTACCATCTGATGAGTGAGCTGCACACTCATTGTGTAACAACGTCTATGGAAGATAAAGTGTCAAGTTTTGCAGACGGTTTGCCGGATAAATGGGATTCGTTTGTGTCTAATTTGAGATAGAATGATATTCTTGCAAAGTTGGATATAAATGAATTCATAATCAAGTTAAGAGAGGAAGAACTGAGAATGAAGTACAAGTCACAGAAAGGATCCTATGATCGAATTCTTCACTTTACAACTTATTTCCCACTCCAACCAGTTCAGGAGCACCTCTTCAAACAACATTCATGTCTAGTTCCGCAACTCCTTCTCACATAGTTCAACACTTAGTGAAAGAATGAAATAATGTGGAAGGGTTGGGTTACAAAGTAGTTCCACCACCACATGAGATCCTTTTGAATACAAAATGTAGACCTGTAAATAACAACCCGGTAAAGGATCATGTGGTGTCCACTCCTTTGGTTAGTGATCCTGATTCCATGGGTAAACTGGTGAACTCTATTGCTAAAAAGAAGTTGTCTACTCTGGAATCAAGAGGAAAGATGCCTATTGTTAATTTGGATGATAAATTTGAAAGGTTAATGTAAAGTCCGGTTCACACATGTCTTCTTCTGAACCCAAAATGACTAAACTAGTTAACAAAACCCATGTTACACATCAAAGTCCAAATAAACTAAAGGCTAAAGATGTTAAAAATGTTCAAACAATGAATTTTGTTAAAGAAGGAAAAACATCTAAACGAGAAGTGACTAAACCCAACTAGACTCGTGTTGCATCTGTATCACACTCAACCCCACATAAACAGTTTCTTCAACATGTGGAAGGGAGATCATGCTACAATTGTGGAAAAAGAGGACATATTTCTTCTAATGTCCTTATTATCAGACTCCCAGAAAAAAAAATTGAACTTTATGAAACAAAACAAAGTTCTTCTAAAAGGAGTTCAATTACTCCTCCTAAGAGGACAAATGAACCTAAAGTTCAACTCTAAGCCAGTTGTCTGTTTATCACAAACAGGCTTTACACAAAAATGGCTTATGGAAAGAAAGTCAAGTAAATTGTTGGACCAAAAGAACCAATGAGCCAAGATCAAAAAACCTCTAAGTCCCACATGATATCACAACAACTGCTGAAGGCTTCATCAGCATTCGACAAGTGCTGAAGACTTCAACAGCTGAAGATCAAGTGCTGAAGACTTCAACAGCTGAAGACTAAAGTACTAAAGCTCAACAGCTGAAGAACACAAGTGCTGAAGCTGAAGACTAAAGTGCTGAAGCTCAACAGCTGAAGAGTCCACAAGTGCTGAACATCAACAACTGATGTACAAAGTCTGAAGACATCAGCTGATGACATCTACTGAAGTCATCAGCTGATGAAACGTCTGAAGTTCAAGTCTGAAGACCAAGTGCTGAAGTTTCAGTAGTTTGTCACAACAGCTGAAGAGTACTTCTTCAGTAGTTGTGTTATCAGTAGTTTTATGTTTTTACTTTCAGTAGTTTTGTAAAACGACTAAAGAGCTTGTTCTTTAGTCGTTGTAGTTTCAGTAGTTTCTTTTCAGTAGTTATAGTAACTGATAACACTTAATATTTTTGTAAGAAGATGTCAGCTGTTTTGACATCTTCAGTAGTTGTGTTTCAGTTGTTTAAATAATTCTGTTAGATGTCACTATCAAGTGATATCAGCAGACGTCACATCTCCTATATAAGGAATGTTCCACCACGACATTCCTATATAAGGGATGATTGACCTGATTGTATGTGTGACATTTTTGCCACCACGAAAGCGTTGAATGAAATATTCTTTTTGCAGAAACTGTCTCTCTTTATAACTAATTCTGTTCATTGCAATATCTTTCGTATTCTTGCTCGAATTGTGCTAGTTGGTACTCTATTCCGCTGCTGAAATCATTCAAATCGATCAAACTTGATGCTGAGATTCTATCAAATGGTATCAGAGCAGGTTAATCATTGATCGATCTAACAATTGATCATTGAAACTGCTCATTTGCTCTAAGTTTGATCGAACTAGCAATTCGCACGAATCTGTTATAGAGATTGAAGTTCTGTCGCTTTTGGCTATTTTAATTGAGGTTCTTAGTGGTTTTGAGCTAAATTTGTTTTGCTTATCTTGAATTTGTCTGAATTTTCTAAAATGACTACTCCTTCCAATGATCTTCACAATACTGGTTCCTCAACCAAGCCTCCAATGCTGGTTAGGAGTGAGTATAACATATGGCAACGATGAATGCTCCATCACCTGTATGTTAACAGCTCAGGTTGTTGGACATCAGTGGTACATGGTCCACACAAGCCTATGGTGAATAACCCGGAAACCAATCAAATGGTTCCGAAGATGAGGGAGCAATACTCAGATGAGGATAAGAAATTGTTTGAGATTGATGCAAAAGCCCATGGAATTCTAGCCATGGCACTGCCCAATGAAATCTATTCTGGGCTAATGCATTATGAAACTGCCCATGACCTCTAGAATGCCTTGAAAGAACAATTTGGAGGAACATATGAGGTCTTGGAAAATAATAGAGAAATCCTCGCCCAACAATATGAGACATTCTCTCATAGGAAGGGTGAGACACTGACTCAAAAGTTTGAGCGGTTCTCTTGTTTGATCTCTGAATTAAAAATGGTCAAACATGAGTACACCAATAGCCAGATGAATAACAGATTTCTCAGATCACTACCTGAGAGATGGGACACATATACTATTGTCCTACGCTCCAGTGCAAATTTGGACAAACTATCTCTCACCCAACTCCATGGGAAATTGCTCACATTTGAGAGAGAGATAGAGCAGAAAAGGAAACTGGCTTCATCTGGTAAGCTCACTGAAGACTTTGTACCAGGCAACACTGCCTTGGTTGGTCATGAGTCAGAATATGCTTCATCTAAATGCCAGTATGATGAGCATATTGATTTCTCTTTAAACACTTCTGATTCTGCATTTGTGAGTGTTGATAGTCAGTTTACTGGGTGTAATAATGACAATCTATGCTTCATCATGGATGATCTCAAGGGGATTGCTGATGATGACTTAGAAGAGATGGATATTTTGAGTCAAATGGCCTTGATAAATATCAGATCTAGAAGTTCTACAAAAGAACTGGAAGAAAGTTCCCAGGACTCTCTGGCAAAACCAAAGTTGGTTTTGACAAGAGTAAGTTGAGGTGTCACAAATGCCATAGGCTTGGACACTTTGCTAGAGAATGTAGATCATCTGGATCTAATTCTTCAGCACCCTTTGTGACTTTCCCTGGCAATAGTCAACAACACAGAGGGCAACATCCTGTCAATTCTGGTCATCATTCTCAACCACAATCTCTTGCATATTTTGTTCCTCAGGGTCCAATGCCATATCCTTACCCTTGTTATTACATGCCACAAACCAGTCAGGTTCAAGAACCCATTGCTCAACAACCACATGCTCTTCCTGAGCCTCAACCATCTCAATCTCATCAACCTCCTCAACCTCAACAACACAGCTTCTTCACCCCTGGAGTTGTTGACTGGAGCAGTTTACCAGATGACATGTTTGGTCATGAACAACTGTTCATAGGTGCTGGTCAACATGGTGGTGACAGTCCTTTTGGGAATCTGGCACTTATGGCTCTGGAGTCTGCAGATGGACCATCCTCAAATGCCTCTTCATCACAGGTATCACAGGTATCCTCTGAGGCTAAGGCTAAATATGTTCTGAAACATGCATAGCAGCATTTGCATCTATTAGAGAAGCAAATGTAGCTTTAATCAATAAGAACATAGAGCTAGAAAAGATCATTTCCAAAAGAAAAGCTGAGTTTGAGTCTATGCTTAAAGAGAAAAATGATGAGATTTATAAACTTAAATGCCAAATCACTGATGATAAGGCTAGGGAAGAGGTACAAAGACCTCAAAGAAACCCTTGCAGTCACCCAAGTAGAGTGTGATCGATGGGTACAATCATGCAAAGGTTTTGAAATGCTTCTTAGTAAGCAATCAGCTTCCAATGTGAAATTTGACATTGGTTATAATCACACTGCTCCTCCTACAGATTTTGTTTCAAGAGCAGAAGTGAAATCTAATGGAGAAAGCAATAACCAATCCACCTCATCATGTGATTCACTTTCTAATAGAGCACCATCAGAAGTTGAAGTTAGTATTACTCCCTCGTTGAACCTATCAGCTGATCTTGATGGTTCAAATACTAACACTCACATGATCAAAGAGTTGATCAACTCAGGAGTTATTTCTGGAAGTCCTGAAAGGACTAGAGAGCAAGATTTAACACCTGAAGTTCAAACTCCAACTACTGTCAGCACTTAAGAGAAGAAAACTGTTAGTAGAAAGGGTTTGAAGACTACTAAAGAAGAAGTCAAGAAAGCAAAGAGTGCTTCCAACGTGCTGAAGAACAAGTCTTCAGTAGTTTCATTCTCTTTAGTTGATGATCAACATAAGATGAAGAAGAAACCATGTGAAATATGTGGTTTGTTCAATCATCTTACAGATGATTATTGGTACAAAAGAGGATCCAAACTCAAACATAAAAAGGAAATTAAGGAGAAAATGGTTAAAATGAAAACTGAGTTTGAAGCCATATTTGTACCAGCAACATCAAATCCTATAATTCTTAAGTCCAAAAAGAAATCCAAAAAGGAAGGGGTTAAACAGGTAACAGCTGCGATTGCTCACAAGAAGAAGGTGCAACATAGGAACTTATCAAACTCTAATGCCAATGTGTCTGGAGAGCTGAAAGCTTTATCACAAAATCAGACACAGCTGGTTATGATGGTTCAACATCTATAAGGAAGATTAACCAATTCGATGTTCCTATGTTGAAACCACAGAAAAGGAGGTCCAAGCCAAAGGATTCCTCTTCTTCACCATCTTCTTCCTCTCAGGCTGTTGTTTCCAACAAACCTGTTAGTTTACCATCTGTTGATGAGAAAGGCCCAAAACCAAAAAGGTTTGGGTCTCAAAATCTAACTAATTTGTTGTGTTTTGCAGGGTTCTTCAACATGCCACAGAGGCATCTAGTATGTAGACAGTGGAGATCCATGCATATGACAGGAAACAGATCACTTTTAATGACTACTCAAGGAAGGAAGGGTTTTGTGTCATTTGGCAATGATGCAAAGGGTTACATCATCGGCAAAGGCTTTGTTTCCAATGGGGAAATAAAGTTTGATGATGTTAACCATGTGGAAAATCTCAAGTACAACCTCTTGAGTGTCAGTCAAATGTGTGACAAAGGCCATGTTGCTCTTTTCACCAGTCAGAACTGTCGGATTCTGTCATCCAAAGTTTTAAGTTTGATTGATAAGGTGTGGATGAATACACTTCCTGAAGGCCAACAGGACAGGAAGAGTGTATGCCTTAGATCTTTCCAAGAAAATAGATCTCAAAGGCCATCCTTGCCTATTTTCCAAGGCTTCCCCTCAAGATACTCTATGGCATAGAAGGCTGGGTCATGTGAATCTCAAAAACATAAATCAGCTAAGAAACCATAGCTTAGTAAGGGGACTGCCTATGAAGGAGTACAAATGTGAAGATAACTGCACTGCTTGTTTAAAAGGAAAACAACACAAAGCTTCATTTCCCTCCATAGAAGAACCTAAGTCCACTGCCTGCTTACAGCTTCTTCACGGATCTCTTTGGTCCTGTGAGAGTGATGAGTATGGCTAAGAAGAAATATTGTCTGGTAATTGTGGATGATTACTCAAGATTTGTATGGACTTTCTTCTTGCATTCAAGGATGAGGCGGCTCAGAAGATTATCAACTTTGGTTGTATGTTGAGAAGCAGTATTCCCTCTCAGTCAAGTGTATTAGAAGTGATAATGGAACAGAATTCAGAAACAATACACTTGATGAGTTCTACCTCTCAAGGGAATCAAGAGGCAGTTTAGCATCCAAGGACTCCTGAACAAAATGGAGTACTGGAGAGAAAGAACAGGACCCTTATTGAAGCTGTAAGGTCCATGTTGGTGATTTTGGGCTGCCAATGACTTTTTGGGCTGAAGCTGTCAATACATCTTGCTATGTACAGAATAGAATTCAAGTAAATCAGAGGTTGATGAAGACTCCATATGAAGTCTTCATCATTTGGCCCCTTAATTCATTCTCAGAGCTTTTGGGTGTCCTGTTTTCATCTCAACACACAGGATCAACTCCAAAAATTTGATCCTAAGGTGGATGCAGGGTACTTTGTTGGTTATTCATCAACTTGCAAAGCATACAGAGTCTTCAACTGTAGAACAAAGATGGTTGAAGAGACTCTACATGTTAAGTTAATGAATCTCCAAAGGACAAATTCCACAAAGCCCTGTGGAGCTATTTGATTTGGACATACTGCAATATGTTCCTTATCAAACTCCTGCTGTTGCTCTGTCAACAGTTCACCACCTGGTGGTACTGCTGGTGCTGCTGATGATGATGATAGCAGTACTCACCTCTTCAGGTTTAGTGACCAACTGCCTGTGTCCTCTAAACCTGATGCTCCTGTAGCTTCAGTAGCTTCATCCACAACAAGTGCTGATGAGATTTCTGCATCTTCAACTTCATTTGAGTTGCCACCATCTACATGGTTTCAAGAGTCTACATCAACCTCTGTTGCTGCTGAAGGTTCTACAAACACTTGCACTGATCTCATTGGTTATCAAGAGATGAAGAATCACCCAATGTCTCAAATCATTGGTGATATCAATGCTGGAGTTTCAACCAGAAGTCAATTGTCCAATTTCTGCTTCTATGCTCTCTTCATCAGTCAGCTAGAGCCAAATAATTATCATGTTGCACTTAGAGACAATGGTTGGGTTGAAGCAATGCAGCTTGAGCTTCTTTAGTTCAAAAAGCAGCAAGTGTGGGAGCTTGTTCCTCTTCCCCCAGGTAAGTGTGCAATAGGCACTAATGGGGTTTAGGAATAAAACAGATGAAAAGGGCTTATTGTTAAGAACAAGGCCAGACTGGTGTTCAGTGGTTTGCACAAGAAGAAGGTATGATTTATGCTAAAACCTTTGCCCCTATAGCCAGACTGGAGGCAATTAAATTGTTCTTAGCCTATGCTGCACTCCACAATCTTAAAGTTTTTCAAATGGATGTTAAAAGTGCATTTTTATATGGTAAAATAAAAGAAGAAGTTTATGTGTGTCACCCACCAGGTTTTGAGGATAATAAACACCCAGAATGGGTATACAGCTTGATAAGGCTCTTTATGGGTTGAAACAAGCTCCTAGAGCCTGGTATGAGACATTATCTAACTTTCTTCTGCAAAATAATTTCACTAGAGGCTCCATAGATAAAACCTTATTTATTAAGAAGGTGGATCAGCATAAGCTACTTGTTCAAATTTATGTTGATGATATTATATTTGGATCCTCTGATCCCCAGTTGTGTGATGATTTTACAAAATTAATGCAAAGGAAGTTTGAAATGAGTGCAATGGGAGAATTACAGTTCTTTCTAGGCTTGCAAATCAAACAAAGCTGATGGAATTTTAATTCATCAGTCTAAATATACAAAAGATCTTTTAAATAAGTTTGATTTACAAAACTGTAAGCCCTGTTCAACTCCCATGTGCAACACCACACAATTGGATATTGATCAGAAAGGTACAGCTTTTGATGAAACTTTTTACAGATGTATGATTGGGTCCTTGATGTATTTAACAGCTTCTAGACCAGATATTATGTTTGCTACATGTGTTTGTGCTAGATTTCAGGCTGCACCTAAAGAGTCTCATCTGATTGCAGTCAAGAGGATCTTTAGATATTTGCAAGGTACACAATCTCTAGGTTTATGGTATTCCACTGGGCCTCTTGCAAATTAGTTGCTTTCTCTGATAGTGACTATGCAGGGTGTAAGTTAACCAGTAAATCACTTCTGGTGGATGTCAATTCCTAGGCAACTGTTTGATTTCTTGGCAGAGTAAGAAACAAACATCTGTTGCTACATCCACTGCTGAAGCCGAGTACATTGCTGCTGCAAGTTGTACATCCCAAGACTCTGGCTTCATAATCAACTTTTGGATTATGGCATTACAGAGACTAAGACTCCGTTATTAATGGATAGTGCTTCAGCTCTTTGCATTGTCAAAAATCCAGTCTAGCACTCTAGGACCAAACATATAGAAATTAGACATCATTTTATAGAGATTGTTTTGAAAAGGGTCTAATTAATCCTATGTTTGTGCCTAGTGCTGATGAGCTTGCAGACATTTTTACTAAGCCTTTGGATAGTTCAACTTTCCACAACCTGGTGTTAAGGCTTGGTATGCTGCAGCTAGAATAAGTGACAACTACTAATGATCTCAGTAATAAGTACTGATGATCATTGGTAACCATGTCACATATAAGTACTGATGAGTTTTTTTTTACCCTCAGTGGTTTTTATAACTACTGAAGGCTAAATGCCTCATAAGTACTGAAGTACATTATCTGTTCTAAACTACTGATGTAGTTACAACTACTGAAATCAGTAAAAACAGATAAGTACTGACGTCCTATGAAACACCTGAAAAGCAGATGAAAAGTCTGATGAGTATGTGTTGAGGACAGTATGAAACAGCTGAAAAGCTAAGAATTGACGAAAACAGCTGATGAGTAATTTCTCTTCAGTTGTTTCTACAACTGCTATTTCTAAACAACTGAAGCAAGACCACAGTCTTCAGTAGTTTCACAACTACTGATAACTAATACCAAGTCTTCAGTTGTTTACAACACTGATGGCAAAACCACTGTCTTCAGTAGTTTCACAACTACTGATGACAAACCACAGTCCTCAGTTGTTTACATCATATGAAGTCAAAACCACGACCTTCAGTAGTTTCATAAATACTGATGGTTAACACCAAGACTTCAGCTGTTTCAACGTCTGATGGTCAAAACCAAGTCTTCAGTTGTTTTATAACACCTGATGACAACACCACCACTGTCAGTCGTTTTAAACCTCTGAAGGTTAATACACGTCATCAGTAGTTTCAAACAGCTGATGACCACACAAAACCTTCAGTAGTTTTCTTTCAGCCTTTTTCATATCCCAACCCTATAAATACCTGTCTTCTTCTCAAACGTTCCATTAGCCGTTCTTCTGACCTTCATACTCTTAAAAATGGCAACCATGAGTCTAAAACCCAGACATAATTGCGTCGCCTACCTCACGAAATCGGCCTTCTGGACAAAGTTTGATCACGCCATAGACCTAATGGCTGATTCTCAGTATAGTACTGCTCTGCTCTTAGACCCGACCATCTACCCAGAGTCACTAAGTCAGTTTTGGTCCAATGCCTACGTTCACACTGTTGTGCCTTCCGGCCAAATTTCCTTTCGGTCATTGGTCAACCAAAAACAAGTAGAGGTTACACCTGATAGCATTCGTCGAGTGCTAAATTTACAAGATGCTACTGTTGTGTGGACTGAGTACCCGAAGGGCACAACTGATATGTCCTTCACCAACAATGGGTACGACGGAAATCTTCGAGCTGCTACCATACTGAAGAAGAACTTCCCTGATGCTGAACGACTGATATTTCATATGGTGAATATTTGTTTAGCCTCGAAGACATCCTCATGGGATCAAATGTCTTCCGGTGGAAACAGGTATTATATTCAATTCTAGAACACCAACCTTTAATTTTTCACAAATTGTGTTTCTAGAAATCAAAGATCTGGCACAGAAACCTGTGGGAAAAAGATGGCTATTATATCCCAGGTTTCTGATGGCCATAATTTTAAATGAATTACAAACTGATGGCCTTGTTGGCCTTGGAGTCCCTACACCAGCTGTTCTAGCTGAGGTATACTCCAGGCATAACTCCGACCAATCTCTCAAAGAAGCTGCCCATTTGCTCAAACCCAAGCAAGGGAACCCACAGCTTCAACTGCCGATCCAACGTCCCCACCAAGCCAAAATCCAAACCAAACAAGCTAATCAGGGAGATGAGTCCCCTGATGATGCTCCTGTACCACCCAAACAAGATAAACCTACTGGTTCAACCCTCCAGTAGTGTTAAAGACTCAACCAGCAACAACCGCACAGGTATCCTCTCAAAAGGATCCTGTTGCAACCACTTCAGGGGAAACCACATTACTGAGACCTCTCTCACTTGAGGAGGTTATCATTGAAGAGCATCCCTCTCCCCGGATGCAATCAGCTTCTATCCCCTCTCCCCATGCAAATGCCCCCCAAAGTCCAACCATTATAATTGCTAATGTGCTGACTCAGCTGCATGCCTCTCCTCCTCCCCTACACCCACAACAAAGGGGAGAACAACAACAATTGAGGAAGAGGATACACATGCTTCTGACCCACCCACAGACGGGGTTTAAATGTTCTATCTCCTGGTGTGGATATGGAGATCAGAACATTTGGTGAGGCTGCCACCTCTTCTGAATCAGCATATGATCAGACTGAGGTTGGTAACATAACTAAGACCTTACCAGAGGCAACAATGATAAAGGACAAAGTCATGAGGCTGGAAGTCCCCAGTTCCAAGACAAAGGGGCACATGCTACATCTGGTCTACACCCAGTACATGTACATCCTGCTACAAGCAGGAGGTCAGGTGATTCAGCATCTGCTGATGATGACCTGGGCTTCTTTTATGATGTCTTGCCCAGAACATAATCCTAGAGGAGGAAGTCAGTAGGCTGCAAAAACTACTTGACCAACTCTCTCAGGGAGAAAGACCATCTGCCATCACATCAACCCAACAGATGGCACCTTCCTCTGAAGGTCACTTAAACACACAGCCACTCAAACAATCTCAGCCACCTGCCTCTGTTTCTGGCACCATTTCTCAGGACCAAAACCCCCCTGAGCAAATGGATGCTATCCCTCAAAATCCCCTATCTCTCATCACACCGCAGATAACTGAAATTGTCATTAAAACTGTTGATGAGAGACTTCTTCTGTCTTACAACCTATGGTGGAGGATGTACTGAGCCAAAAGCTTTCTGCTGATCAAACCTTAAAACCAATGCACCCAAAAAGGGGGAGATCCAGCAGTGAAAGCTAAAAGAAAGAGGATGGAGAGGAGAAAGAGAAAGAGAAGGACAAAGAAGTGGAAATAGAGAAGGACTGTGTGTATGAGACCGAGAAAGAGAAAGAGAATGAGAATGAAAAGGGAGCTGAAAAGGAGAAAGTACATGAAAGTCAAAAGGACTTTCATGTCACATATAAGAAAAAGAAAAGTGCTGAAAAAGAGAAAAACTTGAATGAAATGGTTAAAGAGGCTGATGCTGAACACAGCAGATCAATGGACAATATCATTGATCAGTTGTTTAGGCAAGGTTTCAATACTAAAAAGCTGGACTCTGAAATAAGAAGATTAGAGATCGAAGAGATTCAACAAAGATGGGCCAGCTACAGCACAATGGATAGAGAAAGACTTGAGATCATGATCAGATTTATCAGCAAATACCTTGGGAGATCATTGATCAAAATAAAATCATGGACCAGGGACAGCATCTTGGCCATAACCTCCAAGATCTGTTCGTCTGAGGCATATACTAAGGGATTAGTAATAGAAGCTTTGAATGAAGCAGGAGCAAGGAGCAGGACTGAGCTAGCAAAACACTCAAAAGCCACACTCACCTCCAAAATGCTAACCCAGCCTGTCAACATTCCCTCTCCAAAACAACCACAACCACAACCCGCAAAACCAACTCCCTTACCCTCAAAACCAACAGCCGATGAGGACCTAAGCAGAAGAAGAGAAAGGTGTTGAGGCTGGAATAAGAAGAAGATGATGATGAAGACAGGCTGCCGATCTCAGCTGTTCTACAATTGCCTAAGGCCAAAGATCTCTCTCTTGCAATAACTCCTCAGCAACAAAGAGATGCAATCAAAGTGAAATTGGAAGAAGAAGAACAACACAGATTGCACGATGAAGAGTTATTGAGGAGAGTAGATAAAGCATATACAACCACTTCCTCCATCATTAATATGAAAAACCAAGCTCAGAGGATTTATACTCTTAGACATACTTTTCAGTATGTGAAAGAAAGAGTAAGAATTTGGCCTGATCCCAGGGTGGCTCACAGAATACAAAAGAAAATATCCCTCAGCGATACAATGGGCAAGTGAAAAAGATTGTAGATGAAGTGATCTCCTTAGCCCTTGTAGTCTCACCCTGGGGCTGGTGTATAAGAGGCTGAATGAGATCAGAAAGGATGAGTTACCACTGCTGTTAGAAGGTCATAATGAAAAAAGATTGTAGTCTCCTTACCACTGCTGAATGAGATCAGATGAATTTGCTTACAGACAGATTACAACAGTGGTACTAAAAAATGGAAAACAGGTCAAATTCCTGTCTGAGTACTATGGGCCAGAAGGATTCTTCAATGGTGAGGCAGAGGAGCTCACCATGGAGGAACAAATTGTATTTTTGGAGGCCTACACCAGGGAATCCTACAGGCTCATAGTTGGGAAGTGAGTCTCATGGATGGGGAAACAGCTCAGTGTCCAATTCCCCAATACAGAGCTCCCATCCATATATTGCCAACCAAATCATCAGAGACTCATTCCAGGCCAGTGCTTATATGGGTCATCTTCTCAACTGATCAAGAAGGAAAAAGACCAACCACTCTGCCAACAATAAGTGGGAAAATAATCAATTAGAGGTTTTAGCTGCATTGGTTCAGGGGGAGTTTGTTGGACCAAAAGAACCAATGAGCCAAGATCAGAAAACCTCTAAGTCCCACATGATATCACAACAACTGCTGAAGGCTTCATCAGCAGTTCGACAAGTGCTGAAGACTTCAACAGTTGAAGATCAAGTGCTGAAGACTTCAACAGCTGAAGACTAAAGTACTGAAGCTCAACAGCTGAAGAACACAAGTGCTGAAGCTGAAGACTAAAGTGCTGAAGCTCAACAGCTGAAGAGTCCACAAGTGCTGAACATCAACAACTGATGTACAAAGTCTGAAGACATCAGCTGATGACATCTACTGAAGTCATCAGCTGATGAAACGTCTGAAGTTCAAGTCTGAAGACCAAGTGCTGAAGTTTCAGTAGTTTGTCACAACAGCTGAAGAGTACTTCTTCAGTAGTTGTGTTATCAGTAGTTTTAGGTTTTACTTTCAGTAGTTTTGTAAAATGACTGAAGAGCTTGTTCTTCAGTCGTTGTAGTTTTAGTAGTTTCTTCTCAGTAGTTGATGTAACTGATAACACTTAGTATTTTTGTAAGAAGATGTCAGCTGTTTTGACATCTTCAGTAGTTGTGTTTCAGATGTTTAAATAATTCTGTTAGATGTCACTATCAAGTAACATCAGCAGACATCACATCTCCTATATAAGGAATGTTCCACCACGACATTCCTATATAAGGGATGATTGACCTGATTGTATGTGTGACATTTTTGCCACCACGAAAGCGTGTGATTGAATGAAATATTCTTTTTGCAGAAACTTTCTCTCTCTATAACTAATTCTGATCATTCCAATATCTTTGGTATTCTTGCTCGAATTGTGCTAGTTGGTACTCTATTCCGCTGCTGAAATCATTCGAATCGATCAAACTAGATGCTGAGATCCTATCATAAATTGTCTGATAATGAGAACAATACGAAGAACGATATGCCCTCATCCTCAAGGGGACGGGGTGAATTTATGATGTGTGATTCCTCTAGGTCACCCAAGCCAGTTAAGGCTTAGGTCCCAAACCTAACTGATCATTTTCTTTGAATGTGCAGGGTGTCCGCTACAGTGCTATCACAAATGCCTGGATTGTTGATAGTGGGGCGTCTAGGCACATGACCGGGAACTTGTCTCTTCTTTTCAATTTCTAACATATTAAAGGAGGACATGTATCATTTGCTGGGAATAAAGGAGGATATATCAATGCTCAGGGCAAAGTGGGAAACCAGAAAGTCAAGTTTGATAAGGTCAACTACATTCAACAACTACAGAAAAACTTGTTTTCACTCTCCTAGATTTGTGACAAAGGCTTCAAAGTTGTGTTTGACAACAAGAAGTGCTACATGCTGAAAAAGGATTACGTTATCCCGGAGGACAAAGTATTAATTATATGTCAAGATCTATCAAAATCCTCCACAATTGATCATAAAGTTCAATGCTTCTTGTCAAAGGACAGGGACTCAATCTCCTGGCATAGGAGAATGGGACACATTAATCCGAGGAAGATGAATCAATTGATACATAATGATCTAGTGAATGGAGTAAATGTCAAGAACTTCCAGCTTCCGAAGTTTTTTGTAGCATGTATGAAAGGCAAAAGATTAAGAATTCTCACAAGGCAAAGAAAGTTAATTCCATTGACCTGCCTCTCGAGCTTCTACACATGGTTCTGTTTGGTCCCGTTAGCACTAGAAGTATTGCTGGTGATTTGTACTGCTATGTAGTCACTGATGATTATTCAACATTTTCTTGGGTGATGTTTCTGAAATCCAAATCAGAGACATTTGAATCCTTCAAACATCTAGTAACTACATTAGAATCACTCTACAAGTTGAAAGTTAGGCAGATTCGATCAGACAACGACACAGAGTTCAAGAATCAGTGGATGGAGGCGTTTTGTAAAGAAAAAGGGATTGTACATCAATTTACATCTGCCTACACATCACTGATGAATGGAGTTGTTGAGCAAAAATATCAGAGCTTTATAGAGATAGTAAGACTATGCTAGCCGACTCGAAACCGCTATCCAATTTTGGAACGAGGCAGTGGCCAATGCATGCTACACCCTCATCGTGTCTTGGTGGTCAAACGTCATGGTAAAACATGTTATGAGTTGCTCTAGCGACGTAAACCTAACCTGGAGTATCTCGAACCATTTGGTGCACCATGTACGCTGCTGAAGAAAACTCAGTCTGGGAAGTTCACTGAGAAGGTTGAAGAAGGGATCTTTCTCGGATACAATATACCGGACAAGAGAGTTTATAACAATTCAATGGGTCAGGTTGAAGTGTGGTGCAACGTTGATGTTCAGAGATACACCACCCCCTGCTGGAAAGGGACCTTCATTCTTCTTCAACTATGATAGATTCTTTAAGTCCTTCAAAATACCTCCCTCCTTTCTTAATGATGAGTTAAGTACCAGAATGATGTCTGATGTCCTAGAGACACCCCCACTAGACTCGACAGCATCAACTCCACAAGGCGAATCTTCTAATCCTTTAGGAGGAGCACTTGATGTAAGCGATTCCTCCTCTGATGATGAAGAAGTGAAGACTGAACAGGTGGATCAGGGGGAACCGGTTCCTACTATTGAAAGTACACAAGCATCAGATGTTGATGCCTTTAATACTTCTGAACCTCATACTCCAACAGCTATAGATACTGAACCTGGAATTCAAAATCTAGATCAGGAAGTAGTTGTTCCCGCAACTCCCGGATCTCGAATAAATGTTTATCATCCGCTGGATAATGTCATAGGGGATGTACTATCGGGAGTACAGACACGAAATCAGCTATACTCAGCTGATTATGCCTCTGTCATGGAAAAAGGGTATCTTCACGATGGTGCTTATCGATGTTTTGTGTCTCAATTTGAGCCAAAATATGTAAGTGAAGCCTTAAACTATGAGGCATGGGTCAGTGCCATGCAAGAAGAACTTCTACAGTTCAAAAAGCTATGAGTATGGACACTAGTGGATGGACCAAAAGGTGCTAAGGTGATTGGCACTAAATGGGTCTTGAAGTGCAAGAAAGATGACCAAGGGGTCATAATAAAAAACAAGGCTCGACTTGTGGTATAAGGTTTTAGACAAGTCGAAGGAATAGACTACAATGAGGTGTTTGCACCTGTGGCTAGAATGGAAGCAATCCGTATCTTCCTAGCCTATGTATCTTACATGAAGATTCAAGTTTATCAACTAGATGTAAAAAGTGCATTTCTTAATGGTGAAATCCGTGAGAAAGTCTACGTCAGTCAACCCGAAGGATTTGAGGATCCTTATCATCAGGACAGAGTTTACAAACTAGACAAGGCTCTCTACGGGCTCCATCAAGCCCTGTAAGGCCCCGTCTACGGGACGCTTACAGTTGGTCATTTGTCGCGCATAAAACATATAATTACATTTGTCTTAAGAAAATATTGCAGCGGAAACATTCAAAAAGGA
Organism: Flaveria trinervia; assembly: GCA_025506515.1. Lineage (NCBI taxonomy): Eukaryota > Viridiplantae > Streptophyta > Magnoliopsida > Asterales > Asteraceae > Flaveria > Flaveria trinervia. Next base: position 24,630,402 of record CM046456.1, on the reverse strand, counting down.
CACCTCTTTCATTATAAACACTTTTGCCAAATAATACATCATTATCCGATTACAAAATACATGTTTGTATTACATCACAAAAGCATCATAATTGGATGCCATCCCAAAAGAGCTGAGTAGCCTCGTAGTGCCATCCTCAGCAATCACTACCTGCCAACTGGAAAATATATAAAAAGTCAGCGTTGCTGAGTGAGTTCTAGCTTTTATAGTAAACATACTTTAGTTTCATTAAAATCTTTCGTTACAAGTGTATGTGATCATACATCATACGTACATACAGATAACATCATATTATCTTGTCATTCTTTTGCTCAAACTTTCATTCATTTGATATAACTTTACTTGCACATCGGATATCTCTCGTACCAATACCATATGCTACACCCCGAACAATTTAGCTACTGGGCCGAAGTCAATAAAAGAACAGCTGAGCGTATGCCACAGTACTAGAGGTAAGCGGTAGAGGCACTACACGTTTTGTCGATCACAAAGAAGGACCCTGATATCCAATGCTTGCAAGACTTCTTTCATTCATTCATTAATGCATGCATTCATCATCGTATTCCTCATTCGTTCATTCATTAATGCATGCATTCATCGTCATATTCCTCTTTCGTTATCTTTCACTTTACGTTACATAATACTTCATTCATTCATTAACATAACACGTAAAGCCACAGGAAAGATAAACATGCATCATAATAAGGAACATAACATGCACAGACATCACGTCATACAGAGCAACATCATACATACATAATATGCATATACATGCAACCTCATCATCATGCCCTACATGCTCTCTAAGGCCACAACAATCGTCTTACATGCTCTTACGGGAACCTTTATGTCAACACTTACATCTGCACTTTCCCCCGAAAGTCGGAAGTCAAACTATACTTTCCTCGGGTGCAATAGCCCTATTCAAGCGTATGGACACCCTTCCGTCGCGTGGCCTCCATGCGACTGAACACTATGCGAATGAACTAATGCGGATGAATACCCATGCGAATGAACGCCCAGTCGTGCGAATGGACAATGCGGATGAACCTCATGCGAATGGGATTAATGCAGATGAGCATTATGCGACCGGACCTTCAGTCGCATGTCCTCCGTGCGACTGGCCTTTCAATCGTGCGAATGGACCTTCAATCATGCGAATGGTCCCCAATTGTGCGAATGGACCCCAATCGCACCCTATTCGGCCGCATGGCCTCCATTCAGCCTCCAATCGGTCGCCTAGCCCTAGCTGATGCAGAATGCAGTTCATCCCGACTGCAGCCGAGGGTTTTCGGCCTCCAACCCATCTAAACCCATTTTTAGCCCAAATCGACCATCCTAAACCTTAGGGATGCATACCATAACACCATTCAAGCACACACAAGCTCACAATCAAGACTCAAACACATCATACACACACATACACATATACAAACGGGTCAACATACACCCACACGAAAAACCTGATTTCAGATGTTTTCCAGCCCCAAAATCGTTTGAAAACATGTAAAAGAGGGGTCCTAGAACTCACACAAACGAGCATAACGACAAGGGCTTTGGTTTGGCTTGCTACACGACGATTTTGGCTACTCGAACCAACCGAAACAACACTTTTCCTCTTTTCTTTGGCTGATTTGTGAGTGTGTGGGGAGAGGGTAAGGGCTGCCCTCTCCCTTATATACTCCCACTCACCCGATTTTCTTTCGTTGGTGAGTTTGGTCCCTCGACTTTGGACTTTTTTTCTTTTTCTTCCTTCGTCGGCTTTAAAGTAGTAAATAACCGGGTGTTACAAGTCCACCCCCCTTAAATAGTTTTCGTCCCCGAAACCTATTATTCTTCGAATAAACGTAGATAGTGCTATCTCATTTCCTCCTCAGTCTCCCACGTTGACTCGGATCCCTTCCTGTGCTTCCACTGGTTGCTCCACGTAATTGAGCCTTTTGTCTACTTCGATATCCTCCAGTGGAACAATCATGTCTTCATCAGCTAAGCACTTCCTTAGATGAGATACATGGAATGTCGGGTGAATTCCACTTAACTCATCCGGTAACTCCAGTCTATAGGCCACCTCTCCTACTCGAGGATGATTCGGAAAGGGCCTATATACCTTGGACTCAACTTACCCCGCTTCCTGAATCGGATGATACTCTTCCAAGCTGAGACCTTCAACATAACCCGGTCACCCACCTGGAACTCAATCGGTATGCGTCTTTTATCAGCATACAACTTCTGTCTATCTTTGGCTTCCTTCATAAAGGCTTTAATCTTCTCAAGCTTCTCAGTCGTAGCCTCGATTACCTCGACACTCCCCAATTCCTTCTGACCAATATCACCCCAACAAACGGGCCTTCTGCATCTCCTACCGTATAACATCTCATATGGTGGCATACGAATGCTGGCATGATAGCTGTTGTTGTAGGAGAATTCAGCTAACAATAGGTGGTCATCCCAACTTCCACCAAAATCAATCACACATGCCCGAAGCATGTCTTCCAGCATCTGAATGGTCCTTTCTGACTGACCATCAGTCTGGGGATGATAAGCCGTGCTAATATGTAACCTCGTCCCCATAGCATCGTGGAATTATTCCAAAATTTAGATGTAAACCGAGTGTCGCGATCCGACACAATAGACACCAGCACACCATGACGAGTTACAATTTCCTTGATGAACAGATCAGCCAACCTCTCAGATGAATGCGTCTCGTGGATCGGTAGAAAGTGAGCACTCTTCGTAAGACGATCAACTATCACCCATATGGTATCATACCCCTTCGGAGTACGCGGCAGCTTCGTAATGAAGTCCATGGTGACGTGCTCCCACTTCCATTACGGTATATCCAAAGGTTGGATCTTCCCATACGGCTTTTGATGCTCTGCCTTCACCTGTAAGCAAGTAAGGCACTTACTCACATACTCCACCACGTCACGCTTCATACCCGGCCACCAATAATCTTTCTTCATGTCAAGGTACATTTTCGTGGCACCAGGATGAATGGAGTATCGAGTCTTGTGAGCTTCATCCATTATCTTCACCCACAGATCCCTAAAACGAGGAATCCACACACGACTGAATTGGGTTCTAAAACCGAGTGTGTTTTCACCCAATTCCCCAACCAGACCTATCATTCTTTCAGAGTTAAGATGATCTTCCTTCAGTGCCTCGTCTTGAAACTCTTTGACTTGCTTGATTATATCAGAGGTCATGATCAGTTGACATGCCTTCACCCGAATCGGCTCGGGCCTCGCTTTCCAGCTAAGGGCATCAGCCACCACATTGGCCTTGCCCGGATGGTAGTCGATCTCACAATCATAATCCTTTATAAGTTCCAACCACCGTCTTTGCCTCATGTTCAGATCCTTCTACTCGAAGAAGTACTTCAAGCTCTTGTGGTCAGTGAAGATTGTTGGACCAAAAGAACCAATGAGCCTGATCAGAAAAACCTCTAAGTCCCATAGACATTACAACTGCTGAAGAAGATCACAACAGCTAAAGACACCAGCTGATTACAAGGTCTGAAGACAAAGTCTGAAGACAAGAACTAAAGACTTCTACTGAAGACAAAGTCTAAAAGTAAAGTACTGAAGACAAAGTCTGAAGCCATCAGCTGAAGACAAAGTCTGAAAGTAAAAGTATGAAGAACAAAGACTGAAGACAAAGACTGAAGACCAAAGTGATCAGTAGTTGTCACAACAGCTGAAGTTATCAACTTCAATAGTTGTGATGGTTTCCTTTCAGTACTTGTAATTTACTTTTCAGTAGTTACAGTTTTAGTAGTTTTATGTTTCTTATACTTAGCATTCTCTGAGATGTAATCAGTAGTTAAGAACATTCTCAGTAGTTTGCGTAGTTTCAGTAGTTTGAATAATTCTATCAGATGTCACTATCAAGTGACATCAGCAGACGTCACATCTCCTATATAAGGGATGTTGACCTAATTGTAAAGTGTCACATTGATCCACCACGAAAGCATATGAATGAAATATCTCTTTTGCAGAATTCTCTTCTTTTCTATAACCATTTACTGTTACATTGAATATCAATTGTGTTCTTGTAAATTGTCTAATTCGTTGTTCGAACTCCGCTGCAATACTCTCTAATCAATCAAACTTAGATCGCTGATCCTAACAAATGGTATTAGAGCGAGGTTAATCATTAATCGATCTAACAATTGATCATTGAAACTGCTATTCGATATCTAAGTTTGATTGAATTAGCATATTTGCAAGAATTGGTTATAGATCATTGAATTTCTGCTGCTTTTGTTTATCTGCTTTGAGTTTTCTCTTGGTTCATATTGAGCTTGTTGTGTTTTGCACTAAATCAGTTAAAACATAATTGAATTTGGTTGAATCAGAGAATGACTACTCCTTCTAATGACCCTCACAATACCGGTTCCTCAACCAAGCCTCCGATGCTGGTTAGGACTGAGTATAACATATGGAAACGAAGAATGCTTCATCACCTGTCTGTTAATAGTTCAGGTTGTTGGACATCTATGGTACATGGTCCACACAAGCCTATGGTGAACAATCCGGAAACAACGAAATGGTTCCAAAGAAGAAGGAACAATACTCAGATGAGGATCGAAAACTGTTTGAGATTGATGCTAAAGCGCATGGAATTCTGGCCATGGCACTGCCGAATGAAATCTATTCTGGGCTTATGCATCATGAAACTACTCATGACCTCTGGAATGCATTGAAGAAATAATTTGGTGGAACCGATGAGGTCTTAGCAAACAACAGAGAAATCCTTGCCCAACAATATGAGACATTCTCTCATAGGAAGGGTGAGTCACTGACTCAACAGTTTGAGCATTTTTCCTGTTTGATCTCTGAGCTGAAAATGGTCAAACATGAATACACTAATAGTCAGATGAACAATAGATTCCTCAGATCACTGCCTGAGAGATGGGACACATATACCATTGTCCTACACTCCAGTACAAATCTGAATAGTCTATCTCTCACCCAACTCCATAGGAAACTGCTTACATTTAAAAGAGAGATAGAGCAAAAAAGGAAACTGGCATCATCAGGAAAGCTCACTGATGACTTTCTACCGGGGAACACTGCCTTGGTTGGTCATGAGTCAGAATATGCTGCATCAGAAAGCAATTATGATGAGCATATAGATTTCTCATCAAATGGTTCAGATCATACATTTGTTAGTGTTGACAACCAGTCAGGCTGTAATAGTGACAATTTGTGTTTGATTATGGATGATTCAAAGGTATCGCTGATGATGACTTAGAAGAGATGGATATTCTGAGCCAAATGGCCTTGATTAATATCAGATCTCAAAAGTTCTACAAGAGAACTAGTAGGAAATTTCCAGGACTCTCTGGCAAAACCAAAGTTGGTTTTGACAAGAGTAAGTTGAGGTGTCACAAATGCCACAGGCTTGGACACTTTGCAAGAGAGTGTAGATCATCTGGATCTAACTCCTCTGCACCCTTTGTGACTTTTCCAAGCAATAGTCCGCAAAACAGAGAGCAACATCCTGCTAGTTCTGGTCATCATTCACAACCTATATCTCCTACATATTTTGTCCCTCAGGGTCCAATGTCATATCCATATTCCTGCTATTACATGCCACAGCGAAATCCAGTTCAAGTTCCTATTGCACAGCAACCTCAAGCCTTACCTGAGCCTCTAAAATCTCAACCATCTCAATCATAACCTCATCACAGCTTCTTCACCCCTGGTGTTGTTGACTGGAGTAGTTTACCAGATGATCTCTCTGGTAATGAGCAATTATTTGCTGGTGATGGTCAACATGGTGGTGAACATCCTTTTGGGAATCTAGCTCTCATGGCCCTGGAGTCTACTGAGAGTTCATGCTCCAATGCATCTTCTTCACAGGTAACCCAGGTATCCTCTAAGGCTAAGGCCAAGCTATGTTCTGAATCTTGCATAGCTGCATTTATCTCTATTAGAGAGGCAAATGTAGCTTTAATTAATCAAAATCTAGAGCTTGAGCAAACTATTTCCAAAAGAAAAGCTGAATATGAGTCTGTCCTTAAGGATAAAGATGATGAGATTTATTAGCTTAAATGCCAATTAAATGATGAAAAGGCTAAGCTGGAGGTCATTCTTGAGAACCATAGAGATCTCAAAGAAAAACTTGCAGTTACCCAAGTTGAGTGTGACCGCTGGGTGTCATCCTGTAAGGGATTTGAAATGCTGCTCAGCAAGCAATCTGCTTCGAATGTGAAGTTTGGAATTGGTTACAACCACATTGCACCACCTACAGATTTTACTCCCAAACCAATAGTAAATCCTGAAGGTGAAAGTAAATTCCAAACCACATCATCATATGCATCATCCTCAAGTGATCACCCAAAATCACAAGATGAAATCAGTGTTGATACCTCAGCAAATCAATTGGCTGATGGGTTAACTACTGATAAGCACATGAAGCTGAGTACTTCAGATGTTGTCCCTCAAAGTACCTCAAGTACTGAAGGGCAAGTTATAACAACTAGAAAGTATTTCAAATCAGCTGAAATAAAAGGATTAACAACTGCTGATAGAGAACAGCTGAAGAACAAGTCTTCAGTTGTTACAGATCCTTCAGTACTAAGCAAAAGTACTGAAAGGAGGAAAGTACTGAAGAGCACACCTTCAGTAGTTTCCACATCAGCAGTTGATCAATCCAAGATGAAGAATAAGCCATGTGAAATATGTGGTAAATTCAATCATCTTTTTGATGAATGTTGGTGCAGAAAGAGTTCCAAACTCAACAGAGATAAGCTCATTAAAATACAGATGGATGAAATGAAAATGAGTTTGAAACCAAGTTTGTACCACAGTTATCCCATTATGATAAACCCAAGCCTTCATCCAAATCCAAAAAGAAGGATAAGGTTTATCATAAAACAGCTGATAGTGCTCCTCATAATAAACATCAGACTAAGTCTGTGAACTTTAAGGAGGAAATGGTGGGTCACAGGAACTCATCAAACACAAGTGCTGATATGTCACAAGAGCTGAAAGCTTTGGCTACAATCAGACACAACTTGTTATGATGGTTCAGCATTTGTTGGGGAGAGTTAACCAACTAGATGCACCTGTGATCAAACCACTGAAAAGGCATTCCAAGCCCAAATCCAAGGAATCCATTTCAGCACCATCTCCTTCTTCATCAACTGTTAATCATAAGAATCAAGTTATGGTTAAATCTGTTGATGAAAACAGACCCAAAACCAAAAAGGTTTAGGTCTCAAAACCTAACTAGTTCTTTATGATGAATGCAGGGTTCTTCAGCATGCCAAAGGAGCATCTGGTATGTAGACAGTGGAGGATCTATGCATATGACTGGGAGTAGTTCTCTTCTTAATGACTACTCTCAAGGAAAGAAGGGATTTGTTTCATTTGGTAATGATGCGAAGGGTTACATCATCGGGAAAGGATATGTGTCTAATGGACAAATCAGGTTTGATGATGTTAATCATGTGGAGAATCTCAAGTATAATCTGCTGAGTGTCAGTCAGATGTGTGATAAAGGGCATGTTGCACTTTTCACAAGCCAGAACTGCAGGATTCTATCTTCCCATGTTCTGAGGCTGATTGACAAGGTATTGGATGAACATACTCTCCTGAAGGCCAACAGGATTGGAATAGTGTATGCCTTGGATTTGTCAAAGAAGATTGATTTGAAGGGTCATCCTTGCCTGTTCTCCAAAGCCTCTCCTCAGGAATCTAAACTGTGGCATAGAAGGCTGGGTCATGTTAATCTCAAAAACATGAATCAGCTGATCCACAGTAGTTTAGTGAGAGGTCTACCAATAAAGGAGTTCCATTGTTATGAAACCTGCACTGCTTGTTTGAAAGGAAAACAACACAAAGTCTCATTCCCTCCTATTGAAGAACCTAAGTCCACTGCCTGCTTGCAGTTACTGCACATGGATTTATTTGGTCCTGTGAGAGTGATGAGCATGGCAAAGAAGAAATACTGTCTGATAATTGTGGATGATTACTTCAGATTTGTATGGACTTTCTTCTTGCATTCAAAGGATGAGGTTGCTTAGCCGATTATAAACTTTGTGTTGTATGTTGAGAAGTAGTGTTCCCTATCAGTCAAGTGTATAAGGAGTGATAATGGAACTGAATTCAGAAACCATACACTTGATGATTTTTATCTATCAAAAGGAATCAAGAGGCAGTTTAGCATCCCAAGGACTCCATAACAAAATGGAGTAGTGGAGAGAAAGAACAGGATCCTAATTGAAGCTGCAAGGTCTATGTTGGCTGACTCTGGTTTGCCATTGACCTTTTGGGCTGAAGCTGTTCACACAGCTTGCTATGTGCAGAATAGAGTGTTAGTATATCAGAGGTTGATGAAGACTCCATATGAACTTCTACATCATTTGGCTCCTCTAATTTCATTCTTCAAAGCCTTTGGGTGTCCTTGTTTCATTCTCAACACAAAGGATCAACTCCATAAATATGATCCTAAGGTGGATGCAGGGTATTTTGTAGATTATTCATCCACATGCAAGGCTTACAGGGTCTTCAACTGCATAACAAAGTTAGTTGAAGAAACCTTGCATGTGAAATTCAATGAATCTCCTAAGGATAAAATTCCACAAAACCCTGTGGAGTTTTTTGATCTGGACATACTGCAATATGTTCCTTATCAATCTCCAGCTGTTGCAGATCATGTGGATAAATCATCTTCTGCAGCAAGTCTTCCACCTGGTGGTACTGAAGATGATGATGATATCACTACTCACCTTTTCAAGTTTAGTGACCAACTGTCTGTGTCTACTAAACTTGATGTTCCTGTAGCTTCAGTAGCTCCATCCACAACAAATGCTGATGAGATTTCTGATTCTTCTACATCATTTGACTTGCCATCTCATACTTGGTTTCAAGAATCTGAATCAACATTTGCTGCTGCTGAGCCTGCTACAAACACTTGCACTGATCTTATAGTATACCAAGAGCTGAAGAATCACCCCATGTCTCAAATCATTGGTGATATCAATGCTGGTGTCTTAACCAGAAGTCAATTGTCTAACTTCTGCTTCTATGCTCTCTTCATCAGTCAGCTAGAGCCAAAGAACTATCATGTTGCTTTGAGAGACAATGGATGGGTTGAAGCCATGCAGCTTGAGCTACTTCAGTTCAAAAAGCAGCAAGTGTGGGAACTGGTTCCTCTACCCCCAGGTAAGTGTGAAAGAGGCACTAAATGGGTGTTTAGGAATAAAACTGATGAAAATGGGCTTATTGTCAAGAACAAGGCTAGACTGGTTGTACAAGGGTTTTCACAAGAAGAATGTATTGATTATGATGAAACCTTTGCCCCTGTAGCCAGACTAGAGGCAGTTAGATTGTTTTTAGCCTATGCTGCATTCCACAATCTTAAATTTTTTCAAATGGATGTCAAAAGTGCATTTTTATATGGTAAAATAAAAGAAGATGTTTATGTGTGTCAACCACCAGGTTTTGAGGACAATAAACATCCTGATTGGTTGTATCAACTTGATAAGGCTCTTTGTGGGTTGAAGCAAGCTCCTAGAGCCTGGTATGAAACACTTTCAAATTTTCTTCTCAAAAATAATTTCACTAGAGGCTCCATAGATAAAACTTTGTATATAAAGAAAGTGGATCAGCATAAGCTACTTTTTCAAATTTAGGTTGACGATATTATATTTGCATCCTCTGATCCCCAGTTGTGTGATGATTTTACAAGTCTAATGAAACAAAAGTTTGAAATGAGTGCAATGGGAGAATTACAGTTTTTTTAGGATTGCAAATCAAACAAAAGGCTGATGGGACTTTCATTCATCAGTCAATATACAAAAGATCTTTTGAATAAGTTTGATTTACAAAACTGTAAGCCCTGTTCTACTCCCATGTGCCACACCACTTAACTGGATGCAGATCAGAAAGGTAAAGCTGTTGATGAAACACTTTACAATGTATGATTGGGTCCTTGATGTACTTAACAGCTCTAGACCAGATATCATGTTTGCAACTTGTGTTTGTGCTAGATTTCAGGCTGCTCCTAAAGAGTCTCATTTGATTGCAGTCAAGAGGATCTTTAGATATCTGCAAGGTACACAATCTCTAGGTCTTTGGTATTCAACGGGACACTCATGCAAATTAGTTGCTTTTTCTGATAGTGAGTATGCAGGGTGTAAGTTAACCAGAAAGTCAACTTCTGGTGGATGTCAATTCCTAGGCAGAGTAAGAAACAAACATCTGTTGCTACATCCACAGCTGAAGCAGAGTACATTGCTGCTGCAAATTGTACATTTCAGGTACTCTGGCTTCAAAACCAACTATTAGATTATGGCATTACAGAGACTAAGACTCCATTATTAATGGATAGTGCTTCAGCTCTATGCATTGTCAAGAATCCAGTCCAGCACTCTAGGACCAAACATATAGAGATTAGACACCATTTTATTAGGTACTGTTTTGAAAAAGGTCTGATTGATCCAAAGTTTGTGCCTAGTGCTGATGAGCTTGCAGATATATTTACTAAGCCTTTGGATAGTTCAACTTTCCAAAACCTTGTGTTAAGGTTTGGTATGCTGCAGCTAGAATAAGTGATACCTACTGATGATCTCAGTAAACAAGTACTGATGTTCATTAGTAAACATGTCACAAATATGTACTAATTCTGTTAAAAGAAACTGATGTAGTTACAACTTCTAATGTAGTTATAACTCATGACGTCAGTAAAAACAGATAAGTACTGTTGTCCTATGAAACAACTGAAATCAGCTAAAAAGTCTGATGAGTAAGTGTTGAGGACAGTATGAAACAGCTGAAAAGCTAAGAATTGATGAAAACTACTGTTGAGAATTTTCACTTCAGTCGTTTCCACAAACTGCTGTTTCACTCTAAATAGCTGATGACAAAACCATGTCTTTAGTAGTTTCATAACTACGGATGACTAATACCAAGTCCTCAGTTGTTTACAACAGCTGAAGACAAAACCAAGGTTTTCAGTAGTTTCACAACTACTGATGACTAAAACCAAGTCTTCAGTTGTTTTCAAACATCTGATAGTTAAAACCACGTCTTCAGTTGTTTTCATAACACTGATGCCAACACCAACACTTTCAGTCGTTTTCTTTTCAGCCTTTTCTTAACCTATAAATACCTGCACTTATAGACAAACGTTTCATTAGCCGTTTTCAAACCTTTCTCTCTCAACAATGGCGACCATGAAACTCAAACCCCGACACAACTGTGTTGCCTACCTTTCGAAGTCGGCCTTCCGGAACAAGTTTGACACTGCCATCGATCTTATGGTGGATTCCCCATACAGAACAGCCTTTCTTCTGAATCCTACCATCTATCCTGACTCCTTATCCTAGTTCTGGACCAACGTCTCTGCAATAACTGGTGAGAATGATAGAAAACACTCTCCAGTCGTTGGTGAACCCAAAATAGGTGCTCATCACCCCCGACATCATTCGCAAAACCCTAAATTTGCATGATGGCACCTATCCTAAAGAATACCCGAAAGGCACCACTGATATATCTTTTATCCATAATGGGTATGAAGGCGACTTAAGTGCTACAACCATACTTAAAAAGCACTTCCATGATGCTGAACGACTTATCTTTCATATGGTGAATGTCTACCTTGCATCAAAGACATCTTCTTGGGATCAGATGTCTCCCGATGGCAACAGGTATTGTTCTCTATCCTTGAACGCAAAATCTAATTTTTCTGAGATAGTGTTCATGGAACTAAAGGATCTGGCTCAGAAACCTGTGGCAAACAGATGGGTACTTTATCCCAGGTTTCTGATGGCCATAATTTTGAATCAATTACAATCTGATGGGCTTGTTGGTGTTGGAGTCCCTGCTCCAGCTGTTTTAGCTGATGTATACTCCCGACATAACTCAGACCCTACTCTTAAAGGGGCTGCCCGGATGCTAAAACCCAAGCAGAGGGAACCCATAACCTCCACTTCCAGATCCAAAGTCCCCAAAACCCAAATCCAAAAAGCCCAAAAAGGCTACTCAGGGAGATGAGTCCCCTGAGGATGCCCCTGTACCATAAACACAGGAAATACATACTGGTTATAACCCCCCAGTTATGTCCAAGACTCAACCTGCTAAAGCCGCACAGGTATCCTCTCAACAGGATCCTGTTGCAACCAAAATTGGGGATCCCACATTTCTGGAACCTATCTCAATTGAGAGGGTTACCATTGAAGAGCACCTCACCCCGGGTGTAATCTGCTTCAGACCAATCTCCATATGCAACCGCCCCTCAAAGCCCAACACTATACTTGCTAAAGTGCTGAGTCTGTTGCATTCCTCACCCCCTCCCCAAAAACCACTTACCACTGGGAATACCTCAACTATTGAGGGGGAGGACCAAAATGCTTCTGATAACCCACAGCACAGGGGTTACAATGTTCACTTTCCAAGTGTAGAAACGGAGAATAGAACATCTGGTAAGGCTGCCACTTCTACTGATTCAGCAAATGATCAGGATGCAGTTGGTAACATCCATAAGACCCAACCAGAGGCAACTGCCAATGAAGGACACAGTCCTGAGGCAGGAAGTCCCCAGTACCAAGAACAAGGGGCACATGCTTCTACTGATCTACACTCAGAGCATGTACATCCTGATTCAATCAGGAGGTCAGGAATCAGCACAAACTGATGATGACCTGGGCTTTTTCTATGATGTATTAGCCCATAATACCATCCTTGAGACTGAGGTGAGCAGACTCAAAGGTTGTTAGCCAAAATGTCTCAGGATCAAAGTCCATCTATGTTAGGATCTCAGCATCTAGTTTGATCAATTAGATTGGATTTGCAGCGGAATGAGCCCACGAATTAACAAATTTAAACAAGAAACACTGAAATTTATCAATAAAACAATGTTTGTTATAGAGAGAGAATTCTGCCAAAAGGAATATATTCATTCCAATACACTTCGGCTGGCTTCCACGCCGTTACAATTAGGTCATCTTTCCTTTTACAAGGGAAGCTGACGTCAGCTGATGTCACTTGATAGTGACATCTAACTGTTATTTAACTACTGAAAGTTAACACAACTACTGAAGATGTCAAACACTGACATCTTCTTACAAAAATACCAAGTGTTAACTATCACTACAACTACTGAAAAGAAACTACTGAAACAACAACGACTGAAGAACGCTCTTCAATCGTTTTACAAGTACTGAATAGAAAAGAAAAATACTGAAAGGAAACCATCACAACATGAAGAATGCTTCTTCAGCTGTTGTGACAAACTCTGAAGGCTTCAGTACTTGGACTTCTTGAACTTCAGTTGTTGTCATCAGCTGATGTCTTCAGATGTTGTCTTCAGTCTTTGTACTTCAGCTGTTGATCTTCAGTACTTTAGTCTTCAGCTATTGATCTTCAGACTTTGGTCTTCAGCTATTGAAGTCTTCAGTACTTTAGTCTTCAGCTGTTGATCTTCAGACTTTGTTAAACAGCTGATCAAGTCTTCAGCAGTTGTTGTGATGTCTTATGGGACTTAAAGGTTTTTCTAATGTGGCTCATTAGTTCTTTTGGTCCAACAAACTCCCCCTGAACCAATGCAGCCAAAACCTTTAAGCTTATTGAAGATGTCCCACTTATTATGGCAGAAAGATTTGTCTTTTTGTCTTCTAGATCAGCTCAGAAACCCTTGTAAGCATAGGCCTGGGAAGAAGTCTCAATGATGTGTTTGACAAAGGATGGATGGGAACTCTGTCTTGGGGAACTGGACACAGAGCTGTTACCCCATCCATGAGATCTACTTCCCAACTATGAGTTTGTAAGACTCCCTTGCATAGGCCTCAAGGAAGATTACTTGTTCCTCCATGGTAAGCTCTTCTGCTTCTCCTTCAAAGAGTGACTCTGGCCCATAATACTCAGAGAGGTATTTGACCTGCTTCCCATTTTTTAGTTCCATAGTTGTTATGTCTCTATATGCGAATTTATCTGGGTGAATACCCTCTAAGAACAACTGGAGCTCATTCTTTCTAACTTCCTCAAGCCTCCTATACACTAACCCCTTTTTCACCACTTTATTCTCCAGCATCTTTTGTGGGGTGAGTTTAACTTTATAGGCTTTCTTGAAGTCATCTAGGATCTCCCAAGGTGATACTACAAAGCCAGTGAGATCACTTCATCTACAATCTTCTTTACTTGGCCAATGTATCTCTGTGCAATATTTTTCTTTTGAATCCTATGAGACACCCTGGAATCAGGCCAAATCCTCACTCTCTCTTTTTAATATTGAAAGGTATGTCTGAGAGTGTATAATCTCTGAGCATGTTTCTTCATATTGATGATTGAAGATGTGGCAGCGTATGCTTTGTCGACTCTTCTCAATAGTTCCTCATCATGTTGTTTGTGAAGCTCTTCTCTTCTAACTTCACTTTCACAAATTGCCTTTGAGATTCAGGAGTAATTGTTGGAGGGTGACTTATGTCCTTAGGCAACTGTATAACAGCTGAGATTGGCAGCCTTCTTCATCTTCATCATTATCTTCTTCTTCCTCTTCTAGCCTCAGTACCCTTCTCTTCCTCTTCTGGGGTACATCATCGGCTATTGGTTTTGTGGGTAAGGGAATTGGTTTAGTGGGTTGTGGTTGTGGTGGTTTTGGGTGGGAATTTTGACAGGCTGTTCTAGCATTTTGGATGTAAGTGAGGCTTTAGATTGTTTGACCATTCAGTCCTGCTCTCAGCACCAGCTTCATTCAAGGCTTCAATGACCACCCTTTGGTATATACTTCAGACGAACAGATCTTGGTGGTTATTGCCAAGATGCTGTCCCTGGACCATGACTTGATTTCAATCAATGATCTTCCAAGATGTTAGCTATGAACCTGATCATGATTTCCAGCCTTTCCCTTTCCAACACACTGTAACTTGCCCATCTTGCTTGGATTTCTTCAATCTAATCTTCTAATTTTTGAGTCAAGTTTTTCAGTGTCATGACCTTACCTAAACAGCTGATCAATGATGTTATACATTGATCGGCTGTGTTAGGCATCAGCTCCTTCACCATTTTCTCCACTCCTTCTCCTTCTTTCCAGTCTTCCTTTCTTGTATGTGACATGAAAGTCTTTAGTACTTTCAGTCACTTTCTCCATTTCAGCTTCCTTCTCCTTCTCCTTCTCGGTCTCTACACCCAACTCCTTCTCATTTTCCACCTCTATCTCTTTTTCTTTCTTTCCCATCTTCAATCCTCTTTCATTTTGGTTTCACTGACTAAATCTCCCCTTTTTTGGTTGCATTGGTTGCAAGGGTTTGATTGTCAGAAAGCCTTTTGCTCACAACTTCCTCTATCAAGGGTTGGATAACCGAGGGAAGCCTCTCATCAAGGGTTTTAATCACATATCAGTATAATTGGTGTGATGAGAGGTAATGGAATTTTGAAAGATAGCAGCTATTTGCTCAGGGGGGTTCTGTCCCTGAGAGATAGTGCCAGAAGTAGAGGCAGGTTCTGAGTGTTTTGGAGTGGCTCTGTGTATAAGAGACCTTCAGAGGAAGGTGCCATCTGTTGGTGTATTGGGGCATATGGACTTAGATCCTGAGATGTTTTGGCTAGCAGCTCTTTGAGTCTGCTCACCTCAGCCTCTAGGATTGTGTTTTGGGCTAAGACATCATAGAAGAAGCCCAGGTCATCATCAGTTTGTGCTGAATCATCTGACCTCCTGATAGAATCAGGATGTACATGCACTGTGTGTAGATCAGTATAAGCATGTGCCCCTTGGTCTTGGTTCGGGGACTTCCAGCCTCAGGACTTTGTCCTTCATTGGCTGTTGCCTCTGCTGAGGTCTTATAGATGTTACCCTCTTCATCCTGGTCATTTGCTGAAACAGGAAGTGGCAGCCTCGCCAGATGTTCTAACCTCCCTGCTACACTAGGAGATTGAACAGTATAACCCCTGTGCTGTGGGTTAGCAGCAACATTTGGATCCTCCCCCTCAATTGTTGAGGCTATCCCAGTTTTGATTGGTATCTGGGGAGGGGGTGAGGAATGCAACTGACTCAGCACTTTTGCAACTATTATGGTAGGACTTTGGGGGGCGGTTGCAGTGGGAGATGGTGTAGAACCAGTATGCACCCGGGGAGAGTGGTCATTTCAATGGCAACCTCCTCAAATGAGGAAGGTTCCAGATGTATAGGTGCCCCGAATGTGGTTGCTGCAGCACCCTGTTGAGAGGAAGCCTGAGCGGTTGAGGTTGGGTGAGTACTTGTAGCTACTGGGGATTATGGCCAGTAGATATATCCTGCGTTTGTGTTGCAGGGACATCCTCAGGGGACTCATTTCCCTGAGTAGCCTTTTTGGGATTCTTGTGTTTGGGTTTGGTGGGGACTTTGGATTTTGAGGTGGTGGCTGTGGGTTCCAGCTGCGTGGGTTTTCGCAGCTTGGCAGCCTGTTTGAGTGACTGGTCTGAGTTGTGCCTGGAGTATACCTCAGGCAATACAGCCATGGCAGGGACTCCAAGGCCACAAGTCCCTCAGCTTTTAGCTGGTTCTCTATATGGCCATTATGAACCGTGGATATAATCCATCGGTTAGCAATAGGTTTTGAGACCACCTTATTCAAGAAATATTATTGCAGAAAATTTAAGTTTTGTTGCTCAAGGATAGAGAAGAATACCTGCTGCCACCTGGTTGACATTTGATCCCAAGAAGAAGTCTTAGGGGCTAGGCAGACATTCACCATATGAAAAATAAGGCGTTTCGCGTCATGGAAATGCTTCTTTAGGATGGTAGAAGCGCTGAGGTTACCCTGGTATCCATGGTGGGCAAGGATAGATCAGTGGTGCCCTTTGAATATCCACAGGGAAGGTGGCATCATCCAGTTGTAGGGTTTGGCAAAGGATTGCCGGAGTGATGACCACCTTACGTAGTGACGAACGACTAGAGAGACTTCATTCATTCTCCCAGTGGTAAGGGTGATTGTCCAGAACTGATTTTGGGATTCGGCATAATGGTAGGATTGATAAGGAAGGCCGTTTTGTATGGAGAATGGACCATTAGATCAATGGTAGTATCAAACTTCATCCAGAAGGGTGATTTGGTAAGGTAGGCAACACAGTTGTGTCTTGGTTTAAGCTGCATGGTCGCCATTAATGTGAGAGAAGGTTCGGAGTTTTTAAACGTTAGGTTTGAGATAATGAAGCTCTGTAGGATTAGGTATTTTAGGGTATGGGTTATAAAACAACTAAGGGTTTGGTGTTAATCATCATAGTTTTAACGCTGATGACATGATATTAACCTTTAGAGGTTGAAACAACTGAAGTCTTGGTTTTAGGCATCAGCAGTTATAAAACTACTAAAAACCAATGGTTTTGGCTTCAGATTGTTGGAAACAACTGAGGACTTGGTGTTAGTCATCAGTAGTTGTGAAACTACTGAAGACATGGTTTTGTCATCAGTTGTTGTAAACGACTAAGACTTGGTGTTAGTCATCAGTAGTTGTGAAACTACTGAAGACATTGGTTTTGCTTCAGTTGTTTAAGATGAAACAGCAGTTGTAAAACGACTGAAGAGAAAATTCCCATCAGTAGTTTTCGTCAATTCTTAGCTTTTCAGCTGTTTCATACTGTCCTCAACACTTACTCATCAGACTTTTTAGCTGTTTTCAGTATTTCATAGGACATCAGTACTTATCTGTTTTTACTGACATCAGTAGTTATAACTGCATCAGTTCTTTTAACAGAATCAGTACATATTTGTGAGATGTTTACTAATGATCATCAGTACTGTTTACTCAGATCATGTAGTTGTCACTTATTCTAGCTGCAGCATACCAAGCCTTAACACTAGGTTTTGGAAAGTTGAACTATCCAAAGGCTTAGTAAAAATGTCTGCAAGCTCATCAGCACTAGGCACAAACTTTGGATCAATCAGACCTTTTTCAAAACGTCCCTAAAAAATGGTATCTGATCTCTATATGTTTGGTCCTAGAATGCTGGACAAAATTCTTGACAATGCAAAGAGCTGAAGCACTGTCCATAATAATGGAGTCTTAGTCTCTGTAATGCCATAATCCAAAAGTTGGTTCTGAAGCCAGAGTACCTGAGATGTACAACTTGCAGCAGCAATGTACTCTGCTTCAGCAGTGGATGTAGCAACAGATGTTTGTTCTTACTTCTGCAGAAATCAAACAGTTGCCTAGAAATTGACATCCACCAGAAGTTGACTTTCTGGTTAACTTACACCCTGCATAGTCACTATCAGAAAAAGCAACTAATTTGCAAGAGTGTCCAGTGGAATACCATAAACCTAGAGATTGTGTACCTTGCAGATATCTAAAGATCCTCTTGACTGCAATCAAATGAGACTCTTAGAGCAGCCTAAAATCTAGCACAAACACAAGTTGCAAACATGATATCTGGTCTAGAAGCTGTTAAGTACATCAAGGACCCAATCATACATCTGTAAAGTGTTTCATCAACAGCTTTACCTTTCTGATCTGCATCCAGTTGAGTGGTGTGGCACATGGGAGTAGAACAGGGCTTACAGTTTTGTAAATCAAACTTATTCAAAAGATCTTTGTATATTTAGACTGATGAATGAAAGTCCCATCAGCCTTTGTTTGATTTGCAATCCTAAAAAAACTATAATTCTCCCATTGCACTCATTTCAAACTTCTTTTACATTAAATTGGTAAAATCATCACACAACTAGGGATCAGAGGATGCAAAAATAATATCATCAACATAAATTTGAACAAGTAGCTTATGCTGATCCACCTTCTTAATGAACAAAGTTTTATCTATGGAGCCTCTAGTCAAATTATTTTGAAGAAGAAAATTTGATAATGTCTCATACCAGGCTCTAGGAGCTTGTTTCAACCCATAAAGAGCCTTATCAAGCTTGTATACCTAATCTGGATGTTTATTATCCTCAAAACCTGGTGGTTGACACACATAAACCTCTTCTTTTATTTTACCATATAAAAATGCACTTTTAACATCCATTTGAAAAACTTTAAGATTGTGGAATACATCATAGGCTAAGAACAATCTAATTGCCTCCAATCTGGCTACAGGAGCAAAGGTTTCATCATAATCAATACCTTCTTCCTGTGCAAACCCCTAAACAACCAGTCTGGCCTTGTTCTTAAGAATAAGCCCATTTTCATCTGTTTTATTCCTAAACACCCATTTAGTGCCTATTGCACACTTATCTGGGGGTAGAGGAACCAGTTCCCACACTTGCTGCTTGTTGAATTGAAGTAGCTCAAGCTGCATGGCTTCAACCCATCCATTGTCCCTTAAAGCAATGTGATAGTTCTTTAGCTTACTAATGAAGAGAGCATAGAAGCAGAATTTGGACAATTGACTTCTTGTTGAAACTCCAGCATTGATATCACCAATGATTTGAGACATTGGGTGATTCTTCAGCTCTTGATAAACAATGAGATCTGTGCAAGTGTTTGTAGGACCTTCAGCAGCAGCAGATGGTGATGCAGACTCTTGAAACCAAGAATGAGATGGCAAATTAAAAGATGTAGAGGAATCAGAGATCTCATCAACATTTGTTGTGGATGGAACTGTTGAAGCTATAGGAACATCAAGGTTAGTGGACTCAGGTAGTTGATCACTAAATTTGAATAGGTGAGTATTGATATTATCATCATCATCAATACGTTGACAGGAGCAACAGCTGAAGCCTAATAAGGAACATATTGCAGTATGTCCAAATCAAATAACTCCACAGGGTTTTATGGAATCTTGTCCTTTGGAGATTCATTAAACTTCACATGTAGAGTCTCTTCAACTATCTTTGTTCTGCAGTTGAAGACTCTGTATGCCTTGCAAGTAGATGAATAACCAACAAAATACCCTGCATCCACCTTGGGATCAAATTTGTGGAGTTGATCCTTTGTGTTGAGAATGAAACAAGGACACCCAAAGGCTCTGAAAAAGGAAATTAGAGGAGCCAAATGATGTAGAACTTCATATGGAGTCTTCATCAACCTCTGATTTACTAAGGCTCTATTCTGCACATAGCAAGCTGTGTTAACAGCTTTAGCCCAAAAGGTCAGTGGCAAACCAGAGTCAGCCAACATGGACCTTGCAGCTTCAATTAGGATCATGTTCTTTCTCTCTACTACTCCATTTTGTTTTGGAGTCCTTGGGATGCTAAACTGCCTCTTGATTCCCTTTGAGAGATAAAAATCATCAAGTGTATGGTTTCTGAATTCTATTCCATTATCACTTCTCATACACTTGACAGATAGGGAATACTGCTTCTCAACATACAACACAAAGTTTATAATCGTCTGAGCAGCCTCATCTTTTGAATGCAAGAAGAAAGTCCATACAAATCTGGAGTAATCATCCACAATTACCAGACAGTATTTCTTCTTTGCCATACTCATTACTCTCACAGGACCAAAGATATCCATGTGTAGTAATTGCAAGCAGGCAATGGACTTAGGTTCTTCAATAGGAGGGAATGAGACTTTTTGATGTTTTCCTTTCAAACAAGCAATGCAGTTGTCTTCACATCTGAACTCCTTCATAGGCAATCCCCTTACTAAACCATGATGTATCAGCTGATTCAAGTTTTTAAGATTGACATGACCCAGCCTTCTATGCCATAGAATGAGGAGAAGCCTTGGAAAATAGGCAAGGATGGCCTTTGAGATCTATTTTCTTGGAAAGATCTAAGGCATACACTCTTCCTGTCCTGTTGGCCCTCAGGAGAGTGTGATTATCCAACACCTTATCAATCAAACTCAGATGTTTGGATGACAAAATCCTGCAGTTCTGACTGGTGAAAAGAGCAACATGGCCTTTATCACACATTTGACTGACACTCAAGAGATTGTACTTGAGATTCTCCACATGGTTAACATCATCAAACCTTATTGCCCATTGGAGACAAAGCCTTTGCCAATGATGTAACCCTTAGCATCATTGCCAAAAGAAACAAACCCCTTCTTTCCTTGAGTAATCATGAAGAAGATAGTTGTTCCCTGTCATATGCATAGATCCTCCACTGTCAACATACCAGATGCTACTGTGGCATGCTAAAGAACCCTGCAATCATAATAAATTAGTTAGTTATTGAGACCCAAACCTTTTTGGTTTTGGGTCTGTTCACATCAACAGATGGTAAACTAACAGATTTGCTATGAAGAACAGCCTGAGGGGATGGAGATGGTGAAGAAGAAGAATCCTTTGGCATGGATTTTCTTCATTGTGGTTTCAGCACAAGAGCATCTAATTGGTTGACTCTCCACAATAGATGTTGAACCATCATAACAAGTTGTGTCTAATTCTGTGATAAAGCCTTCAGCTCATCAGACACATTAGTGCTTGAGATTATTGGATTCTTGTGTTGTACCATCTCCCTTTGAGCAACCTCAGCTGTTGCCTGATTAACCCCTTCCTTTTTGGATTGCTTTTTGGATTTTAGGGTTATAGGTTTTGATGTTGCTGGTACAAACTTGGTTTCAAACTCAGTTTTCATTTTATCCATTTTCTTTCTAATGTTCTTATTGTGTTTGAGTTTGGAGCCCTTTTTATACCAGCAATCATCAGTAAGATGATTGAATAAGCCATATATTCACATGGCTTTTTCTTCATCTTAAGTTGATCATCTGCTGAAGAAGATGAAACTACTGAGGACTTATTCTTCAGCAGTTTGCGACCAGTACTAGTAGTTTTCTTCCTTGTAGTACATGCTTTCTTGATATCTTCTTCAGTAGTTTTCCCACCCTTTCTACTGGCAGTTTTCTTTCCTTTAGTACATGCAGTAGTTTTGGTTTGTTCTCCAGGTGTTATGACTTGCTCTTTAGTACTTTCAGTACTTTGTGAAATACCACCTCAAGTGATCAACCTTTTAATCATGTGAGTGTCAGCATTTGAACCATCAACATCAGCTGATAGGTTTTGGGAGGAATTAATGCTAACTCCAACCTCTGATGGTGCTGTATCAGATAGTAGATCACATGATGAAAAGGATTGGTTATTGCTTTCTCCATCAGATTCTACCTCTGCTCTGGGAGTAAAATCTGTAGGAGGAGCAGTGTGATTATAACCAATGCCAAACTTCACATTGGAAGCAGACTGCTTACTGAGAAGCATTTCAAAACCCTTGCAGGAATGTACCCATCGATCACACTATACCTGGGTAGCTGCAAGTGTTTCTTTGAGGTCTCTGTACTTCTCTAGAAGTACCTCTTCCCTAGCCTTATCATCAGTGATTTGGCATTTAAGTTTGTAAATCTCATCATTCTTATCATTAAGCACAGACTCAAATTCAGCTTTTCTTTTGGATATTATTTGTTCTAGCTCAATGTTCTTGTTAATTAAAGCTACATTTGCTTCTCTAATAGATGCAAATGCGGCTATGCATGTTTCAGAACATAGCTTGGCTTTGGCCTCAGAGGATACCTGTTATACCTGTGGTGTGGAGGCATTAGAGGATGAGGTATTAGCAGACTCCAGGGCCATAAGAGCAAGGTTTCCAAAAGGATTGTCACCACCATGTTGACCAGCACCAGAAAACAGTTGTTCATGACCAGACATATCATCTAGCAAACTGCTCCAGTCAACAACTCCTGGGGTGAAAAAGCTGTGTTGTTGAGGTTGAGATTGTTGATGAGATTGGGAAGGTTGAGGCTCAGGAAGAGCAGGTGGTTGTTGAGCAATGGGTACTTGAACTTGACTGGTTTATGGCATGTAATAGCAGACATATGGATATGGCATTGGACCTGAGGGACAAAATATGCAGGAGATAGAGGTTGTGATTGATGACCAGAACTAGCAGGATGTTGCCCTCTGTTTTGTTGAATATTACTTGGAAAAGTCACAAAGGGTGCAGAGGAGTTAGATCCAGATGATCTACACTCTCTTGCAAAGTGCCCAAGCCTGTGGCATTTGTGACACCTCAACTTACTCTTGTCAAAACCAACTTTGGTTTTGCCAGAGAGTCCAGGGAATTTCCTACCAGTTCTCTTGTAGAACTTCTGAGATCTGATATTAATCAAGGCCATTTGGCTTAGAATATCCATCTCTTCTAAGTCATCATCAGCTATACCTATCAAATCATCCATAATGAAGCACAAATTGTCACTATTACAGCATGATTGACTATCAACACTCACAAATGCATGATCAGAACTGTTTGAAGAGAAATCTATATGCACATCATAATTACTTTCTGATGCAGCATATTCTGACTCATGACCGACCAAGGCAGCGTTCCCTGGTACAAAATTTTCAGTGAGCTTTCCTGATGATGCCAGTTTCCTTTTCTGCTCTATCTCTCTTTCAAATGTAAGCAGTTTCCCATGAAGTTGGGTGAGAGATAGGCTATCCAGATTTGCATTAGAGCGTAGGACAATTGTATTGTGTATTCATGTTTGACCATTTTCAGCTCAGAGATCAAACATGAAAAACGCTCAAACTGTTGAGTTAGAGTCTCACCCTTCCTATGCGCAAATGTCTCATATTGTTGGCCAAGTATTTCCCTATTGTTTGCTAAGACCTCATCAGTACCACCAAATTGTTCTTTCAGTGCCTTCCAGAGGTCATGAGCAGTTTCATGATGCATAAGCCCAAAATAGATTTCATTAGGTAGTGCCATGGCCAGAATTCCATGAGCTTTAGCATCAATCTCAAACAGTTTTCGATCCTCATCAGAGTATTGTTCCTTCTTCTTCGGAACCATTTGGTTGGTTTCCGGATTGTTCACCATAGGCTTATGTGGACCATGTACCACAGATATCCAACAACCTAAGCTGTTAACAGACAGGTGATGGAGCATTCTTCATTGCCATATGTTATACTCAGTCCTAACCAGCATCGGAGGCTTGGTTGAGGAACCAGTATTGTGAGGGTCATTAGAAGGAGTAGTCATATTCAGAATTCAGACAAATTGAAGGTAAACAAAGTAAATCCAGCTCAAAACCACTTAGAACCTCAAACAAAAAGGCCAGAAGCAACAGAAACTCAATCTCTATAACTGATTCTTGCAAATTTGCTAATTCGATCAAACGTAGATAGCAAAAGAACAGTTTCAATGATCAATTGTTAAATCGATCAATGATTAACCTGCTCTGATACCATTTGTTAGGATCTCAGCATCTAGTTTGATCAATTAGATTGGATTTGCAGCGGAATGAGCCCACGAATTAACAAATTTAAACAAGAACACACGAAATTTATCAATGAAACAGTGTTTGTTATAGAGAGAGAATTTCTGCCAAAAGGAATATATTCATTCAAAACATGCTTCGGCTGGCTTCCACACCGTTACAATTAGGTCATCTTTCCTTTTATAAGGGAAGATAACGACAGCTGATGTCACTTGACAGTGACATCTAACTGTTATTTAACTACTGAAAGTTAACACAACTACTGAAAAGAAACTACTGAAACAACTACTGAAAAGAAACTACTGAAACAACAACGACTAAAGAACATGCTCTTCAATCATTTTACAAGTACTGAAATACAAAAGAAAACTACTGAAAGGAAACCATCATAACAACTGAAGAATGCTTCTTCAGCTGTTGTGACAAACTCTGAAGGCTTCAGTACTTGGACTTCTTGAACTTCAGTTGTTGTCATCAGCTGATGTCTTCAGATATTGTCTTCAGTCTTTGTACTTCAGCTGTTGATTTTTAGTACTTTAGTCTTTAGCTGTTGATCTTCAGACTTTGGTCTTCAGCTGTTGAAGTCTTTAGTAATTTAGTTTTCAGCTGTTGATCTTCAGACTTTGTCAAACAGCTGATCAAGTCTTCAGCAGTTGTTGTGATGTCTTGTGGGACTTAAAGGTTTTTCTGATCTGGCTCATTGGTTATTTTGGTCCAACATCTACCTCACAAACCCAACAGATGGCACCTTCCATTGAAGGTTCCCCAAACACTGATCCTACACACGTAACTGAGCAACCAGCCACTACTTTTGGCACCACCTCTCAGGGACAGAACCCCTCTGAGCAGATGGTTGCTATCTTTCAAAACTCCTTACCTCTCATCACTCCCATCATCACTGACATAGTGCATAAAGCCATTGATGAGAGGATATCCTCAAATCTACAAACCCTCATTGATGATGTTGTTCACAAATCTCTTTCTGCCTTTCAAACCCCTGATTCCAATGCAACCAAAAAGGGGGAGACTGCAAAGTCTAAGGCGGTGAAAGAAAAGAAAAGAAAAAGAGTTGATGATAAGACAGAACCAGCAAAAGAGAAGGAGGTGGAAGAGAAAGAAGATCAGCTGATCACATATAAAAGAAAGAAAAGTGCTGAGTCAAAACCTGATGAAGAAAAATCATTAGAAGATCTTGTCAAAGATGCTGATGAAGCTCACAGCAGATCCATGGATAAAATTATAGATCAGCTCTTTTGACAAGGTCATGACACAGCCACACTAGACTCTGAGATCAGAGGCTGGAAATAGAAGAGATTCAAGCTAGATGGGCCGGTTATAGTGTGTTGGAAAGGGAAAGATTGGAGATAATGATCAGATTCATTGCCAAATACCTTGGAAGATCATTGATAGAGATAAAGGCATGGTCCAGAGATAGTATCCTGGAGATAACCAAGAAGATCTGCTCTGCTAGAGGCTATAATAAGGGGTTGATAATTGAAGCACTAGATGAAGCAGGTGCAGGGAAGAGAACTGAAATGGCAAAGCTCTCCAAAGCCAAACTCACCACCAAAATGCTAAGTTAGTCTTCTCACACTCCCACTCAAACACAACCCTTATCTCTCAAATCTCCCAAATCTATCCCTAAACCAAAGCCACCCACAACTCAACCCATAAAACCAATCCCTTTACCCCAAAAACCACCTCAACCCTTACCCAGTGATGCACCCAGAAGGAGGAGAAGGGTGTTGAGGGTAGAAGAAGATGAAAAAGAGGATGATGATGATTGTCTGCCAATCTCTGTTGTTCTCAACCTTAAAACACCTGAGCACAGAAGTCAACAAGTGATTACTCCTGACTTGCAAATGCAGATGGTGAAAGTAAAGATTGAAGAAGCAGAACAGCAGAAACAACACGATGAACAGTTTCTCAAGATGGTTGATAAGGATTTCCCTCAGTCCTCATCCATTCAAGAAATGAAGAAACAGGCTCTGAGGCTGTACACTCTTAGACATACCTTTCAACATAAAAAAAAGAGTGCGGATCTAGCCAGACCCCAGGGTAAGTTCTAGAATTCATAAGAAGAATATACTAAGTAGATATCATGGCCAAGTGAAGAAGACCTTGAATGCTGCAATTACATTGGCCATGGTAGTCTCACCCTGGGAAATCATTGAAGAATTCAAGAGAGCTCACAAATCCAAGACAACCCCTCAATCTATTCTTAAGAACAAAATGATCAAGAAGGGTTGTTATACAAAAGACTTGAAGATCTTCAGAAGAGTGAACTCCAGTTGTTGCTTGAAGGCTCTCACCCAGACGAATTTGCATATAGAGAGATCACAACTATGGAACTAAAGAATGGAAAGACAGTGAGATACCTGTGTGAGTATATGGCCCAGAGTTCTTCTTCGAGGGAGAAGTAGAAGAACTCACCAAGGAGGAACAAGTTGTTCTCCTTGAGGCCTATGCTAGTGAGTCATACAGACTCATTCATGGGAATTAGGTTTCATGGTTGGGATAAGACTCTGTGTCCAGTTTCCCCAAAACAGAGTTCCCTTCCATACTTAGCCAATCAAAAGATTAGAAACCTTTTCCCGGCCTATGCTTAACTGATTACCTCTGAAGCTGATCAAGAGGGTGTTTCTGCCAAGAATAAGTGGGATCATCAATAAGTTTAGAGGTTTTGGCTGCATTGGTTCAGGGGGGAGTTTGTTGTACCAAAAGAACCAATAAGCCTGATCAGAAAAACCTCTAAGTCCCACAGACATTACAACTGCTGAAGAAGATCACAACAGCTGAAGACATCAGCTGATTATAAGGTCTGAAGACAAAGTCTGAAGACAAGAACTGAAGACAAAGTCTGAAAGTAAAGTACTGAAGACAAAGTCTGAAGCCATCAGATGAAGACAAAGTCTGAAAGTAAAAGTCTGAAGAACAAATACTGAAGATAAATACTGAAGACCAAAGTGATTAGTAGTTGTCACAACAGCTGAAGTTATCAACTTCAGTAGTTGTGATGGTTTCCTTTCAATACTTGTAATTTACTTTTCAGTAGTTATAGTTTCAGTAGTTTTATGTTTCTTGAACTTAGCATTCTCTGAGATCTAATCAGTAGTTGAGAACATTCTCAGTAGTTTGCATAGTTTCAGTAGTTTGAATAATTCTGTTAGATGTCACTATCAAGTGACATCAGCAGATGTCACATCTCCTATATAAGGGATGTTGACCTAATTGTAAAGTGTGACATTGAGCCACCACGAAAGCATATGAATGAAATATATCTTTTGCATAATTCTCTTTTTTTTCTATAACCATTTACTGTTACATTGAATATCAATTGTGTTCTTGTAAATTGTCTAATTCGTTATTCGAACTCCGCTGCAATACTCTCTAATCAATCAAACTTAGATCGCTGTTTTAGGGATATCTCGTTCCTTCACCTTTAACTGATGATAGCCAGATCGAAGATCTATCCTTGAAAACCAACTGGCACCCTGAAGCTGATCAAACAAATCATCTATTCTCCGTAAGGGGTAGCGGTTCTTCACCGTCAATTTATTCACTTCAAGGTAGTCAATACACATCCTCATACTACGGTCTTTCTTCTTCACAAACAGGACCGGAGCACCCCAAGGAGAGATACTCGGTCTAATGAACCCCTTGTCAAGCAGTTCTCGCAACTGCTCCATCAACTCTTTCATCTCTATCGGAGCCAATCGATACGGTACCTTGGCAACGGGTTGGGCACCTTGTATCAAGTCAATCTGGAACTCAATCTCACGGTCAGGTGGCACTCCTGATAAGTCTTCTTGGAATACATCTGGAAAGTCACACACAACGGGTACATGAGATAGTTCTGGTGTTGGCGTATCCACATCCTTTACGTAGGCCAAGTAGGCACTACATCCACGCCTCATACACTTTCCCGCCACCAGCATCGAAATCACCCTTGGAATCGTCGTGACTCGATCCCCGTAAACCGTTACCAAACTCCCATTAGGCGCTGTCAACCGAATCATCTTCTGGCGACACACAATGTTTGCCTTGGAGTCCGCCAACCAATCCATCTGAAGAACCAAATCAAAACCACCCAAGGTCATCACGAATGGTCTAACAGGAAACTTATGACCTTCTAATTCCACCTCATAGTTCTCTATCATCTCAAAAATCCTGGTAGACTTACCTATGGCAGTTTCTACATCAAAAGGCACATCAACACGTCTACTACTAACAGGCAGCTTAGCACAGAAAGCAGCAGAAATAAAACTTTTACTGGCACCTGAATCAAATAACACAGAAGCTAAAGTTTGGTTCAGTAGAAACGTATCGGACACAACATCAGGGTCCGTCCTAGCTTCCGCCTGTGTCATAGTGAATGCCCTGGCGCTCGCCCTTGGTCCTTCACTTCCCATCTTCTTCACCCCAGAACCCTCAGCCCTCGACTTCTTACAATCTCTGCTCATATGACCACTTTCCCCAAATTAAAACATTTTCCTGCTAGGCAATCCTTTGCCATATACCCTGTCTTCCCACAGTTGAAGCACATGTTCAAACCCAGCCTACATTCTCCCGCATGCTCCTTCCCACACTTGCCACACCTCCTCGATCCCACTCCCGATATGGCCACGCGGCGGCCGTCTACCCGCGCCTTTTTGTTACCCGTCGAGATATCACCCCGACCAAACCTCCTCCCATTCCAGTTCCGATCACCACCACCCTTCTTATCCGCTTCAGTCACCACCACCTCCCGCTCGTCATACAGTCTCCCTGCCAAATCAACCCCCGACCTAAACGTGCTTGGTCGAGCGGCGATCATATGCCTGCAGACATCCCCCGGTAAGCCCTGAATGTACCTCTTGATCTTCCGAGATAGAGGCGTCACCTGATCTGGCACCAATCGTGCCATCTCATTGAACTTTGTTGTGTACTGCTGGTGTGTCATGGTTCCAGCCTCCACTTGCAGAAACTCCCTCTCCAACTTATCCATTTCCCTGTGAGGAAAGAACTCCTCAATCACCATCTTTTTCAACTCGGGCCATTTCATTCTCCCGATTGCCCGATTACCCTCTGTTTGGACAATGTTGTCCCACCAGCATAGTGCCGAGTCCACAAATGAATGAGTGGCAAACTTCACCTTCTGATCTTCCCGACACTCGCTGATGTCGAGAACGGCCTCCATCTTTCTCACCTATCGGTAAGCAGCGGCAGCATTGCCATTACCATCGAAAGTAGGGGGCTTACATCCCATAAACACCCCATAATTACAGCCTCATGCTGTCTCTGGCACAGGCTCTTCTTCTTCCTCCTCTTCTTCATCATCCAAGAGAACCGTTTCCGGCTCTAGTTGTTCCCGTCCTCCCGAGGACCTATTTCTCTCCTTTCTTTCCCCTTCTCTTACTGCCTTAATTACTTCGGTCACCACAAACGGTAGAATCGTCTGCATCACCTGATGAACCTCTTCCACCACAGCCTCCTGCACTGAAGCTCTCAGATTGGCGCTCTCGTCGCCACCCTCCAGATGAGGGGACTCTGGTTCTTTATGAACCACCTTCTCAACTCTAGGTCTCCCTCTCTTGGGTCGTGGTTAAGCACCGTGACCTCCACCCCTTGAAGCTTTCGAAGATCTACCTCCGGCCATCACACACACACACTGAAAGATTCAAACACCAACACGGTCATTCAAGGGAACAGCTCAGTTTATGGAAAGTACAGTAAGTCCCTAGTTACAGTGGCCAGTTGTGATTAGCCACTTACTTTACTCTTCACACCCTAAGCATCACCTGTCCTGACTACATCAGTATTTAAATCCACATACAACACATAACCACATACCATGCGCACATAAAACCGGTTAACTTTACGAAAATACCTGATGGCACGCAGCTACTCGGATTGGCATCCCATTCCCTTTCTGTCCCATTCTCAGTTTAAGTAAAGGTTTATTTTGAAAGTTTACCCATTTCACTTTAACTTTGGCTCTGATACCAACTTGTAAGGCCCCGTCTCCGGGACGCTTAGAGTTGGTCATTTGTCGCGCATAAAACATATAATTACATTTGTCTTAAGAAAATATTGTTGCGGAAACATTCAAAAAGGACACCTCTTTTCATTATAAACACTTTTGCCAAATAATACATCATTATCCGATTACAAAATACATGTTTGCATTACATCACAAAAGCATTATAATTGGATGCCATCCCAAAAGAGCTGAGTAGCCTCGTAGTGCCATCCTCAGCAATCACTATCTGCCAACTGGAAAACATATAAAAGTCAGCGTTGCTGAATGAGTTCTAGCTTTTATTGTAAACATACTTTAGTTTCATTAAAATCTTTCGTTACAAGTGTATGTGATCATACATCATACGTACATACAGATAACATCATTATTATCTTTGTCATTCTTTCATTCATACTTTCATTCGTTTGATATAACTTTACTTGCACATCGGATATCTCTCGTACCAATACCATATGCTACACCCCGAATGATTTAGCTACTGGGCCGAAGTCAATAAATGAACAGCTGAGGGTATGTCACAGTACTAGAGGTAAGCGGTAGAGGTACTACATGTTTTGTCGATCACAAAGAAGGACCCTGATATCCAATTCTTGCAAGACTTCTTTCATTCATTCATTAATGCATGCATTCATCATCGTATTCCTCTTTCGTTCATTCATTAATGCATGCATTCATCATCATATTCCTCTTTCGTTATCTTTCACTTTACGTTACATAATACTTCATTCATTCATTAACATAACACGTAAAGCCACAGGAAAGATAAACATACATCATAATAAGGAACATAACATGCACAGACATCACGTCATACAGAGCAACATCATACATACATAATATGCATATACATGCAACCTCGTCATCATGCCCTACATGCTCTCTAAGGCCACAACAATCGTCTTACATGCTCTTACGGGAACCTTTATGTCAACACTTACATTTGCACTTTCCCTCGAAAGTTAGAAGTCAAACTATACTTTCCTCGGGTGCAACAGCCCTATTCAGGCGTATGGACACCCTTCAGTCGCGTGGCCTCCATGCGACTGAACACTATGCGAATGAACTAATGCGGATGAATACCCATGCCAATGAACGCCCAGTCGTGCAAATGGACAATGCGGATGAACCTCATGCGAATGGGATTAATGCGGATGAGCACTTATGCGACTGGACCTTCAGTCGCATGTCCTCCATGCGACTGGCCTTTCAATCGTGCGAATGGACCTTCAATCATGCGAATGGTCCCCAATCGTGCGAATGGACTCCAATGGCACTCTATTCGGCCGCATGGCCTCCATTCGGCCTCCAGTCGGTCGCCTAGCCCTAGCTGATGCAGAATGCAGTTCATCCCAACTGCAGCCGAGGATTTTCGGCCTCCAACCCATCTAAACTCATTTTTAGCCCAATCGACCATCCTAAACCTTAGGGATGCATACCATAACACCATTCAAGCACACACAAGCTCACAATCAAGACTCAAACACATCATACACACACATACACATACACAAACGGGTGAACATACAACCACACGAAAAACCCGATTTCAGATGTTTTCCAGCCCCAAAATCGTTTGAAAACAAGTAAAAGAGGGTACTTAGAACTCACACAAATGAGCACAACGACAAGGGCTTCGGTTTGGATTGCTACACGACGATTTTGGCTACTCGAACCAACCCGAACCAACATTTTTCCTCTTTTCTTTGGCTGATTTGTGAGTGTGTGGGGAGAGGGTAAGGGCTGCCCTCTCCCTTATATACTCCCACTCACCCGACTTTCTTTCGTTAGCGAGTTTTGTCCCTTGATTTTGGACTTTATTTCTTTTTCTTCCTTCGTCGGCTCTAAAATAGTAAATAACCGGGTGTTACAAGCCCTTAGAGCCTGGTATGAAAAAATCTCAACTCATCTTGTGAAACATCTTTTTCACAGAGGAGTGATTGATTGTACATTATTCATCAAAGAAAAAGACGGTGATTTACTGCTGGTATTGATATATGTGGACGACATAATCTTCGGTTCCAAGAATGAAGAATTATGTAAAGAATTTGAATCTATAATGAAAGCAGAGTTTGAGATGAGTGCAATGGGGGAGATGAAGTTCTTCCTAGGATTACAGGTAGATCAGACACCAAAAGGAATCTTCCTGCATCAGACTAAATATGTAGGGGATATCCTCAGTCGGCTTGACATGGAGAATGCTTCAGCTACTGGAACTCCACTTGCCACGAATCATGATGTGGCACCCGATGAAAATGGTGATCTGGTTGATACTACAATGTATAGAGGAATGATCAGATCTCTCATGTATCTCACAACGTCTTGTCCTGATATCATGTATGCCACGTGTCTTTGTTCAAGATATCAGGCAAAACCAAAAGTAATCATCTCATTGGTGTGAAATGGATTTTTTGTTATCTGAAGGGTACTCCAACACTCGGGTTGTGGTATCCTCATGATGATGATTTTGAGCTTACAGCGTATAGTGACTCGGTTTTATGGTGGTTGCAAGATGAACTACAAGTGAACATCTACAGGATGTTAGTTTTTTGGTAGACGGTTAGTCACCTGCCAGTGTAAGAAGTAGACATCAGTTGCCCTGTCAACTTGTGAAGCTGAATACGTGCTGCTACAAGTTACCATTTGCAATCATTTGGATTCAACAACAAATGCGCGAATACGGTTTGCAATTCTCTAACACTCCCATTTTTGCTGATAACTCTGCTACTATTGCTGTCACCAAAAAACCAGTCCAACATCCTAAAACTAAACATATCCGTATTAAATATCACTTTATACGTGACTGTTTTGAAATGCAATTAATCGATGTGGTTAAAATTAATACGGATTTTCAACGCGTCGACCTCTACACAAAAGCATTTGCTAAACCGAGGTTTTTTATACCTTTTAGAGGTTAATGGCGTGAAAAAGAAAAGTGATGTGTTCCAGAAGATGAAAGTTCGTAGTCCGACTAGTTTAATTTTTCATTTTATTTTATTTTCTTTTATTTTTATTTTCCTGTCTATTAAAATCCAAAAACACAAAAATATTTTTGGTTTTAGAATTTTAGGGGGAGAATAGGTTAGTTTAGTATTATATTAGTTTCATTATTTAAACTTAAAGAAAAAACAAAAATAAAAGAAATGAGGGAGGAGGGCAGCCTAGCTAATAGAAATGACATCAAATCTGTGATTCTGATTCAAGGCTTATGGAAATTGATAGTACACAGGGAACAAATTTTTTGGGACTTCAAATGATTTTAAATGATTAATATGCAAAATTCAAAGTATACGTCTGGTAAGTCTAAGCAAAATAAAAGGAAAAATGATAGTAAAACTAGTATGCTACTGAGACAAAGAAAGTAGACCTAGAGGTTGCTAGACCATTATATGATGTGTCGGTAGATTCAACACAATAGATGAGGAGACCTCATTGGTGATTTAAATTCAAACTAAGTTGTTCAACTTGCTATGGGTTCTCATCTTATCCCTGGTTAACACAATCAACGCATTTCCAATAAGGGATGACAAGCAAAATAAATGCCACAAATGTGTGCGGATGACCACAAATATGAGCAAAGCACATGTAAAAAATGCCAAAAGCAATCAAGCTGATAACTTATGTTGTTGGTGTGTTATGTGCAAAAAGAAAATTAAATGCTCTAACAAGAAGATAGTTGTGTGCCTCTCTGCTGTGTGGTGGCACTGACCTGAGGATAAGCATAACCTAAATATTCTAGAATTTATTGTTGTTTGCGCCTCTCTGATGTGTAGTGGCACTGACCTAGGCTTGGCATCTCTTTGAAAGCTCTTAGAATAGTTTCTTCTTGTCAAATACTAGTAGACCGCTCAAAAATATCGTAAGGAATGTTGATTACCATATAAGTGTGGGATGCACAAATGCTTGTTGAAATAATCAAACCTAATGTATCACCAATCTATTTCAAAAATCTGTCTATGGATTTAAGAGGACAATAATACTGACAATCATCGTGCCTGTAACTCTTGACAGTCAAAATCAGTATGTGCATATTATAGCTCTAGTATGATTTCCTAAACTTGCTGTTGACTCTCGGTCAAAACGAGAATCGAGCATCGAAATGTTTTGTTAAAATGTCTCAAATAATTTTGATAAACCTGTATGATTCCATAATGAATCTCTCCAAAAATGATCAAATTAACTTGAAGCTATGCTGTCCATGAAGATAAATCGGTTAGATGCTCTTCTAAAGATTTCAATCCATCTCCAATCAAAAATAGAAAAAATACATCTTTTTTTGTTTTAATTCCTAGTTGTTTTATTTAAATTTTTAGTCTTTTTTAGGTAAAAGTCGGACTATATATCTGAATTCAATCTGTGAATCACTCACTAAAAGTGGTCACATCTGAGGTGACCAATTGGGTTTTGAATTAAAAAGATCACGTTTGAGGTGATCAAATAGTTTTTCAATTAAAAACAGTCATGTCTGAGATGATCATCGGTCATAACGTCTTATCAATAGTTAAACGTGTATGTTTGCAAGTGTACTAGGTCAAACTCATAAGTATGGACCAATCGCACGATTGAACCAGAAGTATGGGCCAATCGCACGATTGAACCAAAAGTATGGGCCAATCGTATGATTGAACCATAAGTATGGACCAATCGCACGAATGGATGAGGCCGTATGAGCCAGTCGCATGACTAAACTCCAGTCGCACAAATGAAGCATGCGAATGGGCCCAGTCACATGACTAAATGTTTACTCAGTATAAATAGAGGGGTGTTAGTCACATTTGTAACACCCTTCAATCGCTCACCCTTCATTCGCACGAACATACCGTTACTCTAACCAAAGTTCATTTGATTGATTTTACCGATTTCTTATGATACTAACCATTACACTTTTCATATACAGGTAATTTGAGACCAAAATCAACAACAATGCCCGGTTTAATCAAACCCTAAGGACCGAAATCATTCAAGCAATAACTTGGAAAAACTCCTCAAAATAAACGACTTAAATGGACATAATCATTGTTTTAAAGAACATTAGGTGCTATTTTGAGTGACTGCGAGTCTAATAAGTCTAATCACAATGTTTAACATCAAGTTTTGACCAAGATTTGAATTTAAAGTGTCGAATAGAGCTTTATGCAAATGGGTGTGCTGATGAACTTCAATCACACAATTGAGCTGGGCGTATGACTCAATTGCACGAATGAACCATGCGTATGAGTTCAGTCGCACGATTGGCTCAAGCGCATGGTAAAGCATACGACTAAGCTCAATCGTAGGCTCAATCGTACAACTGAGCTCAATCATACGACTAAGACTCAGCCTTATTGAACATTCGCACAACTGAACACAATGAACCAAGTTCCTTAAGAGTCAAATGTCATCATGTATACAAATCTATTATATATGTGTCTTATGTTACAGAAATATGGCTAACAGATGGACTATGAGAACTAATCACAACATCTGTGATCATCTTGATGCTACATCCAAGAATGCTGCTGAGTTCTCGGGGATTATTGCATTTCTGCGTAGATCATGGATCTTTAAGGCTATCTCGACTCCATGCACACCTTACCCATCCATCCAGCAGACATTCTGGGAAAGTGTCAGGGTGGACAGATCCGCTGAGCCCCACTGTACCTAGAGCTCTATCTTCGGACAAGAGATTGAGATTTGTGAAGACGATCTAAGGAGGGTCTTGGACCTGGGTGAGGACAGAGCCTACCCAACCAAGCTGCATCCCCTGACTGTTCGGGGATGTTTTCTTCAGATCAAGTATGCTAGGGACATCAATCCTGGTGTGCTAAACAAGAGCAACATATGCCGCTAGTTCAAGTGCTTGGAAAACATCATTCTCAAGTGTATAGCCTCAAGGAAAAGAGGTTTTGATGAGATGTCGGACCAAATCCCGAACGCATATGTTGCTCTGTGCTGAACCATCCATTCAGTTTCTCCTGCATGCTTTTCACATACATGTAGAGAACATCGAGGCTAAAGGCAAGGAAGGCTTCTGTATGTATCCTCGTTTCTTACATCTGATTATTGACGAGAAGCTTCCTTCGCTACCAAAGGAGAGAGATGATGCAGTGGTGCTTGAGGTGATGGATGATACCACCTTAGGCAGGATGAAGGTTTACCAGGGCAAGCAGGTGAAGCCCCCGTGAGGAGATTGTTTGGGCATCTGGCCCAAGAGGATTACATGGCGCCGGCTCATAAGAAATGGCGTCACGATGACAGTGATTCAGATACTGAGCCCTTCATGACTACCACATCTGACGAAGATGATGACAATGATGACCTAGGTCAAGGCGGTGATGCTCCTGGTATAACAGAGAGGGCTTCTTTTCACCAAGACTTCACCCCTGACAAAGAGGAAGAGTCAGATGATGAGTCACTATTCAGGACAGTGGGAAGCCGGGTTGTGGCTACTGAGCGAGAAATAGCGGCGGTTGGTGGACGCCAGGGTGAGTCAATGGTGTCACTACTGATGGCACAGATCCGAAATACACCCCTGACCAGCCCATCAGCCCAGGGGGAGCGTCTTTCTCTAAAGGCTCGAGGAAGAAGCGAATGGCTCAACTCCAGGGCTTAAAGAGCAAGAGACGAAGGATCACCCTTACTACCACAGCTTCCACCTCTACCACACATCCTACCACCACTACCATACCTCCTACCACCACTACCACAACCACTCCACCACAGCCCACACACATTCCACCTCCTATATTCACCACATCCACTACTACCACCACCACTCACCAAGCCGGTCCTTCCACTCACACTCCATTCACCGCTGGACCCTTTCTACCCCATATTAGGTTAGAGGAATAGCTAGCCACCCTCAACCGAATGGTGCTAAAACTGCTAGCCACGGATGAGCAAAGAGCTGCTAGCTCAATCAGCTAATGGAGATCAATGCAGCTCAGGCAGAGCAGATCACACAGCTCAGAGAGCAGAATGCCCAGTCGGTAAAGAGGATTGAAAAGCTTAAGATGAAAAATAAGAAGATTATGCTGAAGTAAAATGGGTCAAAGAGTGATGATGTTCTTGAATATGTTTAGCCTTCAAAGGAGGAGGCCTCAAGTAATGATACCCAC
Source organism: Flaveria trinervia (assembly GCA_025506515.1). Taxonomy (NCBI): domain Eukaryota; kingdom Viridiplantae; phylum Streptophyta; class Magnoliopsida; order Asterales; family Asteraceae; genus Flaveria; species Flaveria trinervia. The sequence continues at coordinate 24,593,207 of CM046456.1, read as the reverse complement.
AAGCTCTTCAAACACCTTGCTTGTTAGGATGCAACACCAAAGATAGCTCTTCTTTAGCTCCTCCAAAAACCGAAATTATTTAGCCCCTTTTTCAGCTTGTAAAATCCAAAAATCAGCCCTGTTTTTGGAGGTTCTATTGCTTGTGTTGTAAGAGAGAAAAGTGTGAATAATGAAAGAGTGTAAGAGTAGTGAAAATCTTGCAAAGACCAAGATAAAAGGCTGGTCCCAAGGCCCCTTTGGGCGGCCAAAATGCCCATCCAAAATGGGCTTTCCCCCCAATTTTAGTTTTATTAAAAGTTACTCTCTTAACCCTTAACTTTATAAAATTAAAACCTCTTTTAATTTTATAACAATAACACACTTTTATTTGTTATTATTTAACCAACTTAAATAATGAAACAAATAATATCTCATGAACAAACTATCCATATAATATTGTTCTATTACAAAGCAATGTTTTAGAAAACACGTTTTCTAAATTGGTGTCAATGTTTATTTGTATGATCTCATCAACAAATAAACATTTATTGGTGTTTGTATAGCTTGTTATTGGGTACAACCGACTTGGATCATGACATAGTAGCCACATCAATCTTGTATGTGTCTTGGGCATACAAGATCCAACAATCTCCCACTTGCACAAGATTCATAGAAGATTGATGTAAGCAGTAAATACTGCCTAACAACGGTTTACTACCCTCAATATGTATGACTAAGTGCCACTCAATAACATCATCCCCTTCAAGTACCATACTTGAAATGTTTTAGGTGAATCAATCATCTATCCTTTTGTCACAGATGTCATGTTAAATCCTAGACACACAGAGTGATCATTCTCCATTGATTTAACTTTATCAGGCCTTAGATATCTTACTCTAAACGAATAAGAGGGAAAATCCCATCTTGACAACATACGTCTCTCACAATTACTTATATCAAACCTGAACTCAGACTTATGTACTGCCATGTTTCAGAATAGCGAAGAGCTAAGTCAAAGTATAATATTCGGTAAATATCAATACCTAATATGTATCTCAGGTCAGAGGATACCAAAGGATGTTTGCCTTTACTCAAAATTACTTATGATCAATCAGGAAGATTCCATGTAGTAATATTAGAGATGCAGGTCGGTCCAATATTTGCATCCCACAAATATCTATGAACTTTGGTAGCAACCTTTTGCTCTACATTCATCTATATGAATGTCTACCAATCCAAGTTCATAATAGCATTACCTTCATGCTTGTTCCCACAAGTATGAACAACCACGGACATTCTGAGTAAATACTTTACTCATTGATTTTAAACATGCAAAATAGGAATATTACTTGAATCATTATAACGAAATAATTCATTCAAGTGATAAAGGGTTACAATATCTCATTACAGAGATTAAAGATCAAATCCAGTCACTAGAATATTGAATCCCCATGGAATAATCATGACTTTCATACTTTGCCTTTTCAAGAAGCTTCGTGAGTGGATCTGCAATGTTTTGATTCGTGTAAACTTTGCGAATACATATCTTTCCCTTTTCAACTTCATCCCTTATGTAGTTTAATCTTTGTTCAATGTGCCTAGTCTTTTGATGTGCACGGGGTTCCTTGATTTGAGCAATCGCACCCTCATTATCACAAAGAATTTCTAGGGGGTCCTGAATGGAAGGCACCACCCCTAGATCGGCAATGAACTTCTTTAACCATGCAGCTTCTTGAGCTGCTAATGAAGCGGCAATGTATTCTGAATCTGTAGTTGATAATGCCACCACATCTTGCTTAGAGCTCTTCCAAGAGATTGCTCCTCCATTCAAGATGAAAATGTACCCCGATTATGATCGTGAATCATCCTGTTCAGTTTGGAAACTAGCATACATGGAACCCTTTACTACGAGTTCTTCCTCACCAGATCCATAAATTAGGAACATATCTTTAGTCCTCCTTAGGTACTTTAGTATGTTCTTAACAACCATCCAATGACTGCTTCCAGGATTTTGTTGGTATTGGCTTGTCATGCTCAAAGCGCATGACACGTCCGGTATAGTGCATGTCATTGCATACATGATAGATCCTATAGCAGACGCATATGGAATTCCCTTAATTTTGTCTTGCTCATCCTTTGAGCTTGGACATTGAGTCTTACTCAATATCGTTCCTCTTTGAATGGCACGGTACCTTTCTTTGAGTTTTCCATCTTGAACCTTTTCAAGATCTTATCAATGTATGCACTTTGATTCAAACCTATCAACCGCCTTGATCTATCCATATAGATCTTTATTCCTAAAATATAGATGGCTTCACCAAGATCCTTAGTGGAGAAACATCTTCCAAGCCAGGTTTTTACACCTTCCATGGTTGGAATGTCATTTCCAAATAGTAGGATGTCATCAACATACAATACTAGGAAAATGGTGATGCTCCCACTAGCCTTCTTATATACACATGCTTCATTAGCATTTTTGATGAATCCAAATTTGATTATTTCTTCATCAAAACGGTGATTCTAACTCCTTGATGCTTGCTTCAATCCATAGATTGATTTCTTTAACTTGCATACTTTGTTAGGATGTTTTGAATTGACAAAACCTTCAGCCTGAACCATATAGACATCTTCTCAAGATATCCGTTTAGAAAAGCGATTTTGACATCCATTTGCCAAATCTCATAATCATAATGAGCAGCTATGGCAAACAATATCCTAATAGACTTTAGCATTGCAACCGGTGAGATGGTCTCATCATAATCTATCCTTTGAGTTTGAGTGAAACCTTTTGCTACAAGTCTAGCTTTATAAGTATCCAATTTTCCATGCATATCGGTTTTCTTCTTGAAAACCCACTTACTTCCAACTATCTTGGAGTTAAGAGGTGGTTTAACCAAGTCCCACACTTGGTTGTCGTACATGGATTGCATCTATACGTTCATGGCTTCAAGCCATTTATCACAATCCAAATTGGACATTGCATCATGGTAGGTGGTTGGTTCATCGGAATCAACCACATAGCATCCATCTACGAAAAATCCATATCATTCAGGTGGATTACTAATTCTACCAGATCTGCGAATGTTTTGTGTATATTGATCAACCACTTGATCATTGTCAACATCCTCATGATGAGTGCTAGTATCAACCAAACGTGTATCGGTTTGTGGTTCTTGATCCTCCTCAAGATCCATAGTTCTACTGCTAGTTCCTTCTATAAGGAACTTAGCTTCTAAGAACTCAGCCTTCTTGGCAACAAACTCCTTTTGTTCCAATGGATCATAGAAATAATATCCCATAGAATCTCTAGGATATCCAATGAAGATACACTTAGTGGAACGACTTTCTAGCTTGTTTGAGGTGGGAGTCCTAAAATAAGCCTCACAACCCCATACCTTTAAATATGACAGTGATAGAACTCTTCCATGCCATATTTCAAAAGGTGTCATTTCCACTTTCTTGGTTGGGGCCATATTCAAAATACGGGCCACAGAGAGCAAAGCGAAACCCCAAAATGATAGAGGCAGTGAGCTTCTAGCCATTATAGATCAAACCATATCTAATAGATTTCGATTTCTCCTCTTGGACACACCATTATGTTGTGGTGTTCCAGGTGGAGATAGTTGTGAGACAATACCACAACTTCTAAGATGGTCTCTAAAGGCATCACTCAGGTATTCACCTCCTCTATCAGTGCGGAGAATTTTTATGTTCTTATTGAGTTGATTTTCTACTTCATTTTGGTAGATTTTGAACATTTTAAATGCTTCATCTTTGTGTCTTAACATGTACACATAATCATATCGACTATAGTCGTCAGTAAAGGTAATGAAGTATCTTTCATGGTACCTAGTCATTGGCTTAAAAGGACCACATACATCCGAATGTAAGATGCCTAATAAATCTTTTGCCCGTTCGGACTTTCCACTAAAAGGTGCCTTTGTCATTTTTCCTCGTAAACAAGATTCACATACATCGAATGAATCATATTCATTTGCTTTTAAAAGACCGTTGTTTTGAAGTGTTTGTATACGCTTCTTGTATATATGACCAAGACGAAAATGCCAAAGATAGGTATCACTCAAATCCAATTTGAGTTTCTTAGTGGTGGTTTGGTACAATGAGCTATCATATAATGTGTTTTCATGAACCAATTCATAAATACCATTAATAGGAATAGCTTTAAAAGAAAACATGCCATTTAAAGAAACATAATTTCATTCTCAATAAATGACAAATCGTAACCATATTGTCTTAATTGGGCAACATAAATAATGTTCCTAGTCAAACTAGGAGCATACAAAATATTGTACAAAATTGCTTCCAAACCATTTGGAAGCTTCAAGATGTAGTCCCTTCAACCTTCAACTTGAACCTTTGCCCCATTCCCCATGTAGAGGCTAACATTCCCTTTCTTGAAGTCCTTACTTCTTTTGAACCCCTGCAATAAGTTGCAAATGTGAGTTCCACATCCGGTATCCAATACCCATGTGTTAAAGGGTATTAAATTTAGATCAATATAGATCATGAAAATTGTACCTGAGGTTTGCTCGACATCCCTCTTTGCTTGCAACTCTTTGAGATGGACTGGGCAATTTCTTGCCCAATGTCCAACCTCCCCACACTTAAAGCATGGGTCATTCGAAGCAACCTTTTGCTTCATCTCCGCTAGTTTTGGTGGTGGCGCTCTTACCACTCCCTTTCCCTTTCCCTTAACGTGCCCTTTACCCTTGGCAACATTTGCCTTGGGTGCGGGGTGAGGCCTTTTCTTGTTCCCACCTTCATTAATGGTGAGAACAGGTAAACCCTTTTACCCATGGCCACCTCGGCAGTTTTGAGCATAGAGTGAAGCTCACTGATGTTCTTGTCCCACCCGTTCATGTTATAGTTCGTGACAAAGTTGTCAAACCTTTTTGACAAAGAGTTTAGAATCAAATCTGTAGCCAACTCTTTCGAGACGGGACAATCCAGCCTTTCGAGGCAGTCGATGTGGCTTTTCATCTTAAGTACATAAGATGAAACAGATTGGGTGTCGTCCATATGACACGCATGGAGTGCTCGAACCGTTTCGAAGCGCTCAACCCGTTCTTGTTGTTGGAACGTTTCCTTCAACTGGGTTATCATGTCGTATGCTCCATGATGTTCATACTCCTTTTGGAGATCTGGACTCATACTTGCCAACATGCCCCACTTGAACCGAGTCCTTAGTGTATTTTACCCAATTATTGTAGGCCTCCTCATCATCGTCACTAGGTTGATCGGGAATTGGATCGTCTAATATGCATGATCGTTTCTCTTGCTTGAGAACAATTCTCAAGTTTCTAAACCAATCAATGAAGTTATTATGATTTAGACGCTCCGTTTGGAGAATGGTCCTAAGTGATAGTGAGTGAGCGGACGGGATTTCATTGTATTCCTTATTGTTGGTGGCCATCTACAAAATATAACAAAGTTCAATTTTAGTAATTTCGATATTGTTCATATTTTAATAATTAAAACCCCTTTTAAGTGTCTTACACAATTTTAAATCTAGAATCCAATGTTACATTTAAATAGTGGTTAGGCGACCTTTATCCCATTATTTAAATTAACAAGGTAGTCAATGTTTTAACAACTGCAACCTTTGCAACTTCTAGGGTATGGGCTCGACTTTAAAACATCATATGTATAGTCAGCATGTTTATCCCATCAACACCTTTGTAAACCATATTGTAGGTGATCCATTTAACATGGTTTGCAAATCAAGTTACCCTACTTGCAAACACATGTGAGTTTTCCAACTTATGTGGTTAGGTGACCTTTATCCCACATATATGGTGTCCCCACCTCAAGTCACAAGTTCCCTCAAAACGGTTAGGTGACCTTTATCCCATTATGAGTTTCCAAATGACTCAAGTGTTGTGCAAAAGGATGGTGTTAAACTTGTTTAAAAAAGGAATTTAAGTTTTCATAATATTAGTTTAGAAAACTCTATGTACCTTATATTTGCATGATATGGTTCACTTTTAATAAAACCTCTTTTATTAAAACCATTAATACTTTTAATAACCTTTTATTAACTACTTAATGATAAAGAACCATCAAATTTATAGCTTGTAAAGTTTGTTAATGAGTTTCTAATGCATATCCAAATATCAACCAAACAATCAAACAACAAACATCCAAACAAGCATAAACATACAAACATGAGTGCATAACCATAGCCACTAAGTTGACCACATTTGTTTGCCATCACAAGTGTTGTCATAAGGTCTTTCCTAAGGGTAGAGATGACACATCAAAATGTGTCCATGAACTCCCACTTGAATCCACATCCAAAAGCTTCAAGTGTCCATGTCTTTTGTGTCTTTCTTTGAGTCTTCATCTTGTGCATCTTCTTTTACAAAAATCATATCCTAATACAATTTTTCTAATAAAAGAAATGCACCTAATCTATTTATTACATAACCAAATGAATAAATAAATTACAACCCAAGATACAAAACATAAATTACAACCCTTACAAGGATCAAAACCAACATGACATACAACAATCAACCATAACCAAACACATAAGGCCAAGTCTATGTTATGCACCATAATGAGAAACATATACAACATCCAAGAACAACAATGGATCCCTTATTTCAGCCAACATGAACTAAAATTTTAAGGTTTGTCCAAACAACACAATCAACCATTTGATGTAAATCTTTCAAGGTTTATACTAAAGCATGCAAGATTGAACCTTGAAACATAATGGATTGATACACCCACAACAAAACAGCCCCTAATGGGTTGAAAAAGTCCATGAAAACTAACTTTTCAAGACCTTTTGAAGCACACATTCCACATAATCAGCTCTAGATGCCATTGTTGGGTTTTGTCACATGTAAAACTAACTAGTTTAACCATTTAAACTTAAATAAACGCAGCGGAATATAGGTTTAAGATATGCTTAGTAATCTGAAAATTTTCACCATTTAAAACACAACAAAACCCAAGAATAAGGATCATAAACATATGTGAAATAGTGTGCTATCAAACAAGTCAAAACAACCATAGGGTGTTCATAGAATCAACCTTTCTAGAACAAGATGTTGTAGATGAAAATAGGTAGATGATGATGTTCTTGAATGTGTCTAGCCTTCAAAGGAGGAGGCCTCAAGTAGTGATACCCACAAGCTCTTCAAACACCTTGCTTGTTAGGATGCAACACCAAAGATAGCTCTTCTTTAGCTCCTCCAAAAACCGAAATTATTCAGCCCCTTTTTTAGCTTGTAAAATCCGAAAATCAGCCCTGTTTTTGGAGGTTCTATTGCTTGTGTTGTAAGAGAGAAAAGTGTGAATAATGGAAGAGTGTAAGAGTGGTGAAAATCTTGCAAAGATCAAGATAAAAGGCTGGTCCCAAGGCCCCTTTGGGCGGCCGAAATGCCCATCCAAAATGGGTTTCCCCCATTTTAGTTTTATTAAAAGTTACTCTCTTAACCCTTAAGTATATAAAATTAAAACATTTTTTAGTTTTATAACAATAACACACTTTTATTTGTTATTATTTAACCAACTTAAATAATGAAACAAATAATATCTCATGAACAAACTATCTGTATAATATTGTTCTATTACAAAGCAATGTTTTAGAAAACCCATTTTCTAAATTGGTGTCAATGTTTATTTGTATGGTCTCATCAACAAATAAACATTTATTGGTGTTTGTATAGCTTGTTATTGGGTATGATCTGACTTGGATCATGACGTACTAACCATATAATCAAGCAAATAAAACTCCACAACAGGATGAATACAATGTTGCTCCCCTTCAACAATCAAGTCTCAATTCACCATGATTCTGGATTTGCAAGGGAGCGTCAGAAGGTTAGTGAGCTACACTCACGAAGAAGGAGAAATTATACATGATCTGACCGACGAGCAGTTAGCTGAGATGTTCCGACTCAATTTGGATGAAATTGTAAAAGATGCTCTAGAATTTGAAGTTTTAAGTAATGAAGAGCTGCAGGATGTTGATGAGATTGAGATTGAGGATGTTAAAGCAGAACAATATCTAGAGTACACTGATCGCAAGGGAAATATGATACCCAACTTGGGTGATACTTTCGGCAGTGCTACATTTGAGAAGCTGGATGAAATGGAGAAGAAAAGGAAAAGGTTAAAAACCAAGCCCAAGCCTCGGATGCAAACGTTGATATCAAGAAGGCTGAATGGGCAGCTTGTTTTGCTGAAATAAGAGCCCAGCGCACGACTCCAAAGCAAAATGCCTACATCAAACTCTACAAAGTTAAGAAACATCAGAAGATGTCTGGCAAAATCATTGCGTGGGCCTATTTTGAAGACTTAAACGTATATGATTTAGAGAGGAAAAAGGGATTGAGTACTTCAGATATCCACATGATCTGAAGACTCTTCCTGGTTCTGAGCTCAATCGACTAGCATGCTTAGATCTGCTGTATGCTAATCCCAGAAAGATGTCAGGTTGGTTTGAAGTAACATTGAAGAAAGAATACCACACCAAGTGGGTAAACTGTAGACCTCAACAACCGAAGAGGTACCTCCGTAGATCTGAAGTGGACCCTATATCTGGGAAGCCGAAAGTAGTGCTGAAGTGGAGTCCTCCGCGCACGATGTCAAAAATTCCCTTACGGGAAATGCCTTAGGACTTCACTCCACATTTCAAATGGCAGTATTATGACTGGAGGACGGGTGAAGCGGTCATAGTTCTGAACAGAGAGGGCAAAATGGAAACTATCAGGGTATTTGACCCAATATGGCTCACTAACTTGTCAGCTGAAGATGTCTATACTTTATACAAGTGGCCACTATTCTATGACACGCAGGATATTGTACAAGCCCTATAATTCCAAAATGGGATACGACTCTGCTTTGCGTTTGAAATACACGCATGAGTCACACGAGAGGTGAAGTACAATAATTTTGAGGAGCATATGAAGGATGTCAGACAATAGAGTAAATTAGGTCCAAGGGGGAGTTTGTTGATTCATATGTCCCTAGTTTATGTGCTTAATGTAAAAGTCTGTGATGGCTTACATATGTGTAATGAAACGATGTAATGATATATGATTTGCACTTTGATGTTAATGTATCTTTAATTCATATATATGAATTTATTATATAGGTTTGAAGTTGTTGTATTATTATTCATGCTAATGAACCATACTTATGGACCATACGCATGAAGACATACGCATGAAGACATCATGCTAATGAACCAGTCGCACGACTGAACTAGGACACTAGATCAGTCATACGGTTGAAACATGAAAATGACTCAGTCGCACGACTCAACCTTCAGTCGTGCGTATGAATCAGTCGCATGGTTCAGTCGCACGAATAAAGATTACAAACCTATAAATACTACATAATTCGTGGATAAACAAGACTTTTGACACTTATATCGGATACCCTCATAACCTAGCTGTCCAGAGCGTCCAGAATATAGTCCAACTTCATGGTTCGCATCTGATCGTTTTTTACTCAATATTAATGTTTCTTTAATCATTAGATCGATCGGGTTTGCGTTCTCACTGATTAGATCACCAATCAATAGGATTCCGCACTATTAATCAGTTAGTACTCCATACGTACACGGTCCTTAACATGTATTCCTCTGAGAGACTCGCGGATCTATTCATCGAGGAGATTGTAAGTCGCTATGGTGTACCAGTGTCTATCATGACACCTGGTTTACATCCAAGTTTTGGAAGAGATTTCATGATGTTGTGGGGATGAGATTACATATCAACACTGCTTATCATCCCCAGACGGATAGTTAGTCGGAAAAGATGATTCAGATGGTGGAAGATATGCTTCGGGCATGCGACATTGATTTTGGAGGAAGTTGGGATGACCACTTACCGTTAGTTTAGTTCTTATATAACAATAGCTACCATGCCATCATTGGCATGCCTCCGTATGAGATGCTATACGGTAGGAGGTATAGATCACTCGCTTGTTGGGGTGATATTGGTCATAAAGAGTTAGCGAGCGTCGAAGTGGTTGAGGCTACGACTGAGAAGCTAGAAAGGATCAAAGCCTTTATGAAGGTAGCTAACGATAGGAAAAAGTTGTATGCTGATAAACGACATAGACCGATTGAGTTCCAGGTGGGTGATAGGGTCATGTTGAAAGTCTCACCTTGGAAAGGTATCATTCGGTTCAGAAAGCGGGGTAAGTTGAGCCCGAGATACATAGGACCTTTCCGAATCATTACTCGAGTAGGGGAGGTGGCCTATAGATTGGAGTTACTAGATGAGTTAAGTGGAATGTAGGATCATTGAAGGGTGTAGAGTTACAACACAACAACACAAACAGGAGATTAACTAAACTTAATCAAACAGTAAACTGGATTAACCAAGGTAAGACACTAAGAACACAAGCAATGTAAGAGACAGAACACAAGTATATGGTTTTCAAGAATGCAGTATATTTTTTTGTCTATGCTCTATTACAAGTGTTACAAAGCATGATTCAAAGATTCAAGAACATGAGATACTTATACTACATCCTACGGCGGCTATACTTTGAAAGCCAGCTGGATACCATTGACTAGACACAAAACAAAATCAATTGTAGAGTCAAAAGGCAGATTGCCTTTTGTCTAGTGAGTATGACATGCCATGCTCACATCCTTAACTATTACAAAAAGGATAAAGTACATGAAGTAGAAAGTTACAGACTCAAGACCTCAATGTACAGTTACCAAAAGCATGGACCTTTAAACCAACTCATGTAAGTTGGTGACCTTACAGAGGTGCAGCGGAAAGGTGTCCAGCTTTATGGAAAAGTATATCAGATAAAGCATGTGTTAAGAGTCTTTGGAAGAAATCTGTCTTCATGAGTTGAAGCTTCAGATAAAGCACCCATTTGGTTCCAATGGTAGTCTTCCTACAAGGAAGAGTACAAAGGTTCCAAACTTTCTGCCTTTTGAATTAAAGCAGCTCTTGTTGCATAGCTTCAACCCAACTTCCATCCTTTAGAGCCTCATCAACTTTCTTTGGCTCTATCTGGGATAAGAAACAAGAGTGAAGACAAACATTTGCTTCATGGGTTTGTCCTCTTGTTCTTACCCCTGAGATAACATCTCCAATGATGTTTATGGTGGGGTGAGACTTATGGATCCTAAGCTGAGGGATCACAGCAAGTTGTTGAGAAAAATCTATATTAGAGAAATCTAGATCTAGCATAGATGTTTCTGCCACCATATCAGCACACTTTTCAAGAGAAACTTGATGCAAGCAGTGTGTGACATCATTGATGTTCTCATCTATGGTGTGGTTAGCGGCATCAAGAAATTCTTGATAACTGTCACCACCACCATTGTTGTCTTTTACAATTGAGGTGTTCTTATCTGGTTGTGGATCCTCTGAGCTGGAATTTGTAGGCACCCTAGATGTATCAGCTGAATTTCTCATTGTAGTGCTGATAGAAACCTCATTTGCAGAAGTAGTTCCAACTGGAGTTGAAAATGTATGACTTGAAAGTCTTCTTAGCTCAAATCTTGGATCAGAATCACCTATATTTAAATTTTCTGCAGATCCTAAAACATTCTCACAAGATTTGTTAAAACAATTGGTAACTAAATCAAGATCAAATAGCCAATCCGAACCAGAACCATCAACACAGGGTGTATGTTCATTGAAAGTTACATTGGCAGACTCCTCAACAAGTCTAGTTCGGAGATTGTATACTCTTTAAGCCTTAGCTTGAGAAGAGTATCCAATAAAGTGTCCATAATCTAATTTCTCAGCATACTTGGCAATTTGATCTTTGGTATTCAAGATGGTGCAAGGACAACCAAATGATCTCAGAAAACCAATGAAAGGTTTCCTCTTGTGCCAAAGTTCATAAGAAGTCTTGCCATGAGTCTTAACTACTAAAACTCAATTCTGCATATAGCAGGCAGTGTTGACTGCCTCTGCCCAGAAGGTGATGGGCAGCTTAGAGTCAGACATCATGGTTCTTGCAGCTTCAATCAGTGTCATGTTTCTCCTTTCAGCAACACCTTTTTGCTGAGGAGTCCTGAGAGCACTGTATTGTCTTGTAATACCCTTTTCATCATAGAATGTATCAAGGATTTGGTTCTTAAATTCAGTTCCTTGATCACATCTTATGATCTTGACCTTGTGATCAGATTGATTCTTAATCTTTAAGATGAAATTCTTCAAAATCTCAGGAGTCTCATCCTTAGTTCTAAGGAAGAAAACCCAAGTGAATCTTGTAAAGTCATCTATGATCACTAAACAATAAGAGGTCCTTCCTAAACTAATTACACTAGTGGGGCCAAAGAGATCCATATGTAACAAGTGTAGGGGTGTAGTGATGGAGTTCCTTTCCTTAGGTTTGTGAGATACCTTATGTTGCTTCCCTTTCAGGCATGCAACACAATGGTCATCACTTGTAAACTCTTTCTTTGGTATTCCAGTTACCAAATCATTTTAATTAATCTGTTCATGTTCTTAAAGTTTACATGGCATATTTTTGTATGCCATAGGAAAGACTCATCACTATTAGCTTTAGACAAAAAGCATAAAACTTCTCCAGACGGAGATGTTTCTTGCAAATCCATCTTGTACATGTTCCCTTTCCTGGGGGCTCTAAGCAGGATATGCTCATAAGGAATGACCACACCAGGATTGAGAACAATGCACTCATGCTCAGTAAAGAGCATCTTATGACTCTGATCACAAAATTGAGATACACTTAGAAGATTGTACCCAAGCTCTTTGACAAAATTTACCTTGTCAATGCTGAGCTTACCATTTGTAACCATGCCCCTTCTAGAAATGTAACCACCTTCATCTCCTCCAAAAGCAACTGGTCCTTCATTAATTCTTTCAAAGTTTTGGAGTAGTGACCTATTGCCTGTCATGTGCCTGGAATAGCCACTATCAATGATCCAGACATTTTTGTTTGTCTTCAGTTGTCCCTGCACAAAGAAAATGATTAGTTACATTTGGAAACCCAAGCCTTGCTTGTGTTGGGCTCATTAGCAGAAGGTAATTCAACAGTGATAGATCTTATGGTTGGACTAAGAGGATCTTGAGCTGTTGTTGATGGAGAATTCTCAGTCACTTGGTATTTCTTAGACTTCCACACCACCTTTGGAGTCTTGGACTTGAACTTTAAAACTTTGGAAGCTTTTGGAACTTCGGAAGTTTTGATGACTGAACCTTTAAAAGATTCTGCAGACACTGCAACAGACTTCAGTGCTTCGGAAGAACTCCTTTCTTCCGAGACCATCTTTTCTTCCAAGGGTAATTTTCCACTTCCCTTCTTCTTAGACTTGGAGCTTCCGAAGGAAACAGGTTTTCCTTCTGAAGCTTGAATCTCCTTAGAACTCTTTGAAGTCTTTGTACTGGTCATATGGACAGTACCTTTAGGATTGTATGGACAATCCTTAGCAAGTGAGAGGTACTTTCACACATGACACACATCATTTTCTTCTTCACAAGAGTCTTTTGCTGGGAACAAGACTGTCTTTGGTCACATCCCTTCTCCACCTTCATCCTTGTAGATGCTAAGACAGTCCTCTTGGGCTGAGAAGTGTGCTTGGAGTTTGATGGTCCAGGCTGTGCAGCAGTGGTACACAGCACATCAGTCTTCTTCTTGTTACTGAGATGAGTTGAACAAGAACTAGAACTCTTAGCAGAAGAGTTTTGGTTGATGTCTTCAGTCCCTACCACTTTAATCCCAGTAGAGATGAAAACTTGTTTCTGCTTAGAGTCAAAAGTAGCCTTGATCTCTTGAGCCTTCCTAGCCTTTCTTTTGCTCTTTCTGATCATGTTCTTTCTCATGGACTTGGTCATCACAGTCTTCTTTTTCTCCTCAGAAGGATAGTGGCCCTTCTTAGAATCCTCCTCTTCACTCTTTTCAAGGAATTCTTCACTATCTCTTCTTCATCCTCTTCACTCATAGGATTTATGAGTGGAAGCTCATCTTCATAAGTTCCACACCTAGGAGATCTTATAGATAAGAGTGTCTGTGGAGGAGCTATCTCATTGGATCCCAGTCCCTACCTGTTTTGATAGCACACTTTGTTGTGCAGGGATGAGGATATCATGTTCTTGAAGGTCTCTTCTTCAAGAACACTTTTTTCTGCCCTGGCTTTACTCATCACAAGCTCAACCTGGCACTCAATTAACTTGGTTATGAGAACTTTGATTTGAGTTCTGAAATTTGTGTGTTCATGTTTTAGAACTGAGATGGTTTTCTCAAGGTCCTCTATCCTTTGTTTATAATCATTTTTAGACTTTCTAAAATCAGATTTTAAAATGTTTAAGGACTCAAGGTCAGATCTCATCTCTAGGTTATAGGACCTGTATCTATTAACTTTAGCAATGCATTCAAGTACAGAGATGTTCCAATACCTTGGCTTCATCATGATCTTCCATCAATGCTTGGTTAGGAGAAGCATCTTCCACTTGAAAGCTCCAGTCAAAGCCTCCTTCTTCATAGCAACAGTAGCCTGCTGCTTTGACTTCTCATTCTGGAGAGCTTTGTCAGTGTAGTTTGATCTACACTGTGTTTGGCCACCACTTGTTTTAGGTTCCTTACACTCTCTGGCAAAGTGGCCCATCAAGTTATAGTTGTAACACTTGACTTTGCCTTTGTCCAGGCCAAACAATCCACTGGTTGCATTGCTTGGAAACTTCCTTCCAGTCATCTTATAGAACTTCTTGGCTCTGTGAGTGAGAAGAGCCATCTGCTGGACTATTTCCATGTATTCCAGATCATCTGGATGAATACAGTCTAGGTCTTCAAGAGTGAAAAGAGAGTTGCCATAGCTTTCATCAGAAGACACAAAAGCTTAAGAAGAGCTTGTCTCTTGGAATGGGCTTCCTTGAGTGTAGTTCTCTCTTGGTGTCTCTGGGAAGGTGATGAAAGGACCATTTGGTGAGTTGTCAAGGTAGCATATGAGATGATGTTTGGGTTCTACGCTATTCCTTTCAACCACATATAGGGCTGAACCCATTTGATTGTTGGAGTTTCCGGATGAACCTTGCATGTTCATCTCCATCTAGTAGCCACTAAGAATCCCATATAACTCTGTCAGAGTAAGAGTTTTGAAATTTTCAGTTCTCTTGATCACCACACAGTAGTGTGTCCATTGCCTAGGAAGTGAGGATATGAACTTCCTTACAATGTCTCTATTCTCAAGAGAAACTCCTCCATCCACTAGGGTATCAACAATCCCAACATACCTGAAGTACTGCTGAGTCATGGTTTCACCTGTTTAGAAGGTGAAGTTTTCAAACTGCTGCTTCAGGAGATCCCTCTTGTTCTCCTTGGCTTCATAGGAACCCTCATACATCAGTTTCAATGCATCCCATAGCTGCTTGGCTGTTTTACACTTCTTGAAACCTCTGTACACAGAGTTTGGAAGGGGAGTTTGAAGGGCTGTCATGGCTTTTCTGTCAATCTCTACTCTCTTCCTATCTTCATCAGAGTAGTTAGCCACATCTTTGGGGATCATACCAGCACCAGTAGCAGAAGGGGTGCTAGGTATGAAAGGTCCATTCTCAATAGACTCCCATATTCTTGAATCAAGAGACCTAATGAAACCTTCCATTCTTAAACACCAGGTATCAAACTCATCAAGAGTCATCAGTGGGGACTTTTTCATGGTTCCAGTTTCCATATCAGTCTTGGAAATGGCTGCCATTTGAAAAGTTTATTATTTGTGTGTGTGAGGGATCTTAAGATGGTGAGATCTTATATCAAGATCCTGAAATGCTCTGATACCAAATGCAGGATCGTTGAAGGGTGTAGAGTTATAACACAACAACCCAAAGAGGAGATTAACTAAACTTAATCAAACAGTAACTGGATTAACCAAGGTAAGACGGTAAGAACACAAGTAATGTAAGAGACAGAATACAAAGAACACAAGTATATGGTTTTCAAGAATGCAGTATATTGCTTTCTTTATGCTCTATTACAAGTGTTACAAAGCATGATTCAAATATTCAAGAACATGAGATACTTATGCTACATCCTACGGCCAGCTATACTTTGAAAGCCAGCTAGATACCATTGACTAGACACAAAACAAAATCAATTATAGAGTCAAAGGCAGATTGCCTTTTGACTAGTGAGTATGACATGCCATAGCTCACATCCTTATCTATTACAAAAAGGATAAAGTACATGAAATAGAAAGTTACAGACTCAAGACCTCAATGTATAGTTACCAAAAGCATGGACCTTTTCACCAACTCATGTAAGTTGGTGACCTTACAGAGGTGCAACGGAAAGGTGTCCAGCTTTATGGAAAAGTATATCAGATAAAGCATGTGTTAAAAGTCTTCGGAAGAAATCTGTCTTCATGAGTTGAAGCTTCGAAAGACTTTGTCTCTGAGGCTTTGGAAGACTTCATTTTTGGCTTCGGAAGATATTGGTCTTGGCTTCGGAAGATTTCACACTTAGAATATTTCTGTTGCACGTGTGAAACTTCCTAAGCATTCTTCTTCATAGTACTTGTGCAGCATGCAGGATAGACAATGGATGTTTAGGTTGCATCATCCTCTTCATTAATCTCTACATGGAATTCATCCGACATTCCATGTATCTCATCTGAGAAAGTGTTTGGTAGACGATGACATGGTTGTACCACTGGAGGATATCGAGATAGATGAAAGACTCAATTATGTGGAGCAACCAGTGGCGATCATTGATCGTAAAGAGAAGAGGTTAAGGAATATAGTGGTTCCTCTTGTGTGTGTACAGTGGAAGCACAAGAAGGGATCTGAGTCTACGTGGGAGATGGAAGAGGAGACGAGGCAGCATTACCCACGATTGTTTGAGGAAAAACAGGTTTCAGGGACGAAATTTATATAAGGGGGTGGACTTGTAACACCCGGTTATTCTTTTAAAATTAGTAAAGAAAGAATAAAGTGAAGGAAAAGAAAGAAATGCAATTTTACCCAAGCTAAGGGGTAAAAAGTGTAAAAAGGACAAAAGTCTTCAAAAGTTGGTGAATAAAGCAACATGGCCGTCCATGTTGCCTATTCACATCAACTCTCAGATATTTTAGAAAGAGAAAGAAGGAGAGCTGAAAACTCTCGGGTATTTTGAAGAAGAAGTGCAGGAAACGAATTCAAGGTAAAAATTCGTGGTTTTAAGATGTTCTTAACTGGCTTTATCCTCGGTGTATGCTTATGTGTGTTTGTGTGTTCGCTCATGTGTGTTTTGGTGGGTTTCTAGGTGGTTGAACTCAATTGCAAATGGGTTTGGAAGAAGCCATACTTAAGAGGGTGAAAAGGTGAGTTCTAGAACCCCTTTTTTACTCGTTTTTAACTGCTTTGGTGCTGGAAATGCATGTATGAACTTTTTATAAAAGTTGGGTTTATACCGTATGTGTGTATGTGTGTGATTGCAGGTGGGGCTTGATTTTGGGTATGTGTATATGTTTGTTGATGTTATGGTTGTGTTTATAAGGCTTAGAAATATGATTTAAGCTTAGAATATGATAGGTGATGATTGGTACTGAATTATGATATTAAGTGTGAATTAGACTACCCATGTGCCTGAACAGTGGCCCATACGCCCAACAGAAATAACTGCCTAAGTGTCCCATGCGCCCAAAACCTCATATGCCCAAATAGTACCCATGCACCTAGAAATAGGCTGAAATTGACTAAGTGTTCATACGCCCGGGCACTCATGCACCTGCATAGTGCCCATGCACCTAGAATTGCCCAGAAATGACTAAGTGTTGCTCATGCGTCTGCATAGTGCCCATGCGCCTAAAGACTTAGATTATTTTTATGATTTTTGGGGGAAAAGTGAAATGTAGGCTTTGACTTGGGAGGTTTCCGGGGGCTATGTAAGTTGACTTTTTGAAGTCATAAATGATGTGATGGGTGATGTATGGTATGATTGATGATGTATGATTGATGCTTATGCATGATGGTATGTATGATGTATGTTATGTATGATGTTGCCTTGCATGGCGATGTTTGTATGTTCATGTTGGTGTTCCTTATCTTGTATATTTATCTTTCCCGTGACTTTACGTGTTATAGTTGGGAAAGAAATGATAAAGTATAATGTAACGTAAAGTGAAAGATGATAAAAAGAGAAACATGATGATAGAATGCATGCATTAATAGAAGAGAAAGTAAAGAAAGGCTTGCAAGCAAAATGTACGGAGGTGCACAACTCTAAAATGTCATAAGCTCAACTATGTGTGGTTTACCTAACCCTTAAGGATACACGCAGGGGTCTAGTGTTTGTGACTGATCAGTGATATAGTACATGGTTTATAGTGATTACTCACCCTGATGCTGGTGCCAAGCTATGTGCGTTATGGAAGTCATTTATGATATTCGGCCCGATACCCGCTTTGTGCATACGTTTGGGGTGTAATATACAGTTGAGATCCTTGTCGCTTGCCCCGGTGCTGGTGCCAGGCTATGTGCGTTATGGAAGTCATTTATGATTTTAGGCACAGTACCCGCTTTGTGCATACGTTTGGGGTATAGCTGATGACACCGATCCCAAAAGAGATAAAAAGATAAAGAGACAAAGAGATAAAGAAAGAAAGTGGTGAACAGTAAAGGAAGATAATACTATTATTATCTATGTGTACGTACGATATGTGATCATGTATGAAAGTATAGTATGATTGGAAGGAAAGTAAAGAATGGTTTAAGCGAAAGTAAAGTATGTTTTATTTTAA
Source organism: Flaveria trinervia (assembly GCA_025506515.1). Lineage (NCBI taxonomy): Eukaryota > Viridiplantae > Streptophyta > Magnoliopsida > Asterales > Asteraceae > Flaveria > Flaveria trinervia. The sequence goes on along the minus strand of CM046456.1, from coordinate 24,574,534 downwards.
AACTATAGCTCACTCAGCAAAGGTTGCTACAAGTATGTGTTTGTGATGTAATGCAACAAGTATTTGTAATTTGATGAGGATGGCATAGGGTGGCTACTTGGCTTGTTTTGGATGGCATCCATTTTTATAATGTTTTTGTGATGTAATGCAACAAGTATTTGTAATTTGATAATGATGTATTATTTTGCAAAAGATATTATAATCAAATGAAATGGAAGTTTTAATGTTTTCGTTGCATGTTTTTATTAAGTTAATACAAATATATGTTTTATGTGCGATGATGACCGGCTGTGAGCGTCCCGGAAATGGGGCCTCACATCTATATATATACGTATATATATAGGTGTATATATATATAGATATATATAATATATATATATATATATATATATGTATATATACGTATATACGCGGATTATACGCATATATAATATATACGTGTATATACGCGTATATATACGTACATACATGTATATACGTGTATATATACATCTATACGCATATAAATGCGTATATATACGCGTATAGGAGCATATATACGCGTATACGCGCATATATACGCGTATACGCGCATATATACGCGTATACGTGCATATATGCGCCTATATGAGCGTATATGCGCATATACGCACGTATATACACGTATATCCGCGTATATACGCGTATATACACATATATACATATATACGTATATATACGTATATATGCGTATGTATACATATATATAGGTGTTGATACATATGTACCTAGTTTAGGAGCTTAATGTAAAATGTTTATCATGTCTTACATATGTAATTGAATGGGTATGAATGAAATACAGTGTGTGGTTGATGCTTATAATGTTTAATATTTTATTGTTTATTGTGTGATAACTTATAGTGAACTAACTATATAGGTTTTTGGTTGTTGTACATATTCTTAGTCAATAATGATTGAGAAACATGTTCAAACTTAATCGTATGAAGTCCTCATGCGAATGGGCCATACGCATGAATGCTTCATGCTAATGGACCAGTCATACGACTGAACCAGCAGACTAGATCAGTCACCTGATTGAGACATAAGATTGACTCAGTCGCATGACTGGACCTTCAGTCATGCGGATGAATGAATCGCATGATTCAGTCACACGACTAAACCATGCTAATGGTTCAGTCATACGATTGGAAGACCCTAACCTATAAATACCACCTAATTCATGGAAAAATGTAACAATTTGAATACCTACGCACATAATCGTACCCTAGCCGTCCAGAGACTCAAGAAAACCTATTCCAGGTTCATAGATCGCAGTTGATCATTTTCTAATCATTCTTAACATTCATTAATCGTTAGATTGATCTGAACTGTGTTCTTCCTCATTGGATCGCTAATTAAATAGGATTCCACACTATTTGATTTGGTATACGCATAGAATCAGTTAGTACTCCATCGTACATGGTCCTTCCCAACAAGTGGTATCAGAGCTTTGGCTCTTGGTTTTGCATGTGATTCGATCGTTTTTGGTGTAAAAATCACATTTTTCATTCAAAAACACCATCTTTTTTAGTAAAACGGTGTTTTTGACGTCTCCAGATATAAAAGTTCACGTTTTTTGGCTTACGGCAGATTAGGGTTCTTGAAAAATCGTATTTTTGTGTCAAAGTACCAAAAACCTTTGAATTTTCAAAACCAGCAGCCTTCAGTCGCACGATTGACTCAATCGCACGACTGAACTCACTCGCACCTTCCATACACACGATTGAACTCAGTTGCCCATCAATTCGTACGACTGAACAATCCCATTCGCATTGTTTATCCGCATTTGCCCAATCGAACGACTGTTTATCCGCATTTGTCCAATCGCACGATTGGCTCATCTGCATTTGTTCAATCCCACGATTGATTCATTCGGACCTCTCCATTCGCACGAGTGAATATGTTTCAGTTTGAAGTTCAAAGTTAATATATATGGAAGATCAGTACTTCGCGTTTACTGCCGGTAGGGGCTCACGGATCCAGAACCTTTTACTTCTGGAAAATGAAATTGGGAATCACAATAAACCCCCTAAACTCATAACATTAGATGATTACCCATAATGGAAGCAAAGGTTCGAGATATACCGAAATGGAGTTGAATCAATCAGGACAGGTTATAGCATGCCGGTTGGTGCTGATGGGGTTAAACTTACCTTGGGCGCATGACTGATAGCCACAAGGTGAAATACAATGCAGAGAAGAAGGTGTATGCTTTGTTGACTCAGTCAATTCCTAAGGATATATTCCATTAGTTTTCTGAGAACAAACAAGCAAAGAAGTTATGGGAGGCTCTGGAAAAACGGTATGACGGGAATGCAACGTTGAAGGCATTAAAGGCAAGGCTTTGAAGAAGGAGTTTGATAAATTCTCTTCAATGAGAAAAGAGAGCCTGGATGATATCATCAACCGTTGCTACCACTTGATGATTGAGTTGCACACTCATGGGGTAACCATGTCCATGGAAGGCAAGGTGTCGAGTTTGGCAGATGGCTTGCCTGAGAAGTGGGTTTCGTTTGTCTCAAATCTAAGACAGAATGATATGCTGGCAAAGTTGGATATTAACGATTTCATTCTAAAGCTGAGAGAGGAAGAATTGAGGATGAAGTACAGGTCTTAGAAAGGATCATACGATCATGTTAGGATTGTGTACTGGACTAATACTAACAGATTTACGAGTATACCGAATCAAATAGTGCGGATTCCTATTTGATTGGGGATCCAATCAGTGAGAACGCACGTAGAATCAATAAAGATTGAATCTAAATGTTAAGAATGATTAGCAATCGATCTATTTTCGATCTATGAAGTTGGAGCAGGTTGCTAGAGGTCTCTGGACGGCTAGGGTACATCTGGATATCAAAATATTAAAAGTATCTTGTTTTTCCACGATTTAAGTGGTATTTATAGGTTAAGGTTCCTCAATCGTGCGACTGGACCATTTGCATGGTTCAGTCATGCGATTGTGTCATGCGGTTGATCCATTCGCACGACTGAGTGTTCAGTCGTGCGACTGAGTCAAACTCATGTTTCAATCATGCGACTGATCCAGTCTCCTGGTTCATTCGTACCACTGGTTCATTAGCATGAAGTTGTTCATGCGTATGGTCCATTAGCATGGGCTAATCGCATGAGAACTTCACATGATTAAGTTTGAATATGTTTCATAGTCATTAATTGATTTAGATATTATTCAAACAACCACAACCTATATAGTTAAGTCAATAAGCTTTATTACATACCAACCAATGAAATATTCAACATTATAAGCACAACCACATATTGTTTTTCATTAAGTACCCGTATAATTACATATGTGTAAGACAATACAAACATATTACATTAAGTTCGGAAACTAGGGACACATGTATCTACAAACTCCCCCTTGGACCTAGTTTCGTCTAATGTCTTACATCCTTTATAAGTTCCTCAAACTTCTTGTACTTCTCTTCTCTAGTGACTCTGGCATGTATCTCAAAAGCAAAACAAAGTCTTATAACGTTCTGAAATTCTAGAGCTTGTACAATATCTTGAGAGTCATAGAATAATGGCCACTTGTATAATGTATAAACATCATCTGCAAACAAGTTTGTAAGCCATATTGGGTCAAACACCCTTATGGTTTCCATTACGCCATTCTTGTTCAAAACTATGACTGCCTCTCCTATCCTCTAATCATAGTACCACCATTTGAAGTGTGGAGTGAAGTCCTGTGGCATTTCCCGTAGAGGGATCTTAGACATTGTGCGTGGAGGACTCCTCTTCAACACTATTTTCGGTTTTCCAGTTATGGGATCAACCTCTGACTGTCTGATATACCTCGTTGGCTGTTGAGGTTTGAAGTTGACCCATCTGGTGTGGTACTCTCTTTTAAGAGTAGTCTCAAACCAACCTGACATTTTCCATGGGTCAGCATATAGCAATTTTAACTTAAGTGGTTTAGCTCAAATCCAGGAAGAGTCTTTAGGTCATGTGGGAACCTGAAGTACTCTATCCCTTTCTCACGTTAACTGCATAAACGTTAAGATCTTCAAAATACGCCCATGCTATGATTTTGCACAACACCTTTTGATGTTTCTTCACTTTGTACAACTTGGTGTAGACAGTTGACGTTGAAGCACTGCGTTGGGCTCGTATTTCTTCAAAGCATGCAGCCCACTTAGCCTTTCTGATATCGACTTCAACTTCTGAGGCTTGAGCTGTATCTTCTTTCTTATCAGACTCTTCTTCCGTTCCATCCAGAGTCTCAAAAGTTTCACTGACAAGGTTGTCTCCCAGATTGGGAACGACATTACCCTCAATGTCAGTGTACTCTGGATAGTGTTGGTCCATGACATCTTCAATATCGATCTCATCAATGTCGTTGAGCTCGTCGTCACTTTCCACATGGACTGTTGGAGCATCTTTCACGATATCATCTGGATTGAGTTGGAATATTTCAGCCAGTTGCTCGTTTGTGAGATCATGAATTGTCTCTCCTTCTTCAGGAGTGCAATTCACTGATCTCTTGACTATACCCTGCAGATCAAGAATCATCGTGAGCTGAGTCTTGATCTGTTGGAGGGGAGCAACATCATATTCATGTCTTTGACAGCTTGGATCTGCTTGATTTAAAACATGTAACACATCAACCATTAGTCAGCAATCAATGTAGTAAACATCAACAATAAATATAAACATTAATTACAATAATTTGATACAAGATTCAAATACACATGATTTAAATAACATAAACAGCTAAGCATTACTCTTGTCTTGTATCATGTGCTCCTCTGCTGACGGGGCTGAAGTGGAGGCACCTTGGTCCTGAGCTCTTTTGGTCCTCCTTTCACTTGTAGATGTGGCACCCGCAACAGAAGTATCATCATCTCCATCATCATCATCATCAACATCATCACCAGCATCAGTATCCTCCCCTTGATCATCACCATCATCATCATCATCATCACTGTCATCATCTTCACCATCATCTCCATCTCCCTCACTGATCTTTAGTGGCTCCTCTTTAGATCCTTTGAGCCTCAGCATGATGGTCTTGTTGGTAGTCTCCAACTCCTCTATCCTTTTGGCTGAGTGGACATGTTGCCCCTGGAGTTGGGACATCTCTAAGCTCTATGCAGCAATCTGCTGTGCCTGCTGCTCAATCAGTTGAGCCTGCTGAGATATCTGATGAGATTATGCAGCAGCAAGATCTACTAGCTGACGAATCTGGGCAGTCTTCTCATCATCGGCTGCCAACAGCTTCAGCACCATACAGTTAAGTGCCGAGAGTTGTTCCTCTACCCTACTAGGAGGTAGAGAGGATGCAGATGGATAGGAGGGGTAAGATGACGATCCTACATGGTGGCTAGTGCTGGTGGTGGTGGCAGTGCTGAAGATTGGGGATGGTATAGATGAAGGTGGTGGTGGAGTGGTGAAGATTGGGGGTGGTATAGATGAAGGTGGTGGTGGAGTGGTGAAGATTGGGGGTGGTATAGATGAAGGTGGTGGTGGAGTGGTTGTGGTAGTGCTGTGTGAGGTGGTAGATAAGGTGGATGGTATGGTGGTAGTAGGTGGAGTGGTGGAGGTGGTGGTAGTAGTGGTGGTGGTGATGAAAGTCATCCTCCTCCTCTTCTTCTTCAAACCGTGGGGCTGAGCCATCCTGTTCTTCCTTGACCCCCTCAAGGTGGATGCTCCCCCTGGAACACTACTGGGCTGATCGGGAGCATAAGTAGGATCAGTGTCAGCCTCCCCCGAATACTTCGATCAGTGGCAACCACCCGGCTCCCCACAATCTGAGTCAAGGGCTCCTCGACTGTATCCTCCTCCTTATCAAGACGAAAGTCCTGATGGAACCCTGCAGCCTCTGTTCCACCTTGGGTGGATGCTGGAGATGCTATATCAACAGTGGGGGCCCTCAGTTGAGTGGGCACTGCATCTCCATCATCACCGCTGTCGTTATCTTCAGAGTCATCTTCAGGGAGCTCCAGCTGCTCGACATCCGAATCACTGTCTACGTAACGTCATTTACGCCTCCCCGGCGCCACGTAATCCATCTTGGCCAGATGGCCGATGAGTCTTTTTACTGGGGGTTGACCTGCTTTCCCCGGTAAACCTTCATACGACTCAGTGTCGTATCGTCCATAATCTCCAACGACACAACGTCATGGCTTTCCTTAGGCAATGTGGGTAGCTTCTAATCAAAGATCATCTATAGAAACCTAGGGTACATGCAGAAACCCTCTTTGCCCTTCGCCTCCAGATTCTCTATCAAATAAGAGAATATCATTCTAGAAAAGCGGAAAGGTTGGTTCAGCACGAGTGCCACATAGGCATTTTGAATCTAGTCTGAAAGATCATCAAACCCACCCCCTTCGCGAAGCTAAGTACTTGAGGATGACATGTGCCAAGTACTTGTACTGGGGACACAAGTTGCTGTACTTCATCCTTAAGAAGCACCCTCTCACCATCAGTGGGTGAAGTCTGGTGGGGTGGTCTGCATCATCACCCAACCCAAGTACTCGTCTGATATCCTCAGCAGTAACCTCTATATCCATCCCAAAAATGGAGCTCCTGATGCTGTACGGATCACAAGAGTGGTCAACTGATGCTCCCTCCCAGAAGGCCTGCTGGATAGACCTGTAGGAGTGCATGGTGTAGATATCGCCTTGTGGATCCTGGATCGCTTGAGGAAAGTGATAATCCCTGCAAACTCGGCACCATTCCAAGTCGTGGAATCTAGATAAGCACAGACGTTGTGCTTGGGGTTGATGGACCATCTGTCCGCCATCAATCTGTAACACAAGACACAAAGACATTAGCTAACCACATGACTCAAATCAGTTCTAATTAACTTGGTTGAATTCATTTTGCTTCCTTCATGCGATTGAACCATGTGACTGTGTTCAATCGGTTGACTTGGCATGCGACTGGATTCAGTCGGGTAACTGAGAAGGCGACTGAGTTCAATTGGTTGACTGAGACAGCGATTGGTTCAGTCGGCCGACTGAGCTCATTCGTATGATCCATTTGGCCGATTGAGCCATTCGACCAACTCAACCGTGCGATTGGAGTTCACCCTGGCGTTCAGTCGCATGACCCAATGTTCGATCGACTGTGATTCGATTTTTAACCAATTCTTGAAGTTAGACGTCGTGTATTGGTTCTTTAGACTCACAATCATTATACTAATAACCTAATAACTTTAATTTCAACATTTTACTCGGTTTAGTTATGTTATTAGTCCATTCACAGTTCGGTTCGTGTTTGGTCCAATTTCTTGATTTTGGGAGGCCAATCGATGGAGTTTTTGGCATGGGTACACCGCATTTTACCTGTATAATCACCAACGAAAGTCAGAATATCAAGAGAAGTCGGAAATTTTGGTCTAATGAAATTTGGGCAGAGTAACGGTAAGGTGTGCGATATTAGGACGATTACGGGCGATGAGTTGAATGCGATCGACTGTAGCCCTATTTATACTGAATCTGATTTCAGTGGGCTGACTGGACCAATATGCTCGAGTCATTCGGGTGAATGGACCTCGGTCATGCGATTGGCTCAGTCGATCACATTCAGTCAGCCGACTGGATTTCAGTCGGGCGACTGACTCATTCGCACAATTCCATTCGTTTGACTAGCTAATTCTAATAAGCCATTCGGGTGAATGGTTCATACTCATGTGCCATTCGGCTTTTTAGTGCATGAGTATGGTCCATTCGTACGGTTGGTCCATACTCATGGTCCAGTCGTGCGATTGGATCATACTCATGATTTGTGACTTTATGACCATTTCTCACTTAAACCTTTTTAACTTTTGATTAAACTTTATGATCATTTGATCATCTCAGACATGATCATTTTAACTTGAAAGTTTTTGACCGCCTCAGACGTGACCCTTTTAAGCAATTTGTCACCTCAGACGTGACTGATTTTAACTTTGAAAACATGTGTGGTCACCTCAGACGTGACCCTTTTAGATGATTAAATCCCCTATTGAATTCCATGACGTAGTCTGATATCAAACAAACTGAATTGACTAAATTTACCCATAATAGAAGACTTAACTAAAATACAAAACTAAAACTTTTTTTTGACGTTTTGTGTGAGGTGTAAATCCTAAGATATTAATCTAATGGATTCGGTTCCGGAATAGGCAGTTTCAATTTATTTTGACCATAAATGGAGCAATTCATTTTGAAATCATACAGGCAAGTCAAATCATTTGGGACATGTTATCAACACTTTTTGATGCTCAATTCTTGTTTTTCATCTAGAGTTGTTAGCAAGTTTAGGAAATCATACTAGTACTATTAGATCCCCACATTGATTTGGACTTTCAAGAATTGTAGCCACGATGATTGTCAGTATACTTGTCCTCTTGAATCCATACACAGACTTTTGACACAGATTGGTGATAGTTTAAGGTTTGATTATTTCAACAAGCATTTGTGGATCCCACACTTATATGGTAATCAACAATCCTTAGGAGATTTTTGAGCGGTCTTAGGGTAGTTTTTAAGAAGAAACTATTCCTAGAACATTCAGAGAGAAGCCAAGCCTCAGGTCAGTGCCACCACATAGCAGAGAGGCGGAAAACAACAATGAAGTCTAGAATATATAGGTTATGCTTATCCTCAGGTCAGTGCCACCGCACAGCAGAGAGGCATATAACCTATCTTCTTGTTTGAGTATTTTTACTCTTTGGCACAGTTCTCACCAACAACATAAGTTATTAGTTTGATTGCTTTTGCTCATATTTTGGTCTTACGCACACATTTGTGGCGTTTATTCTGCTCGTCACCCCTTATTGGAAATTGTGTTAACTAGGGATAAGATGTTAACCCACAGCTTGTTGAGCAACTTAGTTTGTTCTTGAGATCACCAACAAGGTCTAATCATCTATTGTGTTGAATCTACCGACATATCAACTGTGGTCTAACAACCTCTAGGTCTACTTTCTTTGTGTTACCTTAGTAGTAGCTAGTTTTACTATCATTTTTCCTTTTATATTGCTCAGATTACACAGACTTATACATTTAACTCCGCATATTATTTTATTTAATCTTTTAAAGTCCCAAGTGATTTGTACCTGTGTACTATCATTTTCCAAAGTCATTGAATCGGTATCACAGATACGATCTACTTTCTATCAGCAAGCCTCTCCTCCTCCCTTGTTTTTTTTGTTAATGTTACTAACTGACCTATTCTCCCCCTAAAATTCTAAAACCGTAGCCGATTTACGCTTTTTAGGCTTTTAATAGGTGACCGAATAACATTAATTTAATTAAGCTACTTAAACAAATAAAAAATAAAACTAAAAGAAAAATGGACAATAAGCATCAGACTACACATGGTCATCATCGGGAATTACATCACTTTTCTTTTTAACGCCATTGACCTCTAACGGATTTAAAAAACGTGGTTTGTCAAAAGCCTTTGTATAGAGACTACACAGTACTTATTTTAATCACATCAATTAGGTTCTTTTCAAAGCAATCACGTATAAAGTGATATTTTATGCCGATGTGTTTCGTCCTAGGATGTTGGACCGGATTTTTAGTTACTGCAATCGCAGCAGAGTTATCAACAAAAATAGGAGTAGAAGAGAATTTCAAACTGTAGACTCGCATTTGCTGTTGAATCCATATGATTTGTGAACAGCAACTTGCAGCAGCAACTTATTCGGCTTCACAGGTTGACAAAGCAACCGAGGTCTGATTCTTACACTACCAGGTCACTAATCTCCTCCTAAAGAATTGACATCCCGCTGATGTAGATTTGTAGTTCATCTTGCAGCCACCGTAATCTGAGTCACTATACGTTGTCAGCTCGAAGTCATCGTCATGAGGATACCATAACCCACGTGTTGGAGTACCCTTCAGATAACGAAAGATCCTTTTGACTCCTATCAGATGGTTAACTTTTGGCTTTTCCTGATATCTTGAACATAAACATGTCACGTACAAGATATCAGGTCTTGAGGCAGTGAGGTACATGAGAGATCCAATCATTCCTTGGTACGTTGTGGCATCGACCAGATCACCATTCTCATTGGGTGCTACATCATGGTTTGTAGCAAGTGGAGTCCGAGCTGCGGAAGCATTCTCCATATCAAAACGATTGAGGATATCTCCTACATACTTGGTATGATGTAGGAAAATCCATTTTGGTGTCTGATCCACCTCTAACCCGAGAAAGAATTTAATCTCTCCCATGGCACTCATCTCAAACTCAGCCTTCATTACTGCTTCAAACTCTTTACATAGATCTTCGTTCTTTGAACCGAAGATTATGTCATCGACATAGATTTGGACAAGCAGTAAATCTCCATCCTTTTCTTTTATGAACAGTGTACAATCAATGACACCTCTGTGAAAATCGTGTTTCACAAGGTGAGTCGAGAGTTTCTCATACCAGGCTCTGGGAGCTTGATGAAGCCCATATAGAGCCTTGTCGTGTTTGTAAACTCTATCCTGATGATATAGATCCTCAAATCCGTCGGGTTGACTGATGTACACTGGCTCTCTGATTTCACCATGAAGGAATGCACTCTTCAGATCAAGTTGATAAACTTTAATCTTCATAGACGATGCGTAGGCAAGGAAGATACGGATTGCTTCCATTCTTGCCATGGGTGCAAACACTTCATTGTAGTCAATGCCCTTGAATTGTCGAAATCCTTGAACAACAAGTCGAGCCTTGTTTTCAATGATCACACCTTGATCATCTTTCTTGCATATATGTAATTGTATGGGTACTTAATGAAATACAATATGTGGTTGTGCTTATAATGTTGAATATTTCATTGGTTGGTATGTAATAACGCTTATTGACTTAACTATATAGGTTGTGGTTTTTTGAATAATATCTAAATCAATTAATGACTATGAAACATATTCAAACTTAATCATGTGAAGTTCTCATGCGATTGGCCCATGCTAATGTACTATACACATGAACAACTTCATGATAATGAACTAGTCGTACGAATGAAGCAGCAGACTGGATCAGTCGCATGATTGAAACATGAGACTGACTCGGTCGCACGACTAAACACTCAGTCGTGCGAATGGATCAACCACATGAGTAAATCACACGACTGAACTATATAAATGGTCCAGTCGCACGATTGAGGAACCTTAACCTATAAATACCACTTAAATCATTGAAAAACAAGATACTTTGAATATTTCAATACCCAGACGTACCCTAGTCGTCCAGAGACCTCTAGCAACCTGCTCCAACTTCATAGATTGTAGTAGATCGATTGCTAATTGTTCTTAACGTTTAGATTCAATCTTTAATTGATTCTACGTGCGTTCTCATAGATTAGATCGCCAACCAAACAGGATTCCGCACTATTTGATTCAGTATAGTCGTAAATCTGTTAGTATTAGTCTAGTACACGATCCTAAAAAGTGGTATCAGAGCTTTGGCTCTAGATTTATGTGTGGTTCAATCGTTTTGATATAAAAATTGGGTTTTTACACTCAAAAATGCAATCTTTTGTGTCAAATCGGGTTTTAGACGTCTCCTGATCATAAAGTTAAGTTCTTTCCGGCATACGGCAATTAGGGTTACCAAGAAATTCGTGTGTTTGCGTTTAAACACCTTAAACCTACGAATTTTCAAAATCCAGCAGGCTCAATCGCACGATTGACACAATCGCCCGACTGAGTACATACGCAATCCCCATACGCACGATTGGACTCAATTGCACTTCCATTCGTCCGACTGAGAAGTCTATTCGCATTGTTCAACCGCATTAGTTCATTCGGCCGACTGAGTCATCTGCATTAGTTCAGTCGCACGATTGAACCACCCGCATAGTTCAATCGCCCGAATAGCCCAATCGCACACCTTCATTCGGACTAATACAACAGTTTGGTTTAAAGTTAAAGTTAATTGCAATGGAAGACCAACATTCAGCATTCACAACAATGAGAGACTCACGTATACAAAACTTACTGCTACTGGAGAATGAAGTGGGGAATCACAACAAGCCCCCAAAGCTAATCACATTAGACGAATATCCATAATGGAAACAATGTTTTGAGATCTACTTAAATGGAGTAGATCCCAATATGTGGGAGTCTATAAAGACGGGGTACAACATGCCTGTAAGAGCTGATGGTGTCAAACTCACACTTGGTGGCATGACTGGCGGACAAAAGGTGAAATACAATGCAGAAAAGAAGGTTTATGGTTTGCTCACATAGTCAATTCCGAAGGATATTTTCCATCAATTCTTGGAATATACACAAGCAAAGAAACTAAGGGATGCATTGGAGAAAAGATATGACGGAAACGCATCATTGAAGGCCATAAAGGCTAAGGCCTTAAAGAAGGAGTTTGACAACTTCTCCTCGATAGGAAAAGAATAGATGATGTTATCGATAGGTTTTACCACATGATGAGTGAGATGCACACTCACGGACTATCGGCGTCAATAGAGGACAAAGTGTCCAACTTTGCAGACGGGCTGCCGGAGAAATGGAATTCATTTGTCTCCAATCTCAGACAGAATGGTATGCTAACAAAGTTAGATATAAATGATTTCATTCTGAAACTGAGAGAAGAAGAACTGAGGATGAAGTACAGAGCTCAAAAGTCTTCTTATGATCAGAATCCAACGCTGTACAACGCAACTCCTCAAGCCAAAACATCTGGAGCACCTCTTCAGACAGCTTTTGTATCAAGCTCGTCTGGTCCCTCACCAGCCTCTACTTCAGGGTCAGAAATGTTAGGGTCGTCTCGTACCCAATACATTGCACCTGAAGCAAATGCAGCAAAGCTGAAGACCGAGAACTTTGGCAATGTGACAGTTGAGGTAGCTAAAGAGCACATGGATCTCTTAGCTGCGGTAGTCCACTCCTATGATGGACTAATTTCGGGTAAGATTGGGAACTGCCATCAGGCAGATGAGGATTATGAGCAGGTGGATGAGACAGAGCTGGAGCGGATGGACATAATGTGGGCCTTAGCAAGTGCTGTCCAGAGAGCTAAGAAGTTTGTCAAAAAGACCGGACAAAATTTGATTGCAACTAAGGACACTACCTTTGGTTTTGATAAATCCAAGGTAACCTGCTTCAACTGCGGAGAGAAAGGGCACTTCAAAAGGGAGTGCGTGAAGCCAAAGAAGACTGGCAATGGGAATCCTTTTGTAACGCCTGGTTATTTTAAAGTCAAAGAAAAGAATGAATAAAGTGAAAAAGAAGAAGGAAAAGAAATAAAACCCAAGTCTAGGGTTAAAAAGTGTCCAAAAGGACAAAATGTTTGAAAAGTGGGTGTAAAAGGTGGTATGGCCACCCATATGTCACATACACCACTAATTTTCGGGTTTTAGAGAGAGAGAGTAGCTAGGAGCAGCAAATTCTCAGCTTTGAAGAAGAACAAGAAGAAAGAATTCGAATTCAAGGTAAGAATGCTTTTATGGTGTTCTTAACTGGTCATATCCTCTGGTTTATGCTTATGTGTGTTTGTATGTGTTCGGGTATGTTTTTAGTGGGTTTCTTAATGGTTGAATTCAATTTGCAAACGAGTTTGGAGGAAGCCATACTCAAGAGCTGCAAAGGTGAGTTCTAGGACCCCTCTTTTACTAGTTTTTAACTGATTTTGGGGCTGGAAATGCATGGATGTATGTTTTTATTAAACTGGGTTTCGGACTCGTATGCTTGAATGTGCGTATGATGATTTTATGATGTGATGCTTGACTATGTTCATGTTTGATGATGTATGAGGATGTTTCTAAGATTTAGAATGTATGATGTAAGCTTAGAACATGATGAATGGTGAATTGAAATCTGATGTTTAAGGCTCATATGTTAAGTTTAGAATCTGCATAAGTGATGAAACAGGTCAATGCGGATGAGTATTGACTAAGTATGGAAATGCGGATGAGCAAAGTAAGTCGATGCGGATGAGGTCAATGAAGATGAGCATTGACTAAGTATGGAAATGCGGATGAGCAAATTAAGTCAATGCGGATGAGGTCAATGCGGATAAGCATTGACTAAGTTAGGAAATGAGGATGAGTAAAGTGAGTCAATGCGGATGAAGTCAATGCGGATGAGCATTGACTAAGTCTGGGAAAATGCGGATGAATAAGTCCAATGTGGATGACAAATGCGGATGAATTATAGCAAATGCGGATGAAGTAGATCCAATGCGGATGAACTGTTGGGTAAATGCGGATGAACACTTAGAAAAATTCTGACTTTTTGGGAGAAAAGGAGTAATGTAGGCTTTGACCTTGGAGATTTCTGGGGGTTATGTAGGTTGACTTTTGAGGTCATGGAGGGCATGATGGGCATGAAATGATATGTGCTTGATGGTTATGCATGATGATGATGATGATGTTGCATGGTTATACTTGATGTATGTTATTTATGTATGATGCCCTGCATGATGATGTATGAATGATATGTTTATGTTCCTTATAGTGATGTATGATTTATCTTTCCTATGACTTTACGTGTTATGATAATGAATGAACGAAGTATTATGTAACGTAAAGTGAAAGATAACGAAAGAGGAACATGATGATAAATGCATGCATTAATGAATGAATGAATGTAAGAAAGGCTTGCAAGCAAATGTATGGAGGTGCACACCATATGTAGGTGTTAGCTCAACGGTGTGTGGTTAGCTACCCCAAAGGATGCACATTGGGGTCCAATCTTTGTGATTGACCATATGAATGGGATCCTTGCCGCTTGCCCTAGGTACTGGAGTCAGCTTCGTGCATAATGTTCGAGGTCTATGAATGACCTCAGGCCCAGTTACCCACTTCGTGCACAATGTTCGGGGTATAACATATGGCATTGATCCGGAATGAAAGAGAAAAGATAAATGGTGAATGTACTTACCCAAGGTACTGGAGTCAACTTCGTGCACAATGTTCGAGGTCTATGAAAGACCTCAGGCCCAGTTACCCACTTCGTGCACCATGTTCGGGGTGATGTACATGTCACTGGAAGTAATGAATGAATGAATGAAAGTATGGACGAAAGACTGACGAAGATAATAATGATATTACCTGTATGTATGTATGATGTATGATCACATGCAATAGAAATAAACAGTTTTAAACGAAGGAAAAAGTATGTTTTATTATTAAACTAGAACACGCTCAGTAACGTTGAGTTTTATGCATTTTTCCAGATGGCAGGTGAGCATTGCTGAGGATGGCATGTTGAATGCATTCTTTTGTTAATGTTTTTGCATTATAATGTGATGTTTTGCAATGAACACTTTTATTAACTTGCAAAAGCATTTGTAATGATATGAAAAGTTATTTCTTTAGACTTCCGTTGTATGTTTTATGAATGATTAAATGTAAAGTATATGTTTTATGTGTGATGATTTACCAGCTGTGAGCGTCCCATGAATGGGGCCTTACAAGTTGGTATCAGAGCCAAAGTTTAAGTGAAATGGGTAAATTTTCAAAATGAACCTTACCTTAAACTAAGAATGGGACGGAAAGGGAAAGGGATGCCAAACAGAGTAGCTGTGTGCCATCAGGTATTTTTGTAAAGTTAACCGGTATTACATGCGCATGGTATGTGGTTATGTGTTGTATGTAGATTTAAATGCTGATGTAGTCAGGACAGGTAATGCTTGGGGTATGAAGGGTAAAGTAAGTGGCTAATCACAACTAGCCACTGTAATTAGGGACTTACTATACTTGCCATAAACTGAGCCGTTCCCTTGAATGACCGTATTAGCGTTTAACTCTTTCAGTGTGAGTTAGAGGATGGCCAGTGGTAGATCATCTAAAGCTTCACGTGGTGGTGGACGTGGTGCTGAACCACGGGTTACGAGAGGAAGGCCTAGGCCGGAAAGGTGGTTCATGAAGAACCAGAAACCCCTCATCCAGAGGGCGGAGATAAGAATGCTAACTTGAGAGCCTTAGTGAAGGAGGCAGTTGTGGAAGAAGTGCATCAAGTCATGCAGACGATCCTACCGTCTGTGGTGACCGAAGTGATAAAGGCAGTTAGAGATGGGGAGAGAAGGGAAAGGAGTGGACCTACGGGCGAAAGAAGACAGCCCGAGACTGAGACGGTTTCGTCTAATAATAAAGAAGAAGAGAAAGAAGCAGAGCCTGTGCGGGAAGCAGTACAAGGCTGTAACTACGGGGTATTCATGAGATGAAAGCCCCCTACTTTTGATGGAAACGGCATTGTTGCTGATGCTCACCGGTGGGTGAAGGAAATGGAGGCTGTACTTGATATCAGTGAGTGCTGAGGGGACCAGAAAGTTAAGTTCGCTACCCACTCTTTTGTGGACTCAGCTCTATGCTGGTAGGACAATATTGTCCAAGCTGAAGGCATCAAGGCCATTGGAAGAATGAGATGGTCCGAACTGAAGAAGTTGGTGATTGAGGAGTTTTGTCCTCACCGGGAAATGGACAAGGTTGAAAGGGAGTTTTTGCAATTTGAGGCGGGAATGATGACACACCAAGAGTACACCACAAAGTTCAATGAAATGGAACGTCTGGTGCCGGATCTGGTGACACCTCTATCTCGGAAGATCAAGAGGTATTTTCAGGGTTTGCCGACGGATATTCGCAGGCACATGATCGCCGCCCGACCAAGCACGTTTAGGTCAACGGTGGATCTAGCAGGAAGATTGTATGATGAGAGGGCTGTGGTGGTGGTGACTGAAGGTAGTCGTAAGGGTGGAGGTGATAGAAACTAGAACGGGAAGAGGTTTGGTCGGGGTGGTGCCTCGACGAGTAACAAGAAGGCTCGAGGGGATGACCGCCGTGTGGTCACATCTAGTGCCGGGTTGAAAAAGTGTGGCAAGTGTGGGAAGTAGCACAATGGCGAGTGTAGATAGGGTTGAATGTTTGTTTCAAGTGTGGGAAGCCTGGTCATATGGGTAGAGACTGTGGAGGTATGAAGTGTTTCAACTACGGGGGAAGTGGTCATATGAGCAGGGAGTGTAAGAAGCCAAGAGTTGAGGGTTCTAAGGTGAAGAAAACTAGAGGAGAAGGACCAAGGGCGAACGCCAGAGCATTCACAATGACACATGAGGAAGCTAGAACGGACCCTGATGTCGTGTCCGGTACGTTTCTGGTGAACCAAACTTTAGCTTCTGTGCTATATGATTCTAGTGCTAGTAAGAGTTTTATTTCTCTGCTTTCTGTGCTAAGTTTCCTATTAGTATTAGATGTATGATGCGCCCTTCGATGTAAAAACTATCATAGGTAAGTCTACCAGGATTTCTGAGATGTTAGGGGGCTGTGATGTGGAGCTAGAAGGTCATAAGTTTCTTGTTAGACCGTTCGTGATGACCTTGGGTGGTTTTGATTTGGTTCTTGGGATGGATTGGTTGGCGGACTTTGAGGCAAACATTGTGTGTTGTAAGAAGATGATTCGTTTGACAACGCCTGACGGTAGTTCGGTGACGGTTTACGGTGATCGGGTGACTACGATTCCGAAGGTAATTTCAATGGCGGTGGTGGGAAAGTGTATGAGGCGTGGATGTAGTGCCTACTTGGCCTATGTAAAGGATGTGGATATGCCAACACCACAATTATCCGATGTACCCGTGGTGTGTGACTTTCCAGACGTATTCCTAGAAGACTTATCAGGAGTGCCACCTGACCGTGAGACGAGTTCCAGATTGACTTGATACCGGGTGCGAAACCCATTGCCAAGGCACCGTATCATTTGGCTCCGACAGAGATGAAAGAGTTTATGGAGCAGTTGCAAGAGCTGCTTGATAAGGGGTTCATTAGACTGGGTATCTCTCCTTGGGGTGCTTCGGTCCTGTTTGTAAAGAAGAAGGACGGTAGTATGAGGATGTGTATTGACTACCGTGAGCTGAATAAGTTGACAATGAAGAACCGCTACCCCTTATCGAGAATTGATGATTTGTTTGATCAGCTCCAGGGTGCCAGTTGGATTTCAAGGATAAATCTTCGATCTGGTTACCATCAGTTGAAGGTGAAGGAGCAAGATATCCCTAAAACAGCTTTTCACACGCGCTATGGTTGCTACGAGTTTCTTGTCATGTCTTTTGGTTTGACCAACGCGCCGGCTGCTTTTATGGATTTGATGAACCATGTGTGTCGACCGATGCTGGATAAATCAGTGATTGTGTTCATTGATGATATCCTGATTTATTCGAAGAGCGAGATTGAGCATGCCGGTCACATTCGGGAGGTTCTGGAGACGCTGAGAAGGGAGAAGTTGTTTGCCAAATTCTCCAAGTGTGTATTCTGGTTGCGTGAAGTTCAGTTCTTGGGTCATGTAGTGAATCCCGACGGGATTATGGTGGACCCGGTGAAAGTGGAGGCGGTTATGCAATGGAAGTCACCAAGACGCCATCCGAGATTCGTAGTTTCTTTAGTTTGGCGGGCTACTATAGAATATTTATCCAAGACTTCTCTAAGATTGCTTCTCCACTAACTAAGTTGACCCGAAAAGATGTGAAGTTCGTATGGGGTCAAGCTCAAGAGAAGGCATTCGAAGAATTAAAGGCGAGGTTGACTCAAGCTCTTGTTTTGTCATTACTCGATGGAAGTGAAGATCTGGTGGTTTATTCGGATGCTTCCTACTCAGGTTGGGGTGCATGTTAATGCAGAGAGGGAAGGTTATAGCCTATGTGTCTCGACAGTTGAAGGTTCACGAGGTCAATTATCCCACTCATGACTTGGAGCTAGCAGCCGTGGTCTTTGCACTAAAGATTTAGAGGCACTATCTGTACGGGACGAAGTGCACCATTTTCACTGACCACAAGAGCTTGAAGTACTTCTTCGAGCAAAAAGACCTGAACATGTGACAAAGAAGATGGTTGGAGCTCATAAAAGACTATGATTGTGAGATCCGCTACCATCCGGGCAAAGCCAATGTGGTGGCGGATGCCCTTAGCCGAAAGGAGAGGCCCGAACCGATTCGGGTGAAAAGATATCAGCTGATCATGACCTCTGATGTGATGAAGCAAGTCAAAGAGTTTCAGGATGAGGCACTGAAAGAAGATCATCTTAACTCTGAAAGGATGAGAGGTCTAGTTGGGGAATTGGGTGAAAACACACTTAGTGTTAAAACCCGATTTGGATGTGTGTGGATTCCTCGATTTAGGGATCTACGGGGGAAGATCATGGATGAAGCTCATAAGACTTGATACTCCATTCATTCAGTTGCCACGAAAATGTATCAAGATATGAAGAAAGATTATTGGTGGCCGGGTATGAAGCGCGATGTGGTGGGGTATGTGAGTAAATGCCTTACTTGTTTGCAAGTGAAGGCCGTGCATCAAAAGCCGTATGGGAAGATTCAACCTTTGGATATACCAGAATGGAAGTGGGAACACATCACCATGGATTTCATTATGAAGCTGCCACGTACTCCGAAAGGGTACGATGCCATATGGGTGATTGTGGACCGTCTGATGAAGAGCACTCACTTCCTAAAGATTCACGAGATATATTCATCCGAGAGGTTGGCTGGTCTGTTTATCAAGGAGGTTGTAACTCGTCACCGTGTGCCGGTGTCTATTGTGTCCGATCGTGACACCTGTTTACATCTAAATTTTGGAAGAAATTCCACGACGCAATGGGGATGAGGTTACATATTAGTACGGCTTATCATCCCCAAACTGATGGTCAGTCAGAAAGGACCATTCAGACGTTGGAAGACATGCTTCGGGCGTGTGTGATTGATTTTGGAGGAAGTTGGGATGACCACTTACCGTTAGCCGAATTCTCATACAACAACAGCTATCATGCCAGCATTGGTATGCCACCATATGAGATGCTATACGGTAGGAGATACAGAACACCCGTTTGTTGGGGTGACATTGGTCAGAAAGAGTTGGGAAGCATCGAGGTAATCGAGGCTACAACTGAGAAGCTTGAGAAGATCAAAGCCTTCATGAAGGCAGCCAAAGATAGACATAAGTCGTATGCCGATAAACGACGTAGACCGATTGATTTCCAGGTGGGTGACCGGGTTACGTTGAAGGTCTCACCTTGGAAGGGTATTATTCGTGTCCGAAAGCGGGGCAAGTTGAGCCCGAGGTACATAGGCCCTTTTCGAATCATTGCTCGAGTAGGAGAGGTAGCCTATAGATTAGAGTTACCCGACGAGTTAAGTGGAATTCACCTGACATTCCATGTATCTCATCTAAGAAAGTGCTTAGCCGATGAAGGCATGATTGTTCCACTGAAGGATATCGAGGTAGACGAACGACTCAATTATGTGTAGCAACCAGTGGCAATCATTGATCGAAAGGAAAAGAGGCTGAGGAATAAAGTGGTTCCCCTTGTGCATGTTGGACCAAAAGAACAAATGAGCCAGATCAGAAAAACCTTAAGTCCCACAGACATCAAAACAACTGAAGTGGTCTACAACAGCTGAAGTCTGAAGACAACTGCTAAAGACATAGTCTAAAGACCAAGTTCTCAGAAGTTGTCACAACAGCTGCAGTAGTTCACTTCAGTAATTGTGATGGTTTACATTTCAGTAGTTTGTAATCAGTAGTTTTATATTATGTAAAACATCTAAAGTTCTTATACTTCAGATGTTATAACTTCAGTAGTTGTAATATTAGCTTATACTTAGCTTTTTGTGAAGGTGTCCTCAGTTGTTGTGGACATCTTCAGTAGTTTAGTTTACTTTTAGTTGTTTGTATAAATCAGTTAGATGTCACTATCAAAGTGACGTCAGCTGATGTCACATTCATTATAAAAGGAATGTTGACCTAATTTCCTTGTACGGGAAGCTTGTGCATGAATGAAAATATTCTTTTTGCAAAAAAATTTCTCTCTCTATACCGTTATTGTTTGATTGAATATTCATATTATTCTTGCTAAAATTTAGTCTAATTTGTTTGTTATTCCGCTGCAAATCCTAATCTAATTGATAAAACTGGATCTCGATCCCTTCAAATGGTATCAGAGCAGGTTAATCATTGATTGATTTAACAATTGATCATTGAAACTATTCTTTTGATATCTTAGTTTGATCGAATTACCAAATTTGCAAGAATTGGTTATAGAGTTTGTTTTTCTGTTGCTTCCTGTGAATCAATTTGAGATTCTTCTTGTTTCAAACTGTGTTGTTGAGTTTTGAGTTAGATCTGTTAAACTCTTATTGAACCTGTTTCAATTGGTGAAAATGGCTGCATCAATCAATGATCCTCACAGTACTGGCTCCTCAACAAAGCCTCCGATGCTTGTTAGGAGTGAGTACAACGTATGGCAACGACGAATGCTCCATCACCTGTCTGTTAATAGTTCAGGTTGTTGGAAATCTGTGATTCATGGACCATATAAGCCTATGGTGAGTAATCTGGAAACCAAAGAAATGATTCTGAAGAAGAAAGAGCAATATTCAGATGAAGATCTGAAACTGTTTGAAATTGATGCTAAAGCCCATGGAATTCTGGCCATGGCACTGCCTAATGAAATCTATTCTGGACTTATGCATCATGATCTGCTTATGACCTCTGGGTTGCTCTGAAAGAACAATTTGGAGGAACTGATGAGGTCTTAGCAAACAATAGAGAAATCCTTACCCAGCAATATGAGACATTCTCTCATAGAAAGGGTGAGTCACTGACTCAACAGTTTGAGCGATTCTCCTGTTTGATATCTGAGTTGAAAATGGTTAAACATGAATATACAAACAGTCAGAAGAACAATAGATTTCTCAAATCCCTGCCTGAGAGATGGGACACATATACCATTGTCCTACGCTCTAGTGCAAATCTAGATAATCTATCTCTCACCCAACTTCATAGGAAACTGTTAACATTTGAAAGAGAGATAGAACAGAAAAGAAAACTGACTTCATCTGGGAAGCTCACTGATGATTTTGTACCAGCGAATACTGCTCTGGTTGGTCATGAGTCAGAATATGCTACATCAGAAAATTCCTATGATGAGCATATTGATTTCTCTTCAAACAGTGGAGATCATGCTTTTGCTGGTATTGATTTAATTTAGGATGTAATAGTGACATTTGTGCTTTTGATGGATGATTTGAAAGGAATTGCTGATGATGATTTGGAAGAGATGGATATTTTGAGCCAAATGGCATTACTTAATATCAGATCTCAAAAATTTTACAAAAGGACAGGTAGAAAATTCCCTGGTCTCTCTGGAAAACCAAAGTTGGTTTTGACAAGAGCAAGTTGAGGTGTCATAAGTGCATAGACTTGGATATTTGCAAGAGAGTGTAGATCATCTGGATCTAACTCTTCTGCACCTTTGTGACCTTCCAAGCAATAATTTACAAATCAATGGGCCACATTTACCAGTTCTGGTCATCATTCACAAAATCAATCATCTCCTGCATATTTTGTTCCTCAAGGTCAAATGCCATATCCTTATCCCTATTTTTACATGCCACAGTCCAATCAGGTCCTTTACCCATAGCTCAACAATCACATGCTCTACCTGAGCCTCACCATCTCAATCAAGTACAATCTCAATCTCAATCTCAATCACATCAAGCTTTTTCACTTTCGGAGTTGTGACTGGAGTAGTTTACCAGATGATTTTTCTGGTATTCTAAACAAATGTTTTTGGTGCTCGTCAACATGGTGGTGAAAATCCTTTTGGAAATCTTGCTCTATGGCCTGGAGTCTACTGGTGGTTCAAGCTCAAATGCTTCATCATCACAGGTACCACAAGTATCTTCTGAGGCTAAGGCCAAGTTGCGTTCTGAGTCATGCATAGCTGCTTTTGCCTCAATTAGAGAAGAAATGTAGCTTTAATTAATCAAAATCTTGACCTAGAGAAAGTGATTTCAAAAGAAAAGCTAAGTTTGAGTCTGTTTTAAAAGAAAAAGATGATGAGATTTACAAATTAAAATGTCAAATCACTGATGAAAATGCTAAGGTAGAGGTCATTTAGAAATCACAAGAGTCTCAAAGAAACACTTGCAGCTACTCAAGTGGAGTGTGACGTTGGGTAACATCTTGCAAGGGGTTTGAAATGCTTCTTAGTAAGCAAACTGCTTCAAATATGAAGTTTGGGATCGGATATAATCACACTGAACCTCCTACAGATTTTACTCCCAAGACAAAGTAAAATCTGAAGGTCAAATCAATTCCCAAAACACATCATCATGTGTCTCATCCTCAAGTGATAATATACAATCAGAGGATGAAGTCAGTAATAGTACCTCAGCTAATCAGTCTGCTGATGGTCTTACTGCTGATGAACACATGATCAAAGAAAAGCTAAGCACTTCAGGTGTTGTCTCACAAGGTACTCAAAGTACTGAAGAGCAAGTAAAAACACCTGAAGAACATTTCAAACCAAATGGAACCAAACATGGTTTGACAACTGCTAAAGAGTCTATCAGGAAATCCAAATGCACTGATAGAAAACTTCTGAAGAGCAAGTCTTCAGTTGTTACAAATCCTTCAGTACTTCACATAAGTATTGAGAGGAAGAAAGTATTGAAGAACACACCTTCAGTAGTTTCATCTTCTTCAGCAGCTGATCAACAGAAGATGAAGAAAAAGCCATGTGAAATATGTGGTCTATTCAATCATCTCACTGATGAATGTTGGTACAGAAAGGGTTCCAAATTTAACAAGTATAAAATCATTAAAAAGAAAATTAACAAAATGAAAGATGAATTTGAAACCAAGTTTGTGCCACAAACATCTCAACCTGATAAACCAAAGTCTTCACAAATATCTAAACAGAAGAAAGAGGTTTATCATAAAATAGCTAAAACTACTCCTCAAAGAGTATCAAAACAACAGACCAAGTTTGTGTCTTTCAAAAAGGAGGACATGGTGTATCACAGGAACCATTCAAAAACAAGTACTGATGTGTCTGCTAAACTAAAGGCTTTAACAACCAATCAGACACAACTTGTTATGATGGTTCAACATCTGTTGGGGAGAGTTAACAAATAGATGTACCTGTGATTAAACCACTGAAAAGGAAAACTAAGCCAAAATCAAAGGAATCCTTTTCAGCACCATCTCCATCTTCAAAGGTTGTTAATCATGACAAATCAGTTAGTATAAAATCTGTTGATGAGAACAGACCCAAAACCAAAATGGTTTGGGTCTCAAAAGCTAATAGTTGTTGTGATATATGCAGGGTCTTCAACATGCCATAGAAGCATCTGGTATGTGGACAGTGGAGGATCTATGCATATGACTGAGAGCAGATCTCTTCTTCATGACTACTCTCAAGGAAAGAAGGGATTTGTATCTTTTGGTAATGATGCTAAGGGTTACATCATCGGCAAAGGTTGTTTCAAATGGTCAAATAAGGTTTGATGATGTCAACATGTGGAGAATCTCAAGTACAATTTGTTGAGTGTCAGTCAAATGTGTGATAAAGGGCATGTTGCACTTTTCACCAGTCAGAACTGTCGAATTCTGTCTTTCAATGTTTTGAATATGATTGACAAGATATTGGATGAACATACTCTCCTGAAAGCCAACAAGATTGGAAGAGTATATGCCTTAGACTTATCAAAGAAAATTGATATAAAAGGCCATCCATGTTGTTCTCAAGGCCTCTCCTCAGGAATCTGAGCTTTGGCACAGAAGGATTGGTCATGTGAACCTTAGAAACATGAACCAGCTGATCCTTCATGGCTTAGTGAGAGGTTACCATTAAAGAAGTTCAAATGTGATGATAACTACTCTGCTTGTTTAAAAGAAAAGCAACATAAAGTATCATTCCCTCCAATAGAAGAACCAAAGTCCACTGCCTGCTCGCAATTACTGCATATGGATCTTTTTGGTCCAGTAAGAGTGATGAGCATGGCAAAGAAAAAATACTGTCTGGTAATTGTGATTGATTATTCCAGATTTGTATGGACCTTCTTCTTACATTCAAAAGATGAGGCTGGTCAAATTATCAGCTACTTTGTGTTGCATATGGAAAAGCAGTATTCTCTTTCTGTCAAGTGTGTGAGGAGTGATAATGGCACAGAATTTAGAAATCACACACTTGATGAATTCTATTTCTCTAAGGGAATCAAGAGGCAGTTTAGCATTCCAAGAACTCCTGAGCAAAATGGAGTGGTGGAGAGAAAGAACAGGACCCATTGAAGCTACAAGGTCAATGTTGGCTGATTCTGGTTGCCACTAACCTTTTGGGCTGAAGCTGTTAACACAGCTTGCTATGTACAAAATAGAGTATTGGTAAATCAAAGGTTGGTGAAGACTCCTATGAAGTGTTACATCATTGGCTCCTCTGATTTCCTTCTTTAGAGCATTTGGGTGTCCCTGTTTATTCTCAACACAAAGGATCCACTTTAGAATTTGAATCAAAGGTGGATGCTGGGTACTTTGGGGTATTCCTCTACTTGCAAGGCATACAGAGTTTTTAATTGTAGATCAAAGATTGTAGAAGAAACCTTGCATGTAAAGTTTAATGAATCTCCAAAGGAGAAAATCCCACAGAACCCTATGAGTTATTTGATCTGGACATACTGCAATATGTTTCTTATCAGTCTCCAAATGTTGCAGGTTCTGTGAATCCATCATCTTGCGACATGTTATCCATCTGTTGGTATAAATGCAAGTTTTAGTGATTAACTGCCTGAGTCTACTAAACTTGATGTTCCTGTCGCTTCAGCAGTTCCATCCACAACAAATGCTGATGAGATCTCTGAATCCTCTACTTCATTTGAATTATCATCTCATTCTAGGTTTCAAGAATCTGGATCACCATCTGTTGCTGCTGAATCACCTACAAACACTTGCACAAATATTATTGAGTATCAAGAACTGAAGAATCATCCCATGTCTCAGATCATGGTGACATCAATGCTGTGTTTCAACCAGAAATCAATTGTCCAACTTTTGCTTCTATGCTCTCTTCATTACTTAGCAAGAGCCAAAGAATTATCATATTGCATTAAGAGACAATGGATGGGTTGAAGCTATGAAACTTGAGCTTCTTCAGTTTCAAAAGCAGCAAGTGTGGGAACTGGTTCCTCTTCCCCAAGGTAAGTGTCCATAAGCACTAAATGGGTGTTTAGGAAATAAAACTGATGAAAAAGGCCAAATTGTCAAGAACAAGGCCAGACTGGTTGTACAGGGGTTTTCACAAGAAGAAGGTATTGATTATGATGAAATCTTTGCCCTGTAGCAGACTGGAGGCAATCAGATTGTTCTTAGCTTATGCTACTTTCCATAATCTTAAAGTTTTTCAAATGGATGTCAAAAGTGCATTCTTATATGGTAAAATAAAAGAAGAAGTTTATGTGTGTCAACCACCAGGTTTTGAAGATCATAAACATCCAGATTGGGTGTATAAGCTTGATAAGGCTCTTTATGGGCTAAAACAAGCTCTTAGAGCCTGGTATGAAACATTGTCTAACTTTCTTCTTCAAAATAATTTCACTAGAGGCTCTATAGATAAAACTTTGTTCATTAAGAAAGTAGGCATGCATAAGCTCCTTGTTCAAATTTATGTAGATGATATCATTTTTGCATCCTCTGATCCACAGTTGTGTGATGCCTTTACTGTGTTGATGCAACAAAAGTTTGAAATGAGTGCCATGGTAGAATTACAGTTCTTTCTTGGGTTGCAAATCAAACAAATGGCTGATGGAACTTTTATTCATCGGTCAAAATATACAACAGATTTATTGGAAAAGTTTGATTTACAAAACTGTAAGCCCTATTCTACTCCCATATGCAGCACCACAACTGGATGTTGATCAGAAAGGTAAAGCGGTTGATGAAACTCTTTACAGATGTATGATTGGTTCCTTGATGTACCTTACAACTTCTAGACCAGACATTATGTTTGCAACTTGTGTCTGTGCTAGATTTCAGGCTGCACCTAAAGTATCCCATATGATTGCAGTCAAAAGGATGTAACCCCCAGATAAATCGGGCTACACCTTTAGCTTCCAGTGTCACATGGTGGGGCACCGGTCTGGACAGGGCTAGGAACCGGTTGATGTACTCAGTGTAGTTCGGCCCTTTCATCTCTGGGCCTAAGAACTCAGATTCTAGTTTCTCCAGCTGGTTGATCCGACAGGTATTATTGATCATCAATTCTCTGAACTTCACCCAACTCATACGGCCTGCATCATTTCTTCCTCGTGGCTGAATGATGGTTTTCCACCATTCAAGCGTTGATCCTTTCAGAGATTGGGAGGCGAATCGTACCATGTGCTCCATTTTGCACTCACTCATGTCTAGTATTGCCTCATTCTCGGCCATCCAGCGGTAAGTCTCAATAGCACCCTGGTGCCATAGAAATCTTTGAGTTTGCAAGCCATAACATCTTGTATGAGCACCCGGTCCGGAATTCATCGGTATCATCCTGGTGATCTTCCCCGTTTCCGGTGGCATGTCCTGATCCGCATTGATCTGGGCAATGATGGTGGGTATGGCGCTAGCGATTTGTTGCGCCAAAATGTTTGTCATTCTTTCATCACTTCTCGGGTTATTGACTGCTAGCGGGGTAGGTGGTCGATTTCCTTCCCGTCCAGGCTCCTCGTGAGGGCCTATGCCTGCTCCTCTCCTACCCACACGGGCTCCTCTTCTCGACCGCATTCTAATTTCAGACAAACAACGAATTTTAGCATCATATAAGGGGTTTCGATTATCCCAACACATTGATTACCTCAAGGTCATGCCAACAGTTGCACAAAATCATAGTATACGAACAACATGACATAATAAATAGTTTCATTAAGCATGGTTGCGGGGGTTTATTTCTGAGCACCGAATTGTTTCCCTCAAGCTTGTGGAGTTACATACTCCATATCAATTCACCCTGCAAGGTTAGTATCGGATAGCAATAGTTTCTCAAACAACCATAAGAGCATCCAACATAGAGATTAAAATAAAATATATGTCATGGTTCATAACTTGGTAGGTACCATTACCCCCATAAAAATAATAACATTATCAGTTAATAGTAGAAATTGTTTCCTTCAACTTTCTCAAAGACAGATAATCCAGTTTTCCACCAGGCCTTCACATCCACTTCTTTTTCAACCATCCTAGCCACCCTACATTCTTCTTTTTCTGCTCTTGCTCCAGTCGTTGTACCCCATGTGAGGCCATCATGGCCTGAAAATGGGCGGATTGTGAGGTCCGAGTGGCGTGATGAAAAGTCACCTCTTGACGACGGACGATCCTCCAAATCTCGTCTAGTGCAGTGTCAAAGGGACCTTCATCACTTGCCCGGCGGTTAAACTGGGAGTAAGGGTCACCAGTGAGTACTCTAGGGCCGTCATACATACTATGCCTAGGAGGCATCCAGTGCTCGTCACGCGGGTGGTGTCGGAGTGGGTCAAGTGGTTGTGGGGCCGGTATCGCTCTCCTAACCGGTGGAGGCGGAAGAGGAGGCATCCTGAAAGAAACTGAAGTTCCTGGCCTAACATTCTTTCGTGGGCGGGAAAAAGTCCATGCACCACTATCCCTGATAGGATGGAGAGGTGAGTGAGTGGGTGCGATGACCTACGGTGAGTTGGAGCGCGTCCGGCTGCTGGCTGGGGTTGTCAAAGCGGAGTCTTCTGATGGCTCTGAGACATCCGAAGTTGCACACAGAAACCCCAGGTGTTCACACCTCTTGAGGTAAGCCTCGTATGCTGTTTGAGGAGTGATCCTCAAACGGCTCCCGATCGATGTAGTCTCGTGGACAGGGTGAGTTGGTGCCTTACCTTTTCTGCCATAGTCTCGGATAACCTGTAAAATTATCATGAGTAATTTGGTCTCTCATAGCTCATGATAGTAATAGTACAGGTAATAGTAGTAGTATTTATAGTAGGGTTGTAGTAGAATTAGTGTTCAATAGTATCAATAATAGCATCAGGTATCAGTAGTCTCGTCAAATGACAATAAATAGAAAGGTTCTTTTAAAATAAGACTCTTAGACCACCACAAAGAAGTTTTTAGAAATTGAAATTTTTAAACAGAGAAGGGTCCAAACACGACCTAAGGTCCTGCTGGAATTTACACGTCCGGTAAATTCATGATTACGTTGATCAGGTGTAATCATCAATATACCCAACCCGATCATCCCAACACTTTTCGTAAGGGTGGTCCTAAGGCATCATGTTTGTAGCCTAGGGTCTACTATGGTATTCTCGAATTCTTTACAACCTTTGGCTCTGATACCAATCTGTCACACCCCGGGCCCAGGTAGGGTGGGACGTCACAGACTAGCAACAACAAATGGCAGTGGAAACAAACCATCTTAAGAGCACAAAGGGAGAGAATATCACATGGCATTGAAATTTAAAATAAACCTGGGCTAGAAATAGGATTACCCCCAAATGAAAAAGAGTACGTACAACATCAATACAAATTGTTTCCAATATCAATAAATGTAAATTGTTCAAATGATTCAAAACAAGGACCAGTCAATACCATGGTCACGGTGCTAGGTCAAGGTCTTTTTCAACAGCTAGACTCCACTCAAGGATTACCTGAAACATGCTCAAAAAGAATTTGTGTCAACTAAAAAGTTGGTGAATTCAAGTGCTTAAAGTTTAAAAACAAGGATTCATTAGAATTCCACACTTTATTAAAGCCATAGTATCATTGTTGTGGGGATCACAATCAACCCTGCACTCAGCCCTAGCTAGCCTCTTCAAAAATTGTGTTACCGGTCAATCCTCTTGGGGAGAATTGAGCCTCAAACCAGTGGACCGTACCTGCTGGATGATCCACCATAGTATTTTATAAAACCTATTACATGCCATAAACGACCTCGCAGGATCTCAGTGTGGTACCCTTCCCGTTTATCACGGAATGCACTATGTGTGGGGGATTCCCCAAGTAGATCTACCCATATAAACAAGCGGTTCACAAAAGAATTAACGACTATGAAACAAGTATCAGCAGGTCTCAACATAACCACAACATATAGCATTAAAATATAGCACTGAAATAGTTTAATTTAAACAGAGCATGCTTCATCCCAAAAACAATAGTAAAAAGGGAAACACTTAAACTCACCTTAAAATCTCAAGCAAAAAGGGTCTCTTCGGGTGCTGGGAAAAGTCTCAAGTCTAGCACCCCACCATTAAGATTTAAGTGTAAAATCACTAATTCTAGGGTTATGAAGATGCATTAAGTGTGTCATGAGGTTAATGTCTTAATAGCCTTTGAATTGCTAAGTTTTTATATAAAAAGTTTCCTTTTATAGTAAGTCAGGGTTTCTAAGGAAAGAATACATGATTTACCATGCCAAATCACCTATATAAGTTAGTTTGAGTCTTCTAAGTGATTCTTAGTTCAAGAGGTTGGTTTATAGAAGTTTAGCAAAATTTACAGTTTAGTCCTCCAAGTTTCCAAAATTTACAATTTCTACCCCCAAGTTTGTTTTCCATAAAATTGGTCTTAGATTCATTAAATATTATCTTAAATAACGTTTTATAAGTTTTTAATCTGCTGAAAATGTTTTACAAATTCTTTTTAGGTGAAAGTCCACATTTTGGGTTTAACCCGTTAAAACACGTTTTTAATTAAAAATTCCAACCCATTCTTTGACCATTTATTCAGTAAAACCAAACCAAGTACTTTGATAGCCCTTTTGGAGCCTAGAATAGTTTTTAAGGTGTTTAAAATTGTAGATACATGTGTACCTAGTTTATGTAATGAATAGGTTCAATGAAATATAATTTGTGGTTGATGTTATTAATGTTTAATATTTCATTATTATTGTGTTAAAATATAATGAACTTACTATATAGGTTTGAGGGTGTTGTGCATGATTCTTAGTCAATAATTATTAAGAAATGTGTTGAACATGGTCGGATGAGTAATCATGCGAATGGCCTATACTTATGGACCATACACATGAATACATCATGCTTATGGACCAGTCGCATGACTGAAGTAGGAGACTGGATCAAACATACGGTTGAGACATAAAACTGACTCAGTTGCACGATTGAACCTTCATTCGTGCGTATGAATCAATCACATGATTTAGTCGCACGACTGAGCCATACTAATTGTTAAGTCATACGAATGGAAGACCCTAACTTATAAATAGCACTTAATTTGTGGAAAAACTGATGAATATGAAACACTTGATATTCTCACGAACCCTAGCCGTCCAGAACGTCCAAGGAAGCCTGTCCAAGTTCATAGATCGTTCTTGATTGATTCCTATTCGTTCATAATGTTTAGTTTAGGCTTATATCGATCGGATTAACGTTCTCACTAACTGGATCGCCAATCAAATAGGATTCTGCACTATTTGATTCGGCATAAACGCAGAATCTATTAGTATTTTGTATGTACACGGTCTTGACAAGTGGTATGAGTGCCTTGGTTCTTGATTTTGCATTTGATTCAATTAGAATTGTGTCAAAACTCACGTTTTAACACAAAAGATGTTTCTAGGCATTAAGGTTTAAGTTTTTCGTCATACGAAAGATTAGGGTTTTTGGGTAAATCGTAATTCATGTCTAAGTGCCAAAAGTTCGAATTTCCCAAACACAACAGCCTTCAGTCGCACGAATAGCTAATTTTTATGATTGAACTCATTCGCACACTCCATTCGCATGACTAAACTCAGTCGTATCCTTCATTCGCACCACTGAACAACTTTAGTCATTTGAGTCCATTCGCCTTATTCATACGTACGACTGAATCCAATCACACGATTGAATTTATTCGCACGAGTGATTCATACGCACAGTTTATTCACACGATTGAAGTTGTCCTGTTCTCAAAGTACAAAGTCTATACAAATGGAAGATCAGTTTTCTGCGTTTACTGACGGAAAGGACTAACGCATCCAGAACCTTCTGCTTCTAGAGAATGAGATAGGAAATCACAATAAACCGCCAAAGCTTATAACGTTGAATGATTATCCACAATAGAAACAGCGGTTCGAGATATACCTAAATGGTATGGATCCAAATCTTTGGACTTCTATAGAGACTGGTTACACGGTACCAGTCAGCGCAAATGGAGTAAAGTTGACGTTGGGTGGATTGAGCGAGGCTCAAAAGATACACTTCAATGCTGAGAAGAAAGTTTATGCCCTGTTGACTCAGTCAATCCCGAAAGACATCTTTCACCAGTTTTCTGAGAACAAGCAAGCCAAAAAGCTATTGGAGGCATTAGAGAAAAGGTATGATGGAAATGCAACGTTAAAAGCATTAAAGACTAATGCTCTCAAGAAGGAGTTTGATAATTTCTCCTCGATTGGGAATGAGAGCTTGGATGACATCATTGACAGGTTCTACCATCTGATGAGTGAGTTGCACACTCATGGGGTAACCACATCAATGGAAGACAAAGTTTCTAGTTTTGCTGATGGGTTGCCTGAGAAATGGGATTCATTTGTGTCCAACCTAAGACAGAATGACATACTTGCTACATTGGACATAAATGACTTCATCTTGAAGTTAAGGGAGGAGGAACTGAGGATGAAGTACAAGTCAAAGAAAGGATCTTAGGTTCAGAATCCTTTACTCTACAACTCGGTTCCCAATCCCACTGGTTCAGGAGCACCACTACAAACAACTTTTGTGTCTAGTTCCGCAGCTCCTTCTCAATCCACTGCTTTAGGACCAGAAATGTTTGGGTCATCATCACTCAATACATAGTGCCTTAAACCAATACTACGAAGCTGAAGACTGAGAATCTCGGTAATATCACAGTTGAGGTTGCAAAAGAGCACATGGATCTTCTAGCAGCAGTGGTTTAATTGTATGATGGTGTAGTTGCTGGGAAGATCGTAAATTGTCATCTTGCAGATGAAGACTACAAGCAGGTTGACGAGAACGAGCTGGAAAGGATGGATATCATATGGGCTCTAGCAAGTGTAGTTAGACGAGCTAAAAAGTTTGTTAAGAAGACGGGATAGAATCTATTAGCCACAAAAGACACGACTTTTGGTTTCGACAAAACCAAGTCACATGCTTTAATTATGGTGAAAAATGGCATTTTAAACGTGAATGTGTGAAGCCCAAGAAAACTGGAAATGGTAACCCATTTCCTACTTTCAACTGTCAAGACAAAGACATGGTTGGAACTATTATTCAAATAAAGAGACTAAGGTACTAACTGCTCAAGGTGATGAAGGACAAGACTGATCCTTCTGATTTGTCTCTCCTGGAGAATCAAACATTGCTTTTGTCGAAGCATTGGCTGATGAGTCTGCCAGGGAAGGTGAGATTGCAGCTGAGCAAGCGATGTTTGATTCAGAAGAAGCTGTGAACATGGTAGATCATGTGATTGAGGAAGAGCTCAGAGCAACAAGTTCAAAATCTCCAACAACATAAAAGTCTACCTCTGCATTGATGGCTGATTCAACTGACTCCTCACATGTAAGTTCCTTAGATCAAGTATTTAATAAACATGCTTGTTCTAAATGTGAAAATTTAGGGAAAGCATTGATCTAAAATTTGCTAGGTTATTGGAACACAATGATAACTTAGTAAATGACTTACAACTCTGTATTGAAGCTAATCGTATATTAAAACAAAATGAGTACAGTTTTAAAGAAAAGATAGAACTCTTGGGTAAACAACTAAGGGAAACCGAGGTTTTTGCCTTAGATCAATCTAATGATATAAAGTTTTATTTAAACTCATTAGAAGAAACCAAGAAGGAGAAAGCAGTTTTGGAAGTCGAGGTTAATTCATTAAAACAAAAACTGCATGGTTGGGCTAGTTCTTTTCATATAGTACAGAACTTAGTGAAAAAACAAAACAATGGGGAAGGTTTGGGATACAAAGTAGTGCCACCACCACATCAGATCCTTCTAAATACAAAATGCAGTCCTATAAATAACAACCCAATTAAGGACATATGGTGTCTACTCCTCTAGTTAGTGATCCTGTCCACGGGTAAACTAGTGAAATCTGACACTAAATTGAAGGAGGCTACTTTGAAATCAAAAGGCAAGATGCCAATTGAGAACTTGGATGATACATTTAAAAGGGTCAATGTAAAGTCAGGTTCACCAAAGTCAAATTCAAAACCCAAACTGAGTAAACCAGTTAAACACAAATATGTTAATCATCAAAGTACAACCAAAGGGCAAGTTAAAGATGTTCAAAACGTCAAAGCAATTAATTTTGTTAATAAAGGTGAAACATCTAAAAGAGTAGTGATAAAACCAAACCAGACCCACCTCACACCTTCATTAAACTTAACATCGCACAAAAGTTTTCTTCGATCTGTAGAAGCAAGATCTTGCTACAATTATGGAAAACGAGGACATGTTTCTACTAATTGTTCTTACTATCAGACACCCATAAAGAAAATTGAATTGTATTATCACAACCAAGTTCTTCTAAAATAAGATCTAACACTCCACCGAAGAGTGTTAGTGAACCAAAAGTTCATACCATAAGTCAGTCGCCTATTTACCACAGACAGGCCTTACACAAAACTAGCTTATGGAAAGAAAAATCAAGTATAGGGTCTGATAGTAAGAATGATCAGAAGAAAGATATGCCCTCATCATCTACAAGACAATGGGTTGAGTTTATGATGTGTGATTCATCTAGGTTACCCAAGCCAGTTAAGGCTTGGGTCCCAAATCTAAACTAACAAGTTTCTTTGACTGTGCAAGGTGTCCGCTACAGTGCTATCACTAATACCTGGATTATTGATAGTGGGGCGTCCAGGCACATGACAGGAATTTCGTCCTTACTTTTCAATGTCAAACAAATCAAATGGGGACATGTTTCATTTGCTGGGAACAAAGGTGGCTACATCACAGCAAAAGGCGAAGTAGGAAACGAGAAAGTAAAGTTTGACAAGGTAAATTACGTTCAACAACTTCAGAACAATTTACTTTCAGTCTCTCATATCTATGATAAAGGCTTTAAGGTTGTATGTGACAACAAGAAGTGCTACATGTTGAAGAAGGACTATGTGATTGAGGAGGATAAAGTTCTCATGTCAGCTTCAAGATATAACGACTTGTATGTCTTGGATCTATCAAAAGCATCCACAACTGATCACACAGTTCAATGCTTCTTGTCAAAGGAAACTGAGAGAGACTCAGTCTCATGGCATAGGAGAATGGGGCACATCAACCCTAGGAAAATAAATCACTTAATTCAGAATGATCTAGTGAACGGTGTAAATGTCAAGAACTTCCAGCCTCCAGACTTCTGCATAGCTTGCAAGAAAGGAAAACAGACTAAGAAGGCTCATAAGGGAAAGAAAGTTAACTCTATTAAGATGCCTCTCGACTTCTGTACATGGATCTGTTTCGCCCAGTTAGCACAAAGAGCATTGTTGGAGATTTGTATTGCTTTGTAGTAACAGATGATTACTCAAGATTCTCTTGGGTGATGTTTCTGAAAGCCAAATTAGAAACTTTTGAATCATTCAAACATCTCGTAACTACATTGGAATCACTCTACAAGCTAAAAGTTAGGCAGATTCGATCCGACCACGGCACTGAATTCAAGAATCAGGGGATGGAGTCATACTGTAGAGAAAGAGGAATTGTTCATCAATTCACCTCTGCCTACACTCCATAGATGAACGGCGTAGCTGAAAGAAAGAATCAAAGTTCTATAGAGACTGCCAGAACAATGCTTGCTGACTCAAAACCACCTATTCAATTCTGGAATGAGGCAGTGGCAAATGTGTGTTACGTGCTCAATAGAGTCTTAGTGGTCAAGCGACATGGGAAAACATGTTATGAACTACTCCAGCAACGTAAACCCAACTTGGAGTATTTAGAACCATTTGGTGCACCTTGTACATTGTCGAAGAAGACTCAGAATGGGAAGTTTAGCAAGAAGGCAAAAGAAGGGATATTTCTCGGATACAACATACCAGACAAGAGAGTTTACAACAACTCAACAGGTCAGGTAGAGGTGTGGTGCAACGTTGACATTCAAAGATACACCACCCCCAACTGAGAAAGGACCCTCATTCTTCTTTGACTATGATAGATTCGCTAAATCCTTCAATCTGCTGCCTTCTCATACCGTTGACGAGCTTTTTGGCTAGGATGATGTATGATGCTCTTAACACTCCTCCACCAAACTCGACATCAACTGGTCCATTAGATGATCCTTCTAGCCCTTCAAGGGGGCACCTTGAAGTGAGTGAATCTTCATCTGATGATGAGGCAGTTGAGACTGCTAATAAGGACCAGGAGGAACAGGTTCCTACCGGTGAAAGTACACAAGCATCAAATCCTGATGCCTCTGACACTTCGGAACCTCATACTCCAACAGCTACAGATCCTGAACCTGAGTTTAACAATCTGGATAATGAGGTGGCTGTTCCCACAACTCCTGGATCTCGGATAAATGTTTATCATCCCTTGGACAATGTCATTGGGGACGTTAGATCGGGAGTACAGACTAGAAATCAATTATACTCGGCTGATAATGCCTCAATAATGGAAAATGGATACCTTCACGATGGAGCACATAGATGTTTTGTGTCTTAATATGACCCAAAATATGTTAGTGAAGCATTAAACGATGAGGCATGGGTCAGTGCGATGCAAGAAGAACTCCTACCGTTCAAGAAGTTAGGAGTATGGACCCTTGTGGACAAACCAAAAGGTGTTAAAGTGATTGGCACTAACTGGGTGCTAAAATGCAAGAAAGATGACCAAGGGGTCATAACCAGAAACAAGGCTTGACTTGTGGTTCAAGGGTTTAGACAACTCGAAGGCATCGACTACAATGAACTGTTTGCACCAGTGGCGAGGATGGAAGCAATACGTATATTTCTAGCTTATGCATCCTACATGAAGATTAAAGTCTATCAACTAGATGTGAAGAGTGCATTCCTTCATGGTGAAATTAGTGAGATGGTCTATGTCAGTCAACTTGAAGGATTTAAGGATCCTTATCATCGAGAAAGTGTTTACAAGCTGGACAAGGCTCTCTACGGGCTCCATCAAGCCCCTAGAGCCTGGTATGAAAAACTCTCAACTCATCTGATAAAACACAGTTTTCGCAGAGGAGTTATTGACTATACATTATTCATCAAAGAAAAAGATGATGATTTACTGCTGGTACAGATTTATATGGATGACATAATCTTCTGTTCTAAAAATGAAGATTTATGTAAGGAATTCGAATCTGTAATGAAAGCAGAATTTGAGATGAGTGCCATAGGGGCGATGAAGTTCTTTCTCGGGTTACAGGTGGATGAGACACCAAAGGGAATCTTCCTACATCAGACCAAGTATGTAGGTGATATCCTCAGTTGATTTGACATGGAGAATGCTTCAGCAGCTGGAACTCCACTTGCCACGAACCATGACGTGGCACCAAACGAATATGGTGATCTGGTTGATGCCCCCATGTATAGAGGAATGATCGTATCTCTCATGTACCTCACAGCCTCATGTCCTGATATCATGTACGTGACGTGTCTTTGTTCAAGATATTAGCTGAAACCAAAAGTAAACCATCTCATCAGAGTCAAAAGTATTTTTCGTTATGTTAAAGGTACTCCAACACTCGGGTTGTGGTATCCTCATGACGATGACTTTGAGCTTACAGCATATAGTGACTCGGATTATGGTGGCTGCAAAATGAATTACAAGTCAACAACAGTGGGATGTTAGTTCTTTGGTAGACAGTTAGTCACCTGGCAGTGTAAGAAGCAGACCTCTGTTGCTATGTCAACATGTGAAGCTGAATACGTTGTTGGTGCTAGTTATTGTTCACAAATAATTTGGATTCAACAGTAAATGCGGGGTTTGCAATTTTCGAACACTCCTATTTTTGTTGATAATTCTGCTGCTATTGCTGTAACCAAAAATCTGGTCCAACATCCTAAAACTAAACACATCGGTATTGAGAATCACTTTGTATGTAACTGTTTTGAAAAACAATTAATCGATGTAGTTAAAATTAATACAGATTTTCAATGCGCCGACCTCTACACAAAAGCATTTGATAAACCAAGGTTTTTATATCTTTAAAAGGTTAATGGCGTGAAAAAGAAAAGTGATGTGATTCAAGAAGACGAAAGTTCGTAGTTCGACTAGTGTGGTTATTTTATTTTATTTCATTTTATTTTTTTGTCTAATAAGATCCAAAAACACAAAAAGATTTTTTGGTTTTAGAATTTTAGGGGGAGAATAGTTTAGTCTAGTATTTAATTCGTGCAGTATTTAATTACTTAAAAAAATGACAGGGGAGGGTAGCTTAGCTAATAGAAATAAAATCTAATATGTTATTTTCATTCAAAGTTTATGGAAAATGATAGTACATAGGGAAGGAACTTGTTGGGACTTCAAAACTAGTGTGTTCAAAATGCGAAATTCAAAGTACAAGTCTGATAAGTCTAAGCACAAATAAAGAAAAATGATAGTTAAACTAGTTTGCTACTGAGATAACATAGAGAAAGTAGACCTAGAGATTGCTAGTTCATAATATGATGTGTCGGTAGATTCAACACAATAGATGAGTAGTCTTCATTGGTGAATTAAAAATCCAAACTAACTTGTTCAACTTCGTGTGGATTCTCATCTTATCCCTGGT
Source organism: Flaveria trinervia (assembly GCA_025506515.1). Classification (NCBI taxonomy): domain Eukaryota; kingdom Viridiplantae; phylum Streptophyta; class Magnoliopsida; order Asterales; family Asteraceae; genus Flaveria; species Flaveria trinervia. The sequence continues at coordinate 24,536,126 of CM046456.1, read as the reverse complement.
TAACACAATCAACGCATTTCCAATAAGGGGTGACAAGCAAAATAAACGCCAAAAATGCATGCGGATGACCATAAATATGAGCAAAGCACATGTAAAAACTGCTAAAAGAAATCAAGCCAATGACTAATGTTGTTGGTGTGTTATGTGCAAAATAAAAATAAATGCTCTAACAAGAAGATAGGTTATGTGCCTCTCTGCTGTGTGGTGGCACTGACCTGAGGATAAGCATAACCTAAATATTCTAGAATTCATTGTTGTTTGCGACTCTCTTCTATGTAATGGCACCGACTTGAGGCTTGGCATCTCTCTTAAAGCTTTTAAAGTAGTCTCTTCTTGTCTAATACCCGTAGACCGCTCAAAATTCTCCTGAGGAAAGTTGATTACCATATAAGTGTGAGATCCACAAATGCTTGTTGAAATAATTAAACCTAATTCATCACCATTGTAAGTCAAAAGTCTGTGTATGGATTTAAGGGTACAAACATACTGATAATCATCGTGACTGCAATTCTTGAAAGTCAAAATCATTGTGTGCATCTTATATCTTTAGTATGATTTCTTAAAAGAACTACCGACTCTCAACCATAACAAGAATCTAGCATCAAGTGCATATTAATAAGGGGTTTCCAAACGATTCTGTTATACCTGTATGATTCCATAACGAATCGTCCCAGAAATGATCTAATCAACTTGAAGTTGTTCTGCTCAAACCCAAAACGACAAAAATATGTCTTGTTTTCTTTCAAATTTCTAAGTTATTTTCTATTTTCTACTTGTTTGTAGGAGTAATAGTTGGACTATAAAACTGGAGGTACTCTGTGAATCACTTACTAAAATGGGTCACGTGAGATGACCAATCAGTTGAAATTAAATGGGTCACGTCTGAGGTGACAATTAGTTTTAAATTAAAAGGATCACGTCTGAGGTGATCAATCCGTCTTAAACTAAAAAGATCATGTCTGAGGTGATCAAATGGTGTTAAAAGGTCATAATGTTTATCCAATGTTAAAATTTTAAAAGGTTGAAAGTGTAAAGAGGTCAAACTCATAAGTATGAGTCAATCGCATGATTGAACCATAAGTATGAGTCAACCGCACGATTGAACCATAAGTATGAGCCAATCGCACGATTGGACCATGATAGGGCAATCATACGAATGGACTATGAGTATGGGGGATCCATGCGATTGGACCATCAGGATAAATCAGTCATACGAATGGATCTAGGAGTATGAGCCAGTCGCACGACTGAACCCTAGTCGCACGACTAAAGCGTAAGTATGGGCTCAGTCGCACGACTGGAGCATGAGTATGAGTCCAATCGTATGACTAAACATTAAGTCAATATAAAAAGAGGGGTGAGTCGTCGCATTTCTCACCACCCCTCAAAGAATACGAAAAACTCTTCATATGTAGATACTCTGCCAAAATCTCGTTTGACCTTGATTACTTGCTGATTGTGTTACTAACCGATCTATTGTTCATCTACAGGTATCGTGAGACTAAAAACGATCAAAAGATTGGTGAAATGAAACCCTAAACAACCTAATCGACTAAAAAACAAGAAATCAGTAAAACTCTTCAAATATACCACTTAAATAGACATAATCGTTGAAATGAAGGACATTAAGTGATATTTAGAGTTCCTGCAAATCTAATGAGTCTAAACACGACATTTAACGTAAAGATTTGACCAAGATTCAGGGTTGGAGTGTCACACAGAGTGTTCTGCGAATGGACACTCTGGATGAACATCAGTCGCACGATTGAGTCAGGCACAAGATTCAATCGTACGATTGAACCATTCGGTGACTCAGTCGCATGACTGACTCAACCGCATGGCTTAACACACGACTAAGTTCAGTCGCAAGCTCAATCGCACGAATGAACTTAGCCGCAGGCTCAATCGCATAACTGAACTCAGTCGTATGGTTCAATCGCACAATTGAACCAGTTTGATCTAAAACAGTTTAAGATTCAAGTGTCATCTCCTATGAACAAATTATGTTTCATGTGTTACAACAACATGGTTGAGCGATGGACTATGAGCACTAAGCACAATATACGTTCTCATCTTGATGCTACATCTCGAACGTTTCTGAGTTCTTAGGGATTATAGCCTTCCTGCGTAGATCAAGGATCTACAAGGCTATTTCTACCCTATGCACTCCATACAGGTCTATTCAACAGGCATTCTGGGATTGTGCCAAGGTTGACCGGTTCGTTGAGCCACACCGTATACGGAGCACCATATTTGAACAAGAGATTGAGATCACTGAGGATGATCTAAGGCGAGTCTTAGATCTGGGTGAGGACGGAGCCTACCCAACTAAGCTACATCCCCTAACAGTTCGGGGATGCTTCCTGAGGATCAAGTACCCTGGTGACATTAATGCCGGCATACTGAACAAGAGCAACATGTGCCCTAAGTTCAAGTATTTGGCACATGTGATCATCAAGTGCATAGCCTCCAAGCGTGGTGGTTTTGATAAGATGTCTGACCAAATCCAGAATGCATACGTTGCACTGGTACTGAATCACCCATTCAGTTTTTCACGCATGCTCTTCTCATACGTGATAGAGAACCTGAGGCCAAAGGCAAGGAAGGCTTCTACATGTCCCACAGTTTCTACAATGATTATCGATGAGAAGCTTCCTATGCTGCCAAAGGAAAAAGATGATGCAGTGGCACTCGAGGTAATGGATGATATGACACTAGGTAGGATGAAGGTCTACCGGGGGAAGCAAGTGAAACCCCCGGTGAGGAGACTATTTGGGCATCTTGCTAGAGAAGACTATGTGGCGTCCGCTCAGAAGAAGTGACGTCATGATGATAGTGATTCTGATACTGAGCCCATCATGGCCACCACAGATGAAGATGACGATGATGATGACCAAGATTGTAGGATTCTGTGTGCCCAAGACACTTAGAATATTGATGTGGTTAGTACGTTATGATCCATGTTGGGTTATACCCAATAACAAGCTTAGCAAACACCAATTAATATTTATTTGATGATGTGATCATGCAATTAAATATTTACACCAATTTAGAAAATGGGTTTTCTAAATAAGTTGCATATGAGAGGGAACAACTTATTAGGATATTTTGTTCAATAATATTATTTGAAGTGTTATTTAAATTAGTTAGATGACACCAAATAATAATGAGAAATTAAAACTTATAAGTTAAATGGTTAATTGTATAAGTTATATAACTTGCACATACAATTAAATTGTTAATTGTATGTCTAGTTAACAAGACTTTTAATGTGTGAGTGTGTCTTGTTTAAAAGGGGGAAAATCCCTTTTGAACTTGATTTTGGCTGCCCCCCTTTTTTACCATTGGACCATTTTTGCTTTGAAAAAAACACACACATTAACTTGTCTTGGTCTCTCAACTTTCTCAATCCTCTCATTATTACATGCAATAGACAAAACACCTCTCTCTTTCTCTCTAATTTTTCGGCCAGGCAGCAAGAAAAGGAGAGTTTTAGGAGTGATTTTGGTGGTGTTCTTCCTAACAAGAAGGTGTTTAGCAAAGGGCTTTGGTATATGAGATTGAGGACCTCTACACTTGAAGTCTTGGCCGATCTAAGCATCCAAAATCCTTTTTCTTTGGTCGTTTTTGCTGCTGAAAAAGGTAGATATCACAGCTCATTGAAGCTGTGATTTTATGTAGATTTTACATATGTTAATAGCTTGTTTATTCACATATTAAAGATCCTTTTGATTTGGGTTTGTTTTTCCATCTTAAAACATCATTTAGAACATGAAATTTTGAGCTTATTAACATGTTATAAAGCTATACTTGCGTTTTTCAGAAAGTTTAAAAGGTTAAACTTGTTTTCTTGTGTTCTATCAAACCCATCAATGGCATCAAGAGCCGGTTATGTGGATAACTTGCTTGTTCTTTGTCTTTAAAATTGGTTTTAAAGAAGTATTATCAACTTATTATAGGCTGATTTTGGGCTGCTATATATTTTGTATGAATGATTCCCCAAACTGTCAAGGTCATATCACACATGCTAGTGATTAGACCTTGAAAGATATATATTAGGAATGTTGATTGTTTGGACAATGTTTAAAACCCAAAATTTCAGTTTATGTTGGCTGAAATTTGGTGGTTTTAAGTGGGATTTCATTATATGTTTGGATGATATGATCATTGGATGTTAGTGTGCATAACCTAGCCTTTGGCCTCTTGATTTGGATTATTGGAATGGTTGGTTTTTATTCATTCAATTGGGTTGTAATTTTATGTTTATTATTTGGGTTGTAATTATTTGTTCATTTGGTTATGTAATTAATAGAATAGGTGCATTTCTTTTATTAGAAAAAATGTATTAGGATACAATTTTGTAAAAGGAAGATGCACAAGATCAAGACCCAAAGATGGACATCAAAGACATGGAACTTGAAGCATATGGATGCAAGTTCAAGTGGGGGTCTATGATGACCTTAATTTTGTGTTGATTTCAACCCTTAGGAAAGACCTTATGATGACACTTGTGATGGAAAACAAGTGTTGTCAACTTAGTGGCTATGGTTATGCACTCATGTTTGTATGTTTATGCTTGTTTGAATGTTTGTTATTTGATTGTATGGTTGAAATTTTGACATGGATTACAAACTTATTAACAAACTTAACAAGCTGAAAATTGATGGTTCTTAATCATTAAAAGTAATAAAAGGTTATTAAATTGATTTAATGATTTTAAAGATTAAAAATTGGTTTTAATCAAAGGACCATAGGGTACCTTGTATTTGAAAGCATGCAAATACAAGTACATAGAGTTTTCTAAAACTTGTATTATGAAATCTCTAAAATTTTAAACAAGATCAACACTGTCCTTTTACACAAAACTTGAGTCACTTGGGAACACTTAGTGGGATAGAGGTCACCTAACCATTTTGAGGGAACTTGCGATTTGAGGTGAGAATGCCTTATTTGTGGGATAAAGGTCACCTAACAACTTATTTTGGCAAACTCACACGTAGGTGTAAGTAGGGTATCTTGATTTGCAAACCATGTCAAATGAATCACCTACGGTGTGGTTTCCAAATGGTGTTGATGGGATTAACATGCCGACTTTACATATGATGTTTCAAGTCGATCCCATATTTCTAGAAGTTGCAAATGGTTGCAATTGTCAAACGTTGACCACCTTATTAATTTAAATCGTGGGATAAAGGTCACCTAACCACAATTTAAATGTAATGTTGGGTTCTAGACTTTAATATAAAAATGACCTTAAAAGGCATTAATTATTAAAAAATAACAATATCAAAAATACTAAAATAGATCTTTGTTAATTTTGTAGATGGCCACCAACAATGAAAATCACGATAACTCATCCGCGTCCAACCAATCATTACGAGCGATCCTCCAAAAGGAACGTCTAAATCATAACAACTTTATTGATTGGTATCGAAACTTGAGAATCGTTCTCAAGCAAGAGAGAAGATCATATGTTTTAGACGACCCTATCCCCGATCAACCTATTGAGGATGATGAGGAGGCCTATAACGATTGGCTCAAGTACACTGAGGACTCTGTCCAAGTGTCCTGTCTCATGCTAGCGAGCATGACTCCGGATCTCCAAAAGGAGTATGAACATCACGGAGCTTACGACATGATAACCCAGCTAAAAGAAACGTTCCAAACGCAAGCAAGGGTTGAGCGTTTCGAAACGGTTCGAGCACTCCATGCATGTTGTATGGACGACAACCAATCTGTTTCATCTTATGTACTTAAGATGAAAAGTCATATTGACCGCCTCGAGAGGCTTAATTGTCCTGTCTCGAAGGAATTGGCCACGGATTTGATCCTTAATGGCCTTACCAAGAAGTTCGAGACATTGGTGTTGAACTACAACATGAATGCTTGGGACAAAAGCATTGGTGAGCTTCACTCAATGCTGAAAACGGTCGAGGCGGCCATGGGTAAAAGGGTTTTACCCATTCTCACCATCGATGAAGGTGGGAACAAGAAAAGACCTCATCCCGCACCCAAGGCAAAGGTTGCCAAGGGTAAGGGACCCGTATGGGGAAAGGGGAAAGGGGTGGCAAGGGTGCCACCCAAACCACAAGAGAAGAAGCAAAAGGTTGCTACCAATGACCCATGCTTCAAGTGTGGGGAGATTGGACATTGGGCATGAAATTGTCCTGTCCATCTCCAAGAGTTGAAAGCCAAGAGGGATGCCGGGCAGACCTCAGGTACAATATACATGATTCATATTAATCTTAATGTTACGTCTTCAAACACATGGGTATTAGATACCGGATGTGGAACTCATATTTGCAATTTGTTGCAGGGGTTCAAAAGAAGTAGGGACTTCAATCAAGGGATGTTAGCCTCTTCATGGGCAATGGAACCAAAGTCCAAGTTGAAGCTCGTGGGGACTACATCCTAAAACTTCCAAGTGGCTTGGATGTTATTTTGAAGAATATTTTGTATGCTCCTAGTTTGACTAGGAACATTATTTTTGTATCCAATTAAGACATTATGACTATGTATTATCTTTTGTTGAAAATGATATTCATGTTTCTTTAAATGATATGTTCTATTTTAAAGCAATTCCCATTAATGGTATTTATGAATTGGTTCATGAAAATGCTTTAAATAGTTCATTGTACCATACTAACACCAAGAAACTCAAGTTGGATTTGAGTGATACCTATCTTTGGCATTGTTGTCTTGGTCATATAAACAAGAAACGTATACAAACACTTCAAAGAATGGTCTTTTAAAAACAAATGAATGTGATTCATTTGATGTAGTGAATCTTGTTTACAAGGAAAAATGACTAAGGCACCCTTTAGTGGAACTAACGAAAGGGCAAAAGATTTACTAGGAATCATACATTCGGATGTATGTGGTCCTTTTAAACCAATGACTAGGAATGGTGAAAGATACTTCATTACCTTTACCGACGATTATAGTCTCTATGGGTATGTGTACTTATTAAGGCACAAAGATGAAGCTTTTGAAATGTTCAAAATCTTCAAGAATGAAGTAGAAAATCAACTCAACAAGTCGATTAAAGTTCTCCGCACCGATAGAGGAGGTGAATACCTAAGTGATGCTTTTCAAGATCATCTTAGGAGTTGTGGGATTGTCTCACAACTCACTCCACCTGGAACACCACAACATAATGGTGTGTCTGAGAGGAGGAATCGAACCTTATTGGATATGATTCGATCTATGATGGCTAGAAGCACATTACCTCTATCATTTTGGGGTTTCGCTTTGCTCTCCGCGGCCCGTATTCTAAATATGGCCCCAACCAAAAAGGTGGAAAGGACACCTTTTGAGATATGGCATGGAAGAGTTCCATCCCTATCATACTTAAGGGTCTAGGGTTGTGAGGCTTATGTTAAGACTCCCACCCCAAACAAATTAGAAGTCCGATCCACCAAGTGTATCTTTGTTGGATATCCTAGAGATTCTATGGGATATTATTTCTATGATCCACTGGAACAAAAGGTGTTTGTTGCCAGAAAGGGTGAGTTCTTAGAAGAAAAGTTCCTTATGGAAGGAGCTAGCAGTAGAACAGTGGATCTTGAGGAAGATCAAGAACCACAACCCGATGCACGTTTAGTTGAAACTAGCACTCAACATGAGGATGTTGAGGAAGATCAAGGGGTTAATCAATACACATAAGACGTTCGCAGAAGTGGTAGAACTAGTAATCCACCTGAAAGATATGGATTTTTCATGGATGGATGCTATGTGGTAGATTCAGATGAACCAACCACATACCATAATGCAGTGTCTAATTCGGATTGTGACAAATGGCTTGAAGCCATGAACGTTGAGATGCAATCCATGTATGACAATCAAGTTTGGGAACTTGTTGTACCACCTCTTAATTCCAAGATAGTTGGAAGTAAGTGGGTTTTCAAGAAGAAAACCGATATGCATGGAAACTTGGATACTTATAAAGCTAGACTTATAGCAAAGGGTTTCACTCAAACTCAAGGGGTTGATTATGATAAAATCTTCTCACCTGTTGCGATGCTAAAGTCTATAAGGATACTGTTTGCCATAGCTGCTCATTACGATTATGAGATTTGGCAAATGGATGTCAAAACCGCTTTCCTAAATGGATATCTTGAGGAAGATGTCTATATGGTTCAACCTGAAGGTTTTGTCGATCCAAAACATCCTAATAAAGTATGCAAGTTAAAGAAATCAATCTATGGATTGAAGCAAGTATCGAGAAGCTGGAATCATCGTTTTGATGATGAGGTAAAGAAATTTGGCTTCATCAAAAACGCTGATGAGGCTTGTGTGTATAAGAAGGCTAGTGGGAGCACAGTAACTTTCCTAGTATTGTATGTTGATGACATACTACTATTTGGAAATGACATTCCAACCTTGGAAGGTGTAAAAACCTGGCTTGGAAGTTGTTTTTCCATCAAGGATCTTGGTGAAGCCGCCTATATTCTGGGAATAAAGATCTATAGGGATAGATCAAGGCGGTTGATTGGTTTAAACCAAAGTGCATACATTGATAAGATCTTGAAAAGGTTCAAGATGGAGAACTCTAAGAAAGGTACCGTACCTATTCAAAGAGGAACGATATTGAGTACGACTCAATGTCCTAACTCAAGGGATGAGCAAGATAAAATGAAGGCAATCCCATACGCATCTGCTATTGGATCCATCATGTATGCAATGATATGCACTCGACCGGACGTGTCATGCGCCTTAAGCATGACAAGCCGTTACCAGCAAAATGCTGGAAACAGTCATTGGATGGATTTTAAGAACATACTTAAGTAACTAAGGAGAACAAGAGATATGTTCTTAATCTATGGATCTGGAGATGAGGAACTCGTTGTAAAAGGTTACACGAATGCGAGTTTCCAAACCGATCGTGATGATTCTCGGTCACAATCGAGATATATTTTCATTCTGAATGGAGGAGCGGTCTCTTGGAAAAGCTCCAAACAGGATGTGGTGGCTCTATCAACTACAGAATCAGAATACGTCGCCGCCTCATTGGCAGCTCAAGAAGCTGCATGGTTAAAGAAATTCATTGCCGATCTGGGGTTTGTCCCTTCCATTCAGGACCCCCTAGAGATCTTTTGTGATAACGAGGGTGCGATTGCTCAAATCAAGAAACCTCGTGCTCATCAAAAGACTAGGCACATTGAGCGGAGATTCAACTACATACGAGATGAAGTTGAAAAGGGAAAGATATGTATTCGTAAAGTTCACACGGATCAGAACATTGCATATCCTCTCACGAAGCTCCTTGAAAAGGCAAAGCATGAAGGTCATACTTGTGCCATGGGACTTTGATATTCTAGTGATTGGATTTGATCTGTAAATTTTGTATTTGGATATGTGGAACTCTTTATTATTTGAATAAAATTATTTGGTTATAATGTTTCAATTAATATTCCAATTTAGCATGTTTAATACATGAGTAAATTGTTTACTCTAAATGTCCGTAGTCGTTCATACATGTGGGAACAAGTGTGAGGGTAAGATTATTATGAACTTGGATTGGTTGATATTCATAAGGATGAATATAGAGCAATGGGTTGCTACCAAGGTTCATAGATATTGGTGGGATACAAATATTGACTAACCCGCATCTCAAATTTTACTACATGGAATCTTATTGATTGATCATAAGTAAATTTGAGTAAAGGCAAATATCATTTGGTATCCTCAGACCTGAGATACATATTGGGTTTTAATATTCACCAAGTGTTATACCTTGAGCTTGTTCTTCACTGTCCTGAAATAGTGGACAGTACATAAGGGTATGTTCAGGTATGACACGAGGTGTTTGTGAGAAACCTATGTGGTCAAGATGGAATTTGTTCCTCTTATTCGTTGAGAGTTAGATGTCTAAGGCCTGATTAAGTTAAATCAACAAGGAATGATCATTCTGTGTCCTTGGATTTAACATGACATCTGTAACAAAAGGATAATGATTGATTCACCTAAATCATTTCAAGTAGGGTACTTGAAAGGGATGATGTTATTGAATGGCTATAAGTCATGCGTATTAAGGGTAGTAAACCGTTGTTAGGCGGTATTTGCTGCTTGCATCAATCTTCTATGAATCTTGGGCAAGTGGGAGATTGTAGGATTCTGTGTGCCCAAGACACTTAAAATATTGATGTGGTTAGTACGTTATATCCAAGTCGGGTTATACCCAATAACAAGCTTAGCAAACACCAATTAATATTTATTTGATGATATGATCATGCAATTAAATATTTACACCAATTTAGAAAATGGGTTTTCAAAATAAGTTGCATATGAGAGGGAACAACTTATTAGGATATTTTGTTCAATAATATTATTTGAAGTGTTATTTAAATTAGTTAGATGACACCAAATAATAATGAGAATTAAAACTTATAAGTTAAATGGTTAATTGTATAAGTTATATAACTTGTACATACAATTAAATTGTTAATTGTATGTCTAGTTAACAAGACTTTTAATGTGTGAGTGTGTCTTGTTTAAAAGGGGGAAAACCCCTTTTGAACTTGATTTTGGCCGCCCCCTTTTTTTACCATTGGAACATTTTTGCTTTGAAAAAAACACACACATTAACTTGTCTTGGCCACTCAACTTTCTCAATCCTCTCATTATTACATGCAATAGACAAAACACCTCTCTCTTTCTCTCTAATTTTTCGGCCAGGCAGCAAGAAAAGGAGAGTTTTAGGAGTGATTTTGGTGGTGTTCTTCCTAACAAGAAGGTGTTTAGCAAAGGGCTTGGGGTATATGAGATTGAGGACCTCTACACTTGAAGTCTTGGCCGATCTAAGCATCCAAATCCTTTTTCTTTGGTCGTTTTTGCTGCTGAAAAAGGTAGATATCACAGCTCATTGAAGCTGTGATTTTATGTAGATTTTACATATGTTAATAGCTTGTTTATTCACATATTAAAGATCCTTTTGATTTGAGTTTGTTTTTCATCTTAAAACATCATTTAGAACATGAAATTTTCAGCTTATTAACATGTTATAAAGCTATACTTCCGCTGCATTTTTCAGAAAGTTTAAAAGGTTAAACTTGTTTTCTTGTGTTCTATCAAACCCATCAACAAGATAACGGTCAAGGTGGGGGAGATGCAGGTCCCAGTTCTTCACGGGCCACCGATACTTCGACTATATCTTCTTCTGCTCCAGGTGGGTCTGAGCATACCACTATCCACCCAGACTTTCTGGTTGATAAAGATGATGAGTCAGACGATGAGCCTCTAGTGAGGATAGTAGGGAGCAGGGTCATGGCCACTTGAAGGGGATAGAGGCGGTTGGAGGATGCTAGGCTGAGTCAAAAGATGCTGCTGATGATGTTTCTGATCCTTCATACATCCCTAACCATCCCAACAGCCAAGGGAGTGCGCATCTTGCAAAGGGCTCCAGGAGGAAAAGAATGGCTCATCCCTATGGGAAGAAGAGCAAGAGGCCAAGGATTACTTTGATCAAATCTTCTGCCACAGCCATAACCACCACCTCTGCCACAGCCACAACCACCACCACCACCACACCTCCTACCACTACCACCACATCTACTCCTACCATCACCACCACAACTACTACTACCACCACCACTGCTCCCACCACCACTACCACAGCCACTCCACCACATCCCACACACATTCCACCTCTCATATTCACCACATCCACTACTACCACCATCACTCACTAAGAAGGTCCCTCCATACATTCTCCATTTCTAGCTGGACCCACTCTACCCCACATCAGGCTAAAGGAACAGCTGGCTAACCTTAGCAGCACTGTGCTTAGGCTACTTTCCACTGATGAGCTTAGGCTACTTTCCACTGATGAGCTTAGGGCTTCTTAGTTACACAAGATGATGAAAATGAATGCTGCTCAAGCTAAGAAGATCTGGGAGCTCAGTGAGAAGAGTGACCTATACGAGAGAGTTCTAAGTCGAGCCCACTATGCACTTACAAGTCAAAATGAGCTAGTGTTGGCTTCGGTGAAAAGGATAGAGGAGCTGGAGAAGAAGAATAAAAAGATCTTGCTAAAGCTCAAAGGGTCAAAGAGTGAACCTCTAAAGATCAAGGATGGTGATGGTGATGATGATGATGATGATGAGGAGGAGGAGGATGAAGATGATACTGAGGAAGAGGTTAAGGAGGGAGGATCGAGCGGAAAAGATCAAGAGGATGATGATGATCAGGAAGATGGTGCATCTACATTAGCCTTAGATCCTCAAACTCTAGAGAGGCGAACTAAAAGGAACCAGATCAAGGAGCCTCATCCTCCGCTCCTCCAGCTGAAGAACCTACTATTTAAGACAAAAGTAATTGTTAGATATATGTGTATTTAGAAACCTTTGTACTTGAATTATATTACATTATTGTAATTAACCATCATCTATGATTTTTATGTTTAAATGCCTTATATGATGACTTATGTATGTTGTGCTTAATGTTTAATCAAATAGATGAAGCTCTACAAATAGAAGAATATGATGCTCAACCCCTTCAGCAGGTCAAGTCTCAATTAACCATGATTCTTGACTTGCAAGGGATAGTCAGAAGGTCAATGAGCTACACTCCCAAGAAGGAGAAATCATTCATGATCTGACCGATGACCAGCTAGCTGATATGTTCCGACTCAATCCTGATGAAATTGTCAAAGATGCTCCAGAAGTCAATGTACTGAGTGAGAGGAGCTACATGATGTTGATGAGATTGAGATTGAGGATGTTACAGCTGAGCATTATCCAGAGTGCACTAACCATGAAGGTAATGTTATACCCAACTTGGGTGATACTTTTGGCAGTGCTATATTTGAGAAGCTGGATGAAGTAAAGAAAGAAAAAGAGAAGAAGAAAGCTCAGCCCAAGCTTCGGACGCTAATGTCGATTTGAAGAAAGCTGAATGGGCGGCTTGTTTTGCAGAATTGAAATCCCAACGTGTGTCGCCAAAGCAGAATGCCTACACTAAGCTCTACAAAGTCAAACGTCATCAGAAAGTGTCTGGGAAAATCATAGCATGGGCATATTTGAGGACTTAGTAGTCTATGTTGTAAAGAGAGAGAAAGGGATCGAGTACTTTAGATACCCTCATGATTTGAAGACTCTCCCTGGTTTTGAACTCAACCGTCTGGCATGTTTAGATCTTCTGTATGCAAATCCGAGGAAGATGTCAGGATGGTTCGAGGCTGCATTGAAGAAGGAATACCACACCAGGTGGGTAAACTACAGACCTCAATAACCGAAGAGGTACATCCATAGGTCTGAAGTGGACCCTATATCTGGGAAGCTGAAAGTTGTGCTGAAGTGGAGTTCCTCGCGCATGATGTCAAAGATCCACTTACGGGAAATGCCTCAGGACTTTACTCCCACTTGAAATGGTGGTATTATGATTAGAGGATAGGGGAAGCGGTCATAGTTTTGAACAAACTTGGAAACATAGAGACTATCTGGGTATTTGACCCTATGTGGCTTACAAACTTGTTGGCTGAAGATGTCTACACATTATACAAGTGGCCATTATTCTATGACACGCAGGACATTGTACAAGCTCTCTAGTTTTAACATGTGATAAAACTCTACTTTGCATTTGAAATACATGTAGGAGTTACAAAAGAGGAGAAGTACAAGAAGTTCCAAGAACCACATCCTCATATGCAGGACTTTATTGAACTGGGGAGAGTGTAGGCACATGCTTGTACAATCTTTTCTTTCTTCAGTCTTCTTTGATTTTTACTAGTAGCTCTACATCTTCTGCCTCTTTCTTCTCCTTTGACCTTTCCAAGTCAACCAGTTCATACAGTTCATCCAAGGAGAAAGAAATGACATTGTCTATGTCAAAGTTCCTTGTTTGCAGATAGTTTATCCTGACTGTCCTTAACTCATCATTCTGAGTATCTGGTCTGGGGGCAGCCCTGATAGCAGACTCCATAAGTCTTACAGACTCAGAAGAGGAACTTTCTCCCCTCAGCTTCTATTTCCTCTCTCTCTCCTCCTCCTCCTTATTCTCCTTAGATGACATCTTTCCTTTCCCTTTGTCACTCACATACCTTTGTGACTTAGGGTGGAGAGAGCTTTGGTCTTCATTGCTTCTGAGCTCTGGCTAGAGAGAGGTTGAGAAGCACCTTCACCAGCAGGTGTCTCAAAAGGAAATTGATCTCTGCAGTAGTTGTTGGTGATAAGACAGGCTCTTAGGTTCTGTCACTGGGCCTTAAGTCAAGGTTTCCCCTATGAAACTAATCTTAGGGTCTGCCTTAACATCCAGTTGACCGATGACATTGCCTGATTTCCATAGTCTTCTTCTAAGGCTGAACTCTGTAGTGATCTGGTCTTGGATTCTTTGAGCCAACTTGTCAGCTTGTCTTGATTGGCTTGGATTGACAAATGGTATGCTGAATAAATCCAAACCTTCATAGAAGTTCAAGGTGTGAAAATTGAAGATCTTTTGTTGCCCTTGAACTCTAATGATGATAAGGGCTTTACTGTTGTTGTCATACCTCCACCCAATGATGTGTTTTTGAAGATGGTGGAGATGACATGGTCCTTGGTATCCCTTCCTCAAACAGACTCTATATTAAGGAGTCTATAGAGTCCATATCAATACAAACTTGAGGAAGTTGCTGAGTATGCACAATTGCAAGTGAGGATGGTGAGTCCTCAGTGTCCATACTCTCTGAAGAACTCCTAGGTTCTGTGATTGTAATGACTTTCTCCCTTTTTTTCGTAGCATCACCCACTTGCATAGGTGAGCCAGAAGTGAGGTCAATCACATCCACAGGTTCTTGTGTTCCTGGTTGAGCTCTTCTTAAAGGTCGCCCAGCTAGTTTGTCCTTAAGATATGAAATCTCAAGTTGCTGATCATGGACCCTGTTTTGCAAGGTAGTTACTTAAGATTCAAGGTGACTAACCTTGGAGACTAAATAGGTGCATGTTTTAGATAGTTTTTGTACCTTTAGTCTTAGATTCCCCTCATCTTCATCAGAAGAATTATTGGGGGATGAGATGATTGGACCAGAGTCCTCTCTCTCACCACTAGCTTGAGGTTCTTGGCTGTTGGATTTCCTTTGCTCACTGGCAGCCTTAATTGAGATGTTAGTGGGCTGAGTTGCCATGGTTGAGGTCTTAATGATGTAATCACTTTAAAAAGTGAGAGCCTCTTCCATATGGACATCTTGAACGAGGTTCAGGAGTGTCCACCTCAGTAGTAGGTAACTGATGTGGGCCAGAACTAGGAGCCTCAGAAGCACTCATCTCTCTTTGAGTAGGGAAAGAAGGGAGAATCATGGTACTCACTAAAACCAAGATCTTCATCAGTGTAGAAGTCAAGGTTGGGGATGGGTTGGTTGAGATCTAAAGGTTGGGGATGGTAACTGTCCGCTAAAGGTTGATTAGTTGAGTGTTGAGACTCAGAGTGATGGCTTAAGGTAGTTTAGCTTATGAGCTCATCAGGATGAGCATGAGGAACCTTAGCACAGATCATTGAAGTAATGGGAGTGGTCTGCTCCTTAGGAGAAGTGGGAGCTCTAGTGTCCACTTCTTCCTGTATGGGTAAGTGTATAGGGGCCTCTACAAACAGAATAGTTTGAGTAGGGGTTCGTTTGGATTTTCTCTAGTAGGTGAGGGTGATGTAGGTGTGGGTTCAACACTAGCTGGTGCTGCTAGGTTATCACCTTGAGCAATGAGCTCTAACATTTTTGGGACCAGGGCTGTTTCTACCCAAGAGAAGCCAACAATGGGCTTTCTTAAGATTTTAAAGATGTCAGGCTTGATCTATCCCATTTAAGAATATTACTTGTTCCTATTAACTGTGAGCCCAGTTCACAGTTAAGAATGTACTGAACATATCTAGGGAACATGTAATACTCTAAAGAGTCCAAGTTTGCAAGCAGATTAGTATAAACAATTGAGAATACCTGAACTTGGCACTTCAAACATGAATGTGTGAAGCCCAAGAAGACATGATTCAACCGTCAGAATAAACCCACAAGTAGTCCTACTTCGTCGAGCAAGGATCCTAAGGCCTTGACTACTCAGGATGACGAAGGACAAGATTGGAGCTTTCAGTTTGTGTCTCTGAGAGAATCCAACATTGCTAGTGTTGAGGATTTAGATGACGACTCAGCAAGCGAAGGTGATATTGCAGTAGAACTCGCGATGTCAAATATTGAAGAAACTACAACTATGGTTGATCACCTACCTAAGGAAGGGACAAGTTCAACAAGTTCAGAATCACCAGACCCAGAAAAGTTAGACTCTGCTTTGATGGCTGATTCAACCGCACCCTCTCAGGTAAGTTCCACTACTTAACTTTTCAATAATCATGCTTCTTTTGATTGTAATAAATTTAGGGAAAGCATAGATTTGAAATTTGCTAGGTTATTAGATCACAATGATAGCCTATTAAAGGACTTGCAACTGTGCACTGAAGCAAATCGTATTTTAAAATTAAATGAGCACAGTTATAAAGAAAAGATAGAACTTTTAAATAAACAACTTAGGGAAACTGAAGTTGTAGCTTTTAACCAAGCTAATGACACTACGTTCTATCTAAACTACCTAAAAGAAACAAAGAAACAAAAATCAGTTTTGGAAGTAGAAGTAAATTCATTAAAACAAAAACTGCATAGTTGGACAAGTTCTTCTCACATTGTCCAACACTTAGTGAGAAAACGTAACAACGGGAAGGGATTGGGTTATAAAGTGGTTCCACCACCACATGAAACCTTGTTGAATGCCAAAGCAAACCAATAACAACAACCCAATCAAGGATCATGTGGTGTCCACTCCTCTTGTAAGTGATCCAGATTCCACATGTAAACCAAATGAATCTGGCACTAAACAAAAGGAGGCCACTTCAAAATCAAAAGATAAAATGTATATTGTTAATCTGGATGAACAATTTGAAAAGGTTAATATAAATTTAGGTTCAACCACGACTAAATCTTAACCTAAAAAGACCATACATGTTAACCAAACACGTGCATCATGTCCAAGTCCATGTAAACACAAGGGTAAAGATGCTGAAAGGGTTCAAGAAAATGTGATTAAACAAAGTAAAACCTCTAAACAAAAAGTGTTAGAACCCAAACAGAATAATGTCACACGTGTGTCACACACTTCTCCACAGAAACAGTTACACCATCATGTCGAAAGTAGATCTTGCTACAACTATGGAAAGTATGGACACATCGCATCTTACTGTCCTTATTATCAAACACCAAGAAAAAGAGTTGAACTTCATGACACTGAACCTAGCTCATCAAAAAGGAGATCCATGACTCCACCAAAAAGGGTCAGTGAACCTAAAGTTCAACCCATTAGCCAGTCGTCTATTTACCACAAACAGGCCTTACACAAAGCTGGCCTACGGAAAGAAAATATATTTCAATGTCTGGTAATAAGAACAAGAAGACAAATGATCTTCCCTCACCCTCTAATGGACAATAGGTAGAATTTATGCTATGTGATGCCTCTGGGACACCCAAGCCGGTTAAGGCTTGGGTCTCTAACCTTAACTAATGTTTTCAATTGAATGTACAGGGTGTTTGTTATAGCGCTGAAACAAACACTTGGATTGTAGATAGTGGAGCATCCAGGCACATGACTGGGAACTGGGCACTCCTGTCAAATGTCAAAAAAATAAAAGGAGGTCATGTTTTATTTGTTGGAAACAAAGGAGGTTATATCACAGCTCAAGTGGAAGTAGGGAATCAGAAAGTGAAGTTTGACAAGGTAAACTATGTTCAACAACTTCAAAATAATTTGCTTTCTGTTTCCCAAATATGTGACATGGGATTTAAGGTATTTTTCGACAATAAGAAGTGCTATGTCCTCAAAAAGGACTATGTGATCCCGGAGGACCAAGTCATAATGTCAGCCTCAAGATATAATGACCTTTACGTCTTGGATCTATCAAAGGCCTCCACAACGGATCACCAAGTTCAGTGCTTCTTGTCAAAAGCTACGGAGAAGGATTCTATCTCCTGGCATAGGAGAATGGGCACATCAATCCACGGAAGATGAACCACTTGATCCAAAATGATCTAGCGCGAGGAGTAAATGTAAAAAACTTCCAACTACCAGATTTTTGTGTCGCCTGCAAGAAAGGCAAACAGACTAAGAAGTCTCATAAGGCAAAGAAAGTTCATTCCATAGAACTGCCTCTTGAGCTACTTCACATGGATCTGTTTGGTCAAGTTAGTACAAGGAGCATCGTCGGCGACTTCACTGCTATGTAGTTATAGATGACTACTCAATATTCTCTTGGCTAATGTTTCTAAAATCTAAATTTGAGACATTGAGTCATTCAAAGAGTTAGTAACTACGTTAGAGTCTCTTTACAAGCTAAAGGTAAGACAAGTACGCTCAGACAACAGAACAGAGTTCAAGAATCAATTGATGGAGGCATTCTCCAAAGAAAAGGGAATTATACATCAGTTCATATTTGCCTACACTCCATAGATGAACGGGGTTGCTGAAAGGAAGAACAGAAGCTTGATAGAGACTATCAGGACTATGCTAGCAGACTCGAAACTACCTATCCAATTCTGGAACGAGGCTGTGGCAAATGCATGTTACACCTTGAATCGAGTCTTGGTGGCTAAACAACATGGAAAAACGTGTTACGAGCTGCTACAACAACGTAAACCTAATCTGGAGTACCTTGAACCGTTTGGAGCACCATGTACGTTGCTAAAGAAAACTTAGGAAGGCAAGTTTAGCGAGAAGGCCAAAGAGGGAATCTTTCTGGGCTACAACATACCGAATAAGAGAGTTTACAGCAACTCAACGGGTCAAGTAGAGATGTGGTGTAACGTCGACGTTTAGAGATACACCACTCCTCCTGCTGGAAAAGGACCTACTTTCTTTTTCGACTATGATGGATTCTTCAAGTCCTTCAACATTCCTCTCTCCATTTTTGATGATGAGTTAGCAACCAAAATGATGTATGATGTCTTAAACACACCAACACAAGACTCTACAACATCTAGTTCACAAGGTGAGTTGCCTAGTCAATCAGGGGGAGCACTCGAGGTAAGTGACTCCTCCTCTGACGCTAAAGCCATGGAGAATGATTATCACGATCACGAGGAACAGGTTCCTACTTCTGGAAGTCCAAAACCATCTGACGTTGATGCCTCCGAGTCTTTGGAACCTCACACTCCTACTGCCTCAGATACGGAACCAAACGTTCATAACCTTGATTCTGAGGTAGTTGTTCCCACCACTCCTGGATCACGCCTCAATGTATATCATCCTATGGACAATGTCATTGGGGATGTCAGATCAGGAGTTCAGATGAGAAATCAGCTATATTCAACTGATTATTCCTCGATAATGGAAAATGGATACCTTCACGATGGTGCATATCGTTGTTTTGTGTCTCATTTTGAGCCAAAATATGTCAGTGAAGCCCTAAATGATGAGGCGTGGGTGAGTGCCATGCAAGAAGAACTTCTTCAGTTCAAGAAGTTAGGTGTATGGACACCGGTAGATAGACCTAAAGGTGCTAAGGTCATTGGCACCAAGTGGGTCTTGAAATGTAAGAAAGATGACCAAGGAGTCATAATCAAGAACAAAGCTCGACTTGTAGTTCAAGGATTTCGACAAGTCGAGGGAATTGATTACAATGAAGTATTTGCACCTATGGCAAGAATGGGAGCCATCCGTATCTTCCTAGCCTATGCCTCTTACATGACGATTAAAGTCTATCAACTGGATGTAAAGAGTGCATTTCTTCATGGTGAGATCCGAGAAATAGTGTATGTCAGTCAACCTAAAGGATTTGAGGATCCATATCATCGGGACAGAGTTTACAAACTGGATAAGGCTTTCTACGGGCTTCTTCAAGCCCCGAGAGCATGGTATGAAAAACTCTCAACTCACCTTGTGAAACACGGATTCCGCAGAGGTGTAATTGACTATACACTGTTCATCAAAGAAAATGATGGTGATCTGCTGCTTGTTCAGATTTATGTTGATGACATAATCTTCAGTTCCAAGAACAAAGACTCATGTAAAGAATTTGAAGCAGTAATGAAAGCAGAATTTGAAATGAGTGCCATGGGAGAGATGAAGTTCTTTCTCGGGTTACAGGTGGATCAAACACCAAAGGGGATATTTCTACATCAGACTAAGTATGTAGGGGATACTCTCAGTCGGTTTGACATGGAGAATGCTTCCATAGCTGGGACTCCACTTGCTACAAACCATGATATAGCACCCGACAAGAATGGTGATCTGGTTGATGCCACCATGTACCGAGGAATGATTGGATCCCTCATGTACCTCACTACCTCAAGACCTGATATCATGTATGCGACATGTCTTTGTTCAAGATATCAAGCAAGACCAAAAGTTAACCATCTTATAGGGGTTAAAAGGATATTTCGTTATTTGAAGGGTACACCAACACTAGGGTTATGGTATCCTCATGACGATGACTTCGAACTTACTACGTACAGTGACTCGGATTATGGCGGCTGCAAAATGAACTACAAGTCCACATCAACAGGATGTCAATTCTTTGAGAGGAGATTAGTGACCTGGCAGTGTAAGAAGCAGACCTCGGTTGCTCTGTCGATCTGTGAAGCCGAATATGTTGCTGCTGCAAGTTGCTGTTCACAAATCATCTGGATTCAATAGCAAATGCGGGACTACGGTTTGTAATTCTCAAATACTCCTATATTTGTTGATAATTCTGTTGCAATAGCCGTAACTAAAAATCCAGTCCAACATCCTAAAACCAAACACATTGGAATTAAATATCATTTTATACGTGATTGCTTTGAAAAACATTTAATCGATGTGGTTAAAATAAATACTGATTTTCAAAGCGTTGACCTCTGCACAAAAGCCTTTGATAAACCATGTTTTCTATATCTGTTAGAGGTCAATGGCGTTAAAAAGAAAAGTGATGTTATTCCAGAAGATGAACATGTTTAGTCTGATGCGTCGAGTCCATTTTCTTTTATTTTCATTTACTTTATTTTATTTAATTAGTTTTATTGGTTTTATTTCTTCGCCTATTAAAATCCTAAAAACGCAAATCTTTTACGGTTTTAGAATTTTAGGGGGAGAATAGGTTAAGTTAGTATTAAATAAAACAATAAAAAAACAAGGGAGGAGGACAGGCTAGCTGATATAAATGAGATCAGATCTGTGAAACTGATTCAATGCCTATGGAAAATGATAGTACACAGGAACAAAGAAATTGGGACTTTAAAAAGTTTTAAATTGAATTAGATGCAAAATTCAAAGTATAAGTTTGAGAAGTCTAAGCAAAATAAAGGAAAAATGATAGTAAAACTAGCTGCTACTAAGATAACACAGAGAAAGTAGACCTAAGAGGTTGCTAGACCATAAGATGATGTGTCGGTAGATTCAACACAATAGATAAGTAGACCTCGTTGGTGATCTCAAGATCAAACTAAGTTGTTTAACAAGCTGTGGGTTATCATCTTATCCCTGATTAACATAATCAATAGAGTTCCAATAAGGGGTGATGAGCAAAATAAACGCCACAAATATGTGCGGATGACCAAAATATGAGCAAAGCACATGACATGGAACAGATCTCTCCTTCAACAAAACTAACAATCTCATCTTATGTGCAGGGACATCCATATGACAAGAACAACAATGTCTGGATTGTGGACAGTGGATGCTCCAGGCACATGACATGGAACAGATCTCTCCTTCAATAGTTTCAACACTATGATGGAGATCATGTCCAATTTGGAGGTGAGGCCAGAGGATATATTTCTGGCAGAGGGAGTATATCCAACGGTAAATTAAAGGTTGAGAGAGTTCACTTTGTCAAATAGCTTGAACACAATCTGTTAAGTGTTTCTTAATTCTGTGACCAAAAGCACCAAATGCTTTTCACAGAACATGAGTGCATTATCCTCAAATCATGGATGATAATTCCTCTGAAATTGGTGCTTCTTAGATCTCCCAAGAAAGGGGATATGTACAAGCTGGATATGAACAATGCTTCCCCAATGGGTGAAGTATCATGCTTTCTTTCCAAAGCTGATAGTGACGAGTCAACACTATGGCATAAACGTATGTGTCATGTTAATTTTAAGACAATGAATAAATTGGCTAAAAATAACTTGGTACATGGTTTGCCTAAAAAGAAGTTATTCTGCAAAAATAACTGTGTTGCATGCCTGAAAGGGAAACAACACAGGACATCTCACAATCCAAATGTATTAACTCTATCACTACTCCATTACACTTATTGCAAATGGATCTTTTTGGTCCCACTAGTATAATGAGCATTGGAAGGAAATCATACTCCCTTGTGATAGTTGATGATTTTACAAGATTCACATGGGTATTCTTTTTAAGAACTAAAGATGAAACCGCTGAAACATTAAAATCTTTTATTCTTAAAATAGAAAATCAAATTGATTAGAAGGTTAAAATTATTAGAAGTGATCAAGGGACTGAGTTTAAGAACTTCGTTCTTGACTCATTCTGTAACTCAAAAGGGATTGCCAAACAATATAGTGTTCCCAGAACTCCTCAACAAAACGGTATTGCTGAGAGGAGGAACGGGACACTTATTGAGGCAGCTCGAACTATGGTAGCTGATTCAAAACTACCTCTAACATTCTGGGTAGAGGCAGTCAGCACTGCATGCTATGTGCATAACAGAGTTCTTGTAGTTAAGCCCCATGGAAAAACCCCTTATGAGCTATGGAACAAGAGGCCACCTTTCATTGGCTTTCTAAGGTCCTTTGGCAACAGGTGTACCATACTTAACACAAAAGAAAACTTAGCTAAATTTGCTGAAAAGTCAGATGATGCTATCTTTGTTGGATACTCTTCCAGCTCCAAAGCTTATAGAGTATACAACATTAAGAATCAACAATTTGAGGAGTCATCCAATATAGTTGTTAATGAGCACACTCCTTATGTTAGGGGGAATGTCCCTGATCATATCTTTGATTTAGAATTGTTTCCAAACTATTCTAAACCATCTTGTGAGAATGTTTCAGTTGAAACTGGTGCTCAAAATGATGTTGCTGTTGATGATCAACTATTTGAGCTACCCAGACCTCTTCCAAATTCTCCAAGAGATGCAATAAATGAAGCTTCTACCATTCATAGATCTGATAGTTTAACCATATCAAGGAATAGTGAAGCTTCAACAAGTGAATCACTTGCTGAGCCTCAAACCTCATTAGGTGATCCACCACAACACCGGCAGAAAGAAATAGTGTTTTGAAGGAACAGGAAACTATTAATACTACTTCACAGCCAATCATTGATGATGTTTGTCACTCATTCAATCAGTCCTCATTGAATGATTTTGAAACAGCAGCTGGACAGAGTGTGCCAGTTCCTGAGTAGAATATGTCCAACCAGGATCTATCTCTACAACTGGAAGTGATTCCTCGCCTTAAGATTGATAACACTCATCCTGCTGAGAACATCATAGGGGTTGTCACTGAGGGTGTGAGAACAAGAGGACAGAATCATCATAGGAATGTCTGCCTGTACTCATGCTTTCTATCCCAGATGGAACCCAAGAAGGTAGAAGATGCCTTGAAAGATAGTAGCTGGCTTGAATCGATATAAGAGGAGCTGCTTCAATTCAAGAGACAGAAGGTATGGAACCTACGTCTGCTACCTTCTAGTCAAGTACCAATAGGCAATAAATGGGTTTTCAGAAACAAGTAAGATGATAGAGGCTTGATCATCAAGAACAAAGCTAGACTTGTAGTTCAAGGATACACACAAGAGGAAGGAATTGATTATACTGATTTTTTGCACCAGTTGCAAGACTTGAGGCAGTTAGGATCTTCCTTGCTTATGCTGCATCCAAGGACTTCACTGTCTACCAACTTGATGTCAAGTGTTCCTTTCTATATGGGGATCTATATAGGGAAGTCTATGTATGCCAACCTCCAGGATTTGAAGACCCACAACACCCCAACTATGTGTGTAAATTGGATAAAGCTCTATATAGGCTGCACCAAGCACCTAGGCTGTGGTATGAGACTCTGTCTCAGTTTCTTCTGAAGAATGGCTACACTACATGTACCATTGATAAGACTCTTCATCAGAAAGTCTGGAAAGGACATTTTGCTTGTTCAAGTCTATGTTGATGACATCATATTTGGTTCTTCAAATGACCAAATGTGTAAGGACTTTGAGAGTATTATGAAGAAAAAGTTTGAGATATTCTATGGGAAAAATGGACAATTTCCTTCGAATTCAGGTGAAGCAAATGAAGGAAGGGTTCTTCATTAATCAATCTAAGTATGTTTCTGACATCTTAGAAAGATTTGAAATGAAAGACTGTAAGCCCGCCAAGACACCCATTCCTAGAAACCACAATTTTTGTCCTGACCTTGAGGGAGAGGATACTGAACAAGATCAGTATAGGGTAATTATTAGTTCTCTGATGTATCTTACAACCAATAGACATGATATCATGTTTGCTACCTGTATCTATGCAAGATATCAGGCTGCTCCAAAGGTGTCTCATCTAGTTGTTGTTAAGAGAATCCTCAGATATCTCAAAGGAGCACCTAAACTAGGTCTCTGGTATCCCAGAAACGAGGATTGCATCTGTGCAAGGGGGAGTTTGTTAGATCAAGAAGAAGGCTGGTGCAACCAAAACCAAATCACTTAGATAATTTTTTGGTGCTACATGCAAAGGCTTCCGAAGCTTAGCATGGAACTTTCGAAGGTTGTAGAGTTCTTCCAAAGACAAAGTGAAAGATCAACTTCCAAAGACAGAATTCTACTTCCAAAGTTAAAAGCATGCTTCTGAAGATCAAGTCTTAGAAGAGCAATCAGAAGACTACTTCCGAAGTATGAAGAAAAGAAGAAGTTCCCAAGCCTTAGAAGAAGTAACCTCTTCCGAAGTATAAGTGGCTTCGGAAGTACTTGTTCTTCCGAAGCCATTTAACCTTCGGAAGACACTGCTATGAACCAGTGGACATAAGTATGTCTCTGACACTCCGCTGTAGACCTCTAATACTGTATGGCATTTTCTCAAAGAGCCATGCAGTTGACCATACTTTATTCCACTGTTTACCTTTCTATGATAGTACATGTTACCAACTTTAGTTGGTGACAAAAGGTAAGTCAGGGACATGTCCTGACTACCAAATCTCAGATAAGACTTTATCCAAGATACCTTAAATTATAGTCTTGTAGTATAGGCTTTAGTTATAGGATCCCAGTTGGTATCAAAGTATATCCGGCTGTAAGTAGTATTATATATAGGTTCTCATTGTAACTCATTACACACTGCTTGTAAGAGTCTTGTAATACTTGAGTTGAGAAACAATATATAAAAGTACCTTGAAAATTACTTCTTGTGTTCCTTATTACTTGCTATATTGTGATCAACTCTTATTGACCCTGTCTTTACCCGAGTGTTGTTCTAAGTGAGTTTGAGAGAAAAGCTAAGTGTTAAGTGACCTTAACTGATCCTGCAAAAGCATAGATTTTAAATTTGCTAGGTTATTAGATCATAATGATAGCTTAGTAAAGGACTTGCAACTATGCACTGAAGCTAACATAATTCTTAAACCAAATGAGCACAGTTATAAAGAAAAGATAGACCTTTTGAACAAACAGCTTAGGGAAACTGAAGTAGTAGCGTTTAACCAAGCTAATGAGATTAGGTACTATCTTAACTCCCTAGAAGAAACTAAGAAACAAAAAGCAGTTTTAGTAGTAGACGTTAATTCATTGAAGCAAAACTGCATAGTTGGACAAGTTCGTCTCATATTGTTCAACACTTATGAGAGAGCGTAACAACGGGGAAGGATTGGGTAATAAAGTGGTTCCGCCACCACATGAGATCTTGATGAATACTAAAAGTAAACCAATCAATACCAATCCAATCAAGGATCATGTGGTGTCCACTCCTCTTGTAAGTGATCCAGATTCCACATGTAAATTAATGAAACAGGAACTAAACAAAAGGAGGCCACGTCAAAGGCAAATGATAAAATGCCTTGTGTTAATCTAGAAAAAGAGTTCGAAAACGTTAATATAAAGTCTGGTTCAATCATAGTCAAATCTGAACCTAAAAAGACCATTAACGTTAACCAATCACGTTCTAAGTCCAGGTAAACAAAATGGAAAAGATGTTAAAAATGTTAAAACAATTAACTTTGTTAAACAAGATAAAACATCTAAACAAGAAGAGTGTAAATCCAAACAGAATAATGTCACACGAGTGTCACACACGTCTCCATAAAAATAGTTAAATCGTAAAGTCGAAAGCAGGTCATGCTAAAACTGTGGAGAGTATGGACACATTGCTTCTAACTGTCCTTACTATCAGACACCTAGGAAGAAAGTTGACCTTCAGGAACCAAATCCTAGTTCTTCTAAGAGGAGCTCAATGACTCCACCTAGAAGAGCCAGTGAACCTAAAGTTCAACCCATTAGCTAGTCATTTCTTTATCACAAACATGCCTTACACAAAGCTGGGTTATGGAAAGAAAAATCAACCTCAATATCTAATAATAAGAACAAGAAGACAACAAAGCTGGCCTCACCCTCTAAAGGTCAATGGGTTGAATTTACGATGTGTGATGCCTCTGGGAAACCCAAGCCAGTAAAGGCTTGGGTCCCTATCATAATCTAATGTTTTAAATTGAATGTGCAGGGTGTTCGCTATAGTGCTTAAACCAACACGTGGATTGTCAATAGCGGAGCATCCACGCACATGACTGGGAACAAGGCACTCTTATCAAACGTCAAACAAATAAAAGGAGGCCATGTTTCATTTGCTGGAAACAAAGGAGGGTATATCACAGCTCAAGGGGAAGTGGGAAATCAGAAAGTAAAGTTTGACAAGGTAAACTACGTTCAACAACTTCAAAATAACTTACTTTCTGTATCCCGAATTTGTGATAAAGGGTTTAAAGTAGTATTTGATAACAAGAAGTGCTATGTCCTGAAAAAGGATTATGTGATCCCAGAGGAACAAGTCTTAATGTCTGCCTCAAGATATAATGACCTTTATGTCTTGGATCTATCAAAGGCCTCCATAACGGATCATCATGTTCAGTGCTTCTTGTCAAAAGCTACTGAGAAGGACTCTATCTCCTGGCATAGGATAATGGGACACATTAATCCACAGAAGATGATCACTTGATCCAGAATGATCTAGTGAGAGGAGTTAACGTCCAAAACTTCCAACTTCCAGATTTCTGTGTGGCGTGCAAGAAAGGCAAACAGACAAAGAAGTCTTATAAGGAAAAGAAAGTTCATTCCATAGAACTTCCTCTTGAACTTCTTCACATGGATCTGTTTGGTCCAGTAAGTACAAGAAGCATGCAAGCGACCTGTACTGCTATGTAGTTACTGATGACTACTCAAGATTCTCTTGGGTAATGTTTCTGAAATCCAAATCCAAAACATTTGAGTCGTTCAAGGAATTAGTAACTACACTGGAGTCCCTATACAAGCTGAAGGTACGACAAGTACGCTCAGACAATGGAACCGAGTTCAAGAACCAATGGATGGAGGCATACTGCAAGGAAAAGGGAATTATGCACCAATTCACTTCTGCCTACACTCCTCAGATGAACGGCGTTGCTGAAAGAAAGAATCGGAGCTTAATAGAGACTGCACGAACTATGCTAGCAGACTCGAAACTGCCTATCCAATTCTGGAATGAAGCAGTTGCAAATGCGTGTTACACGTTAAATCGAGTTCTGGTAGTTAAACGCCATGGCAAGACGTGTTACGAGTTACTACAACGACGTAAACCTAATCTAGAGTATCTCGAGCCGTTTGGCGCATCGTGCACCCTACTGAAGAAGACTCAGGAGGGAAAATTCAGCGAGAAAGCTGAAGAAGGTATCTTTCTAGGATACAACATACCGAACAAGAGAGTTTACAACAACTCGACGGGTCAAGTAGAAGTATGGTGTAACGTGGACGTTCAAAGATACACCACCCCACCTGCTGGAAAAGGACCCGCCTTCTTTTTCGACTATGATGGATTCTTCAAGTCCTTCAATATCCCTCTCTCCATGTCTGATGATGAGTTAGCAGCAAAGATGATGTATGATGTTCTAAACACACCATCTTAGGAATCTACATCATCTGGCTCACAAGGTGATTCATCTACCAACTCAGGGGGAGCACTCGAGGTAAGTGACTCTTCCTCTGACGACGAAGCCGTGGAGAATGATCAGGACACTCAGGAGCAACAGGTTCATCCTACTGCAAGTCCACAAGCATCTGACATTGATGCCTCTGAGTCTTCGGAACCTCACACTCCTACTGCCTCAGATCCGGAACCTAACGTTCATAATCTTGATTCTGAGGTACTTGTTCCAACCACTCCTGGATCACGCCTAAATTTCTATCATCCTCTGGATAATGTCATTGGGGATGTAAGATCAGGAGTTCAGACTAGAAATCAGCTGTATTCAGCTGATTATGCCTCGGTAATAGAGAAAGGATACCTTCACGATGGTGCTTATCGTTGCTTTGTGTCTCAGTTCGAGCCAAAATACGTGAGTGAAGCACTAAATGATGAGGCATGGGTGAGTGCCATGTAAGAAGAACTTCTTCAGTTCAAGAAGTTAGGAGTATGGACTCTGGTGGATAGACCTAAAGGTGCTAAGGTCATTATCACCAAATGGGTCTTGAAATGTAAGAAAGATGACCAAGGTGTCATCATCAGGAACAAGGCTCGACTTGTAGTTCAAGGATTTCGACAAATTGAGGGAATAGATTACAATGAAGTGTTTGCACCTGTGGCAAGAATGGAAGCCATTCGTATCTTCCTTGCCTATGCATCGTATATGAAGATTAAAGTTTATCAACTGGATGTGAAGAGTGCATTCCTTCATGGTGAAATCCGAGAGACAGTGTACGTCAGTCAACCCGAGGGATTTGAGGATACATATCATCAGGACAGAGTTTACAAACTCGACAAGGCCTTATACAGGCTTCATCAAGCTCCTAGAGCCTGGTATGAGAAACTCTCCACTCACCTTGTGAAATATGGGTTTCATAGAGGTGTTATTGACTGCACACTGTTCATCAAAGAAAAGGATGGTGATTTACTGCTGGTCCAAATTTATGTAGATGACATAATCTTCGGTTCCAAGAATGAAGAATTATATAAAGAGTTTGAAGCAGTAATGAAGGCTGAATCTGAAATGAGTGCCATGGGAGAGATGAAGTTCTTTCTCGGGTTACAGGTGGATCAGACACCAAAGGGAATTTTTCTACATCAGACCAAGTATGTAGGAGATATTCTCAGTCGGTTTGACATGGAGAATGCTTCCGTAGCTGGGACTCCACTTGCTACAAACCATGATGTAGCACCCGACGAGAATGGTGATCTGGTAGATGCTACCATGTACCGAGTAATGATTGGATCTCTAATGTACCTCACTGCCTCAAGACCGGATATCATGTATGTTACATGTCTATATTCAAGATATCAGGCAAAGCCAAAAGTTAACCATCTGATAAGGGTCAAAAGGATCTTCCGTTATCTGAAGGGTACACCAACACTAGGGTTGTGGTGTCCTCATGACGATGACTTCGAGCTTACGGCGTATAGTGACTCGGATTACGGCGGCTACAAGATGAACTACAAGTCTACATCAGCAGGATGTTAATTCTTTGGGAGGAGATTCGTGACCTGGCAGTGTAAGAAGCAGACCTCGGTTGCTTTGTCAACCTGCGAAGCCAAATACGTTGCTGCTGCAAGTTGTTGTTCACAAATCATATGGATTCAACAACAAATGCGGACTACGGCTTGAATTTCTCTTCTACTCCTATTTTTGTTGATAACTCTGCTGCAATTGCAGTAACTAAAAATTCGGTCCAACATCCTAAGACCAAACACATCGGAATAAAATATCACTTTATACGTGATTGTTTTGGAAAGAACCTAATCGATGTGGTTAAAATAAATATTGATTTTCAATGCGCTGACCTCTATACAAAGGCTTTTGATAACCACCTTTTCTATATTTTTAGAGGTCAACGGCATTAAAAAGAAAAGTGATGTAATTCCTGAAGATGACCATGTGTAGTCCGATGCGTATAGTCCAACTTTCTTTTAATTTTTTATTTTCCTTAGTTATCTAATTTATTTTAAGTGGTTAATTAAATTGATGTTATTTCTTTGCCTAGTAAAATCCTAAAATTGAAAATCGTTTATAGTTTTAGAATTTTAATGGAAGAATAGGTTAGAAAGTAACATTATAAAAAACGAGGGAGGAGGAGAGGTAAGCTTTAGATTGTATTTGTGATACCGATTCAAACTTTGGAAAATGATAGTACACAGGATCAAACCACTTGGGACTTTAAAAGTTTAAATTGAATAAGATATGAAATTCCAAGTATAAGTCTTTGTAGTTTGAGCAATATAAAAGGAAAAAGATAGTAAAACTAGCTACTACCAAGGTAACACAAAGAAAGTAGACCTAGAGGTTGCTAGACCACTAATGATATGTCGGTAGATTCAACACAATAGATGATTAGACCTAGTTGGTGATCTCAATATTAAACTAAGCTATTCAACAAGTTGTGGGTTATCATCTTATCCCTGGTTAACACAATCAATAAAATTCCAATAAGGGGTGACGAGCAGAATAAACGCCACAAATGTGTGCATATGACCAAAATATGAGCAAAAGCACGTGATGAAAAAATGCACAAGAAATCAAACTAATAACCTATGTTGTTGGTGAGATCTATGCAAAAAGAATAAAATTGCTCAAACAAGAAGATAGGTTATGTGCCTCTCTGCTATGCGGTGGCACTGACCTGATGATAAGCATAACCTATATATTCTAGAATTCATTGTTGTTTGCCGCCTCTCTGCTATGCGGTGGCACTGACCTGAGGCTTGGCTTCTCTTTGAAAGCTCTAAGAATAGTTTCTTCTTGAATACTACCCTGAAACCGCTCAAAAATCTCCTGAGGAATGTTGATTACCAGATAAGTGTGGGATCCACAAATGCTTGTTGAAATAATCAAACCTTAAACTATCACCAATCTGTGTCAAAAGTCTGTGTATGGATTTAAGTGGACAAGTGTACTGACAATCATCGTGGCTACAATTCTTGAAAGTCCAAATCAATGTGGGGATATAATAATACTAGTATGATTTCCTAAACTTGCTAACGACTCTAGATGAAAAACAAGAACAGAGAATCAAATGGTTTTGATAACATGTCCCGAATGATTTGACTTACGTGTATGATTCCAAAATGAATCGGTCCATTTATGGTCAAAATGAATCGAAGCTGCCTTTTTAGAAAATGAATATATTATATTTCCATCTTAGGATTTACACCTCACACAAAACCATAGAAACAAGTTCAGTTGTGTATTTCAGTTTTAGTTCTTTTATTTTGTTAAATTTCGTCAATTTAGTTTCTTAAACATCGAACTATGCCATGGAACTCAATCGGGGATTTAACCAATTAAAAGGTCACGTCTGAGGTGATCACACATGCTTTCAAATGTAAAATGAGTCACGTCTAAGGTGACATATTGTTTTAAGTGGATCGTGTCTGAGGTGATCAAAAGTTTTCCAAGTTAAAAGGATCATGTCTGAGATGATCGTATGTTCAAAATGTTTAATCAATAGTTAAAGGGTGTATAATGTAGAATGGTCATAAAGTCAAAATCATGAGTATGATCCATTCGCACGACTGGACCATGAGTATGGACCAGTCGTACGATGGGAGGATACGAATGAACCAAATCGCACGATTTACTCACACGTATGGGACATACGTGCGATTGGACCATTAGCATGGATAAAATCACACGATTGGATAACAAAATTGAGCCATCGCATGAATGAAGGTGACCGAATGACTCAGTCACACGACTAACTTCTAGTCGCACGACTGACTTCTAGTCGCACGACTGAAGGTGACCGACTGTGCTAGTCACACGAATCAACTATGCGACTGGGCTCAGTCTTACGACTGAAGTAAACCCTAGTATAAATAGAGGGGCAGTCAGTCGCAGTCAATCATCACTCCCAAATCGCCCCCAAATCGCACGACTTACCTATACTCTGCCAAATTTTCATTTGACTGTTATTACACACTTAGTATTGCATTCTAACAATTTCGAGTTGTTCTACAGGTAATGTGCGGCGTGATTCACTCATCTATCCATTGATTCAGACCGTGACATGACCGATTTTAACCCTAACAAGAACCGAAACTTTGTGTGTCTAAGAAACTAATTAAACTAAGTACACTGGTAAATTAAAGGTGGTTAGGAATTATATCAGTCATTTGCGAGACAAATGAGCCAAACTATGAAGTCTAACATTAAAGTTTGCTCAAAAACTCACTTTGAATGAAACAACAGTCTATCATGCGAATGGGCAACCAGATGAACCTCAATCGCACGACTAAGGCGAGCGTATGGCTCGGTTGCACGACTGCCATATGCGAATGAACTCAGTTGCACAACTGGTTCAATCATATGAGATAGCATACAACTGACCCCAGTCGCATGCATAGTTGTATGAAAGAGCTCAATCACATAATCAAATATCAGTCGCAGAGTTCATTCGCACGACAGAACCGAAGAGGTCAAGTTAAATTATTCAACTTGTTTCACATTGACACACACTAACGTTTATTTGCATTATGTGATAGATGATGAGTCGTTGGCCAATGAGCACGAAGCACAATATTTGTGCTCATCTAGATCTAACCTCGAGGAATGCTATAGACTTCTCTGGTGGAGATCGAGGATCTTTCGTGCTATCTCGACACCATGCACTCCTTGCTGCTCAGTCCAATAAGCTTTATGGAAAAGTGCTGTGGTAGACAGATCCTCAGAGCCCCATTGCATGAGTAGCTTGATATTTGGAGAGGCTATTTAGATCACAAAGGATGATCTTCGGACTGTTCTAGAGTTCGGGGATGATGTTGACTGTCCTACTCGATTACACCCCCTTAATGTTCGTGATGTTTCATACGAGCTAAGTACTCTGGGGACATCAATGCAGGGGTGCTCAACAAGAGCAAACTGTGCCCCCAGTTCAAGTACATCGCCCATGTGCTGCTGAAGTGTATAGCTTCTCGGAAGGGAGGGTTCGACGAGCTCTCAGATCATATTCAGAATGCTTACGCAGCGTTGGTGCTAAACCACCCGTTCAGCTTCCCTAAGATGATCTTCGTCTATCTGGGGGAGAACATTGAGGGTAAAGGGAAGGAAGGGTTCTGCATGTACGCTCGATTCATCCAGATGATTATCGATCAGAAACTACCGTCGTTGCCTAAGGAAAATGAGGACGATGTAGTCCTTGAGGTGATGGACGACACCACACTGGGTCGTATGAGGTTTACAGGGGAAGCAGGTTAAGCCCCCTGTGAGGAGATTGTTCGGGCATCTGGCCCAGGAGGATTACATGGCACCAGTGAGGCGTAAATGGTGCCACGCAGACAGTGATTCTGATGTTGAGCAACTTGTGCTCCCGGACGATGATTCCGATGACTATGATAGTGGTGATGGTGGAGATGCAGGGCCCACTCAATTGAGCGCCCCCACTACTGATATAGCATCTCTAGCATCCACCCAAGGTGGGACAGAGGCAGCAGGTTTCCATCAGGACATCCGACCTGATGAGGAGGAGGAGTCAGAGGAGGAGCCATTGACTCGAACGGTGGGCAGCAAGGTGGTTGCCACCAAGCGAGGGATTAAGGCGGGTGGTGAATGCCTAAGAGGGTCTGGGGAGACTATGACTGATCCAACCTACACCCCAGATCAGCCCAACGTCCTAGGGGAGCATCCACCTTGAGGGGTTTGAGGAAGAAACGGATGGCTCAGCCCCACGAGATGAAGAAGAAGAGGAGGAGGATGATGTTTATCACCACCACCACTACTACCACCACTTCCACCACTCCACCTACAGCCACCACTACCACCACTCCACCTACTACCACCACTACCATCACTCCACCAGCCACCACCTCTACCACCTCACACACCACTACCACACCCACTACACCACGTACCCACATCCAATCCACCACCACTACAGCTCATCCACCACCACCTACATCTATACCACCCCCAATCTTCACCACTGCCACCACCACCACCTCTAGCCACCAACCAGGACCTTCATCTTACCCCTCATTTCCATCTGGATCATCTCTACCTCCTAGTGGGGTAGAGGAACAGCTCTCAACACTGAACCGTATGGTGTTGAAGCTGTTAGTAGCCGATGACGAGAAGACTGCGCAGATTCATCAGTTAGTAGAGCTTACTGCTGCACAATCTCAGTAGATATCTTAGCAGGCGCAGCTGATTGAGCAGCAGGCACAGCAGATGGCTGCTCAGATTCTAGAGATGTCCTAACTCCAAGAGCAAAATGTCCACTCAGCAAAGAGGATAGAGGAGTTGGAGGCTACTAACAAGACCATCATGCTCAAGCTCAAGGGCTCGAAGGATGAGCTACTAAAGATCAGAGAAGGAGATGGAGATGATGGTGATGATGATGACAGTGATGATGATGATGATGATGGTGATGATGATCAAGGTGACGATACAGAGGGAGGTGATGATGTTGATGCAGGTGATAATGATGATGAAGGAGAAGGAGATACATCTGCTACGGGTGCCACATCAGCAAGTGAAAGGAGGACCAAGAAAGCTCAAGACAAAGGTGCCTCTACATCAGCCCCGTCAACAAAGGAACACATGATACAAGACAAGAGTAATGCATAGTTGTTTATGTCATTTGAAATCATATGTATTTGAATATTGTATCAAACTAATGTACATAATGTTTATATTTTGTTAATGTGTTTCTGTTTTGATTATTGACTAATGGTTGATGTGTTTCATGTTTTAAATCAAGCAGATCACACATCTCAGCAAGATGAATATGACGTTGCTCCCCTTTAGCAGATCAAGTCTCAACTCACAATGATACTTGATCTGCAAAGGATAGTCAAGAGGTCTGTGAGTTACACTCCTGAAGAAGGAGAAATAATCCACGACCTTACTGATGAGCAACTTGCTGAGATGTTCAAACTGAATCCCGATGAGATCATGAAGGATACTCCTATAGTGGAAATTGACGGTGATGATGAGCTTAATGATGTCGATGAAATCGAGATTGAAGATGTCACTGCTCAACATTATCCAGAGTACGCTGACAAGGAGGGAAATAGTTCCCAATCTGGGTGACTCCCTTGTTAGTGATACTTTTGAAACTCTGGATAAGATGGAGCAAGAGTCAAAAAAGAAGGAAGACAAGGCCCAAGCCTCGGATGTCGATGTCAATATCAGAAGGCTGAATGGACAGCGTGTTTTGTAGAAGTTAGAGCCCAGCGCAATGCTCCAAAGTCAAATGTCTACACCAAACTCTATAAAGTGAAGAAGCATCACAAGGTGTCAGGAAAAATTATTGTGTGGGCCTATTTTAAAGATCTTAACGTCTATGCTGTTCAAAAGAGAGAAAGGGATTGAGTACTTCAGATTCCCACACGATCTGAAGACTCTTCCAGGTTTTGAGCTTAACCAGTTAGCATAATTGAAATTGCTATATGCTGACCCTCGTAAGATCTCAGGCTGGTTTGAAGCAACTTTAAAGAGAGAGTACGACACCCAGTGGGTCAACTTCAAGCCTCAACAACCAACGACGTATATCAGGAGATCTGAAGTTGATGCCATAACTGGGAAGCCTAAAATAGTGCTGAAGTGGAGTCCTCCGCGCACGATGTCTAGAATCCCTCTATGGGAAATGCCACAGGACTTCACTCCACACTTCAAGTGATGGTACTACGATTGGAGAACAGGCAAGGCAGCCATAGTGTTGAACAGAAATGGTAGTATGGAAACTATCAGGGTGTTTGATCCCATGTGGCTCACTAACTTGTCATCTGATGATGTTTACACCTTATACAAGTGGCCACTATTTTATGACTCGCAGGATATTATACAAGCTCTCCAATTCCAGAATGTGATACGACTCGGCTTTGCTTTTGAAATACATGCAGGAGTCACAAGAGAGGAGAAGTACAAGAAGTATGAGGAGCTTATGAAGAATGTAAGACAGTAGATGAAACTAGGTCCAAGGGGGAGTTTGTAGATAGATGTGTACCTAGTTTCTGAGCTTAATGTAAAATGTCTTTATTGTCTTACACATATGTAATAGAATGGGTACTTAATGAAATACAATGTGTGGTTGTGCTTATAATGTTGAATATTTCATTCCTTAGTATGTAATAACGCTTATTGAACTAACTATATAGGTTTGTGATTGTTTGAATAAATCTAAGTCAAATAATGATTGTGAAACATATTCAAACTTAATCATATGAAGTTCTCATGTGAATGGCCTATGCTAATGGACCATACGCATGAACAACTTCATGCTAATGAACCAGTTGCACGACTAAACCAGGAGACTGGATCAGTCGCATGATTGTAACTTGAGATTGACTCAGTCGGACGACTGAACACTCAGTCGTGCGAATGGATCAACCGCATGACTCAATGGCACGACTGAACCATGCAAGTGGTTCAGTCGCTCGAATGAGAAACCCTAACCTATAAATACCACTTAAATCATGGAAAAACGTAACACTTCGAATACCTACGTACTAAATCATACCCTAGCCGTCTAGAGACCTCTAAGAACCTGTTCCAAGTTCATAGATCGCATTAGATCGATTACCAATCATTCTTAACGTTTAGATTCAATCTACAATTGTTTCTACGTGCGTTCTCACTGATTGGATCGCCAATCAAATAGGATTCCGCACTATTTGATTCGGTATACACGTATTTCAGTTAGTATTTTGTTCGATATACGATCCTAACTAAATCTCTTGTGTCATTAGTTTTACTCAAAATATTTGTGTATTTGTTAGTATGACAGTTGACTTAGATTATGCATTTGTCATATGTCAATCACTAGAATAATCTTGTTAGCTCATAACCTGATCTAACATATATATATATAGAGAGAGAGAAAGTTTTCTATACAAAGTTAATAAATTTTCTGTCATGTACAAAGTAATATCAACCATTAACCTAAGATTTGCATGGTTTATATTAAAAAATCATGTATGGATGGAGGCTGGAGAGGTAAATTTGAAATAGCATTCAATTATTGACTTTTTTTATTTCCCTAGTTTTTTAAACACATAAAACTTTTTATAGGATATACTTTTTTTTAATTAACATATTTTAAAAATGTTTATGTGTTGTGTGTATAACGTGCTTGATTATTAATTGTGTAATTATGAAAACAACTTACGTCATTATCATATAACTTGTGTAACCATTATTTATAATGTGAGTAATTTACATTGTGTAATAATAAATATAACTTGTGTATTAGTAAATGTAACTTGCATAATTAATAATATAACATGCTTATTATGTACCTTGTATGCGTACTTATGACGCAATTGAAATACTCATCCGCCAAAATACACGTGTCACGTCGTAGTAACCCCGTATGCTTTGCACATAAATTACTCTTTATATGGTAGTCGGTGACATATTAGTTGCAATATAGTTTAATCATATATGATGACTTAACATACAAGAGTATCATGCAATTTATCCATGTATTTCACATTATCAACCTAGGTTCTACCTAAGTCATCATGCCACATTAGATCATCATACACTTATGCAAATCTCAACAATCGTTATGCTTAAGATATACATATATATATATATATATAAATACATCATAACAAATAATTCATATGTGAAGACTAATCATGCACCACATGCCATGTGAAGCCACTCACGACTTCACATCCTAAACCCTGCCAATCCTACTAGTAGGGGCCTCAGATTCACACGCGCGTATGACAATCATAATCACATTCATTTATTTAGTTCATTCCAACCAAATACACATTTACCATCAGTTTCAATCCCAAACATGATCTCCTAATCACTAACCATAATCCATTCTCATGTATAATCAACAAAATCTATACTTCCTACATGATCAACCAAACATCCATAACAATTCAATTACACATTCTACCTTAACAAACATCATCCACAATCATTCTAACATGATCTTAACATCACAGCATGCCCAATTCATCACATCCAAAGTTCTACAAAAATAAAGTTTCCCTTTTGGGAAAGTAACACCCAAAAGTGTTCTAGCACCCAATCCAATGATAATTTCATCAATATTATACCTAATCAAGTTTATAACATTCATTCTAACATGTTAATCATCTCCAAAACATCAAATTCCCAAACATCATACACAAAAGTTTCTACTTTTAGTAAGTCATGATCAATATCACAATTTCATGGATTTTCTTGTACAATCAAATTAAACTAACATCTTAGCATTACGTCTAACATCTTAGCATCATCAAATCATGACTTCCAAGAACAAAAAGTTTCCTCTTATGGCAATGTATGAACTAGATGATCAAACCCAAAATTCTTGCATAATCAACATCATTCAACATTCATACAACCTAACTAACATCATATTAATGTCTAACAATCATCAATTTCATATAATCATCATCAATTTCGTATTAGGGTTCATCTTGAATCAAAATCTATGAACGACATGACAAAACGTACCTTTAAACGTGTAGAATCAAGAATTGGACTTGCTAGCACTATGGAAAACTTGGCACTTGATCAAAATCGATTGTTTGTGTGTGTTTTTGGTTGAATTCGCAAAGGTTGGGGGTTTGGGGATTGGTTTCGGCCGAATGGGGGACAGGGGGCTAGGGTTGGGTTTTGTCAAAGTTACCTTATTTAACATTTACCTTTAACCCTCCCTTACTAGGTTTTATAAAATTTAACCTTTGTAGTATATTTTCTTTATAATTTTTATCTACAATCACAAGTATTATTAGCCATAATAATAATCCTAGACAATTACGATGAGTCACAACACACACAAATATATATATTACACGTTGTCACGTTATCACGTAGAATTTATAAAATAAACATTTAAAATTCTATAAATTCATGAACCACATAATCATAACTAATAATCAACATTATTATTAGATTATTATTGTTTATCATAGACTATTGTTATTAAATCACCAACTGTTCAACGACAACTTATGTGTGCCCACGACACGTGTATGCAAGACCTGACGGAACTAACGGAGTTTGTAACACAAAATTATCGGATGTCACATTATCCCCATGTTGAAAGAATATTCATCCCGAAAATTGCGTTACATGGTGGTGCTACATCCCTGGTTTACTGCATTGGCATAATAAAATCGAGTGAGGTGTCACATCATCCCCATGTTGAAATAAATTTCGTCCCAAATTTAATCAGTACCTTCCCCGACTGTTGTTGTCATTTCGAACAGATGAGGATACTTAAGCTTCATGTAATCGTCGCGTTACCACGTGAATTCCAGTCCATGTTTTGAGTTCCAACGATCTTTGACTATAGGTATCTTACTTTGGTTAAGAGTCTTGACCTCACGATCCATCACTTCAACCGGTTCCTCAACAAAGCGTAGTTGATCATCTACTTGTACTTCCTCGAGTGGTAAACTAGTGTCTCGTCAGATAGACACTTCTTTAGATTTGAGACATGAATACGTTGTCAACGCCACTAGGTAAGTCCAATCATTACAACCACTGGACCTATTTTTCCAAATCTCAAATGGTCCGACGTATCTTGGATTAAGCTTTCCTCTTTTGCTAAACCGAATCACACCTTTCCACGGTGAGACTTTTAGCAACACTTTGTCACTGATTTGAAACTCTAAGGGTTTCCATCATTTGTCTGTGTAATTCTTCTATCTATCTCGCGCTGCTTGCCTGCGGTTTTCGTATCTGTACTATCTTCTTAGTGGTCTCATGTACCAACTCAAGATCGGTAACTGACTATCACCAACTTCTGCCCAACAAACTGGTGATCTACACTTTTGCCCATATAATGCCTCAAATGGTGATGCCTTGATGCTAGTATGATAACTATTGTTGTAAGAAAACTCAACCACGGTAAATGAGCTTCCCAATTATTCCCAAAGTCAATCACACAAGCACACAACATGTCCTCCAATGTTTGAATGGTAGTTCACTCTGGCCATCGGTCTGTGGATGGTAGGCAAGGCTCATATCCAGACGTGTACCCAAGATTTCTGTAACGACTACCAGAATGAGATGTAGAACGAGCATCACGATCAGATATAATCTCGAGATTGGCACGCCATGTCTTGAAACTACCTCTTTCAAATAAATTTGAGTTAACTTGTCCATCTTGTCAGTTTCCTTGATTGCCAAGAGTGAGCTGACTTAGTGAGGCGGTCCATGATTACCTATATCGTGTCACAACCACTAGGAGTTCCGGGCACTTAGTGATAAAATCCATGGAAATCTGTTCCCACTTCCACAAAGGATCTCAGGTTGTTGCAATAACCCATATGGTTTCTGATATTCGAATTTAACCTTAGAACATGTAAGACATTTGCTCACGTATGTAGCTACATCAGCCTTCATATTTGGCCACCATAGTGCGCCTTTAGATCATGATACATTTTGTCAGAGCGTGTGTATGGAATATTTAGACTTGTGTGCTTCACTCATAACCAAGTCTCTTAGATTTCCATACAGGCACCCATAGTCTATCCATGAAATACCAAATTCATCGGATTTGACTTCTAATTGTTTATCCATCCCTCGTCAAGATTCGGATTTAACGCTCTCACCTTTCAAGGATTCTGTCTGGACTCCCTTAATTTCTCGGGCAAGTGAGTGTTTCGTTAATTGTAGGCACATGCACTCGTTGGGGTTTAGAGGTTTCCTTTCTACTCAAGGCATCGGCGACTACATTCGCCTTTCCCGGGTGGTATTTAATGGCACAGTCATAATCGTTTAACAATTCCACCCGGCGTCGTTGCCTCATGTTAAGATCTTTCTGCTCAAATATGTGCTGAAGACTCTTGTGATCGGTGTAAATTATGTACTTGGTACTGTACAAGTAATGTCTCCAAATCTTCAAGGCAAATACCACTGCTCCTAACTCCAAGTCATGAGTAGTGTAGTTCTTTCATGTACCTTCAGTTGTCGTGAGGCATAAGCTATCACCTTGTCACGTTGCATCAGGACACAACCTAGTCCTTGATAGAAGCATCACAATAAACTACAAAATCATCACTTCCTTTAGGTAATGCTAGTATCGGTGCACTACAGAGTTTCTGCTTCAGCAACTGAAAAGCAACTTCTTGACTCTCACCCCATATATAGGTTGTTTCTTTATGGGTCAAAGCTATGAGAGGTTGAGCAATCTTTGAGAATCCCTCAATGAAACGTCGATAGTATCCTGCCAGACCAAAAAATTGCCTTATCTCACTAGGCATCTTGGGTACCGCCACCAATTCCTTATCGCCTCAATCTTTGTAGGATCCACATCTAGTCCCTTCTCGTTAACAATGTGACCCAAGAATTGCACCTCACGAATCCAGAAATCACACTTGGAAAAATTTGCGTACAATTGTTCCTTTCTAAGTAATTCCAGAATTAGACGTAGGTGCTCCTCGTGTTCCTCCTTGGTCCTAGAATAAATCATATGTCATCGATAAACACAATAACAAACTGATCGAGATAGGGTTTGCACACGCGATTCATGAGATCCATGAACACTGCTGGTGCATTAGTCAACCCAAAAGGCATGACCAGAACTTACAGTGAACATAACGAGTATGAAACACGGTTTTGGAGATATCCTCTTCTCGAAATCTTAGTTGATGATAACCAGATCTCAAATCAATCTTCAAATAATAGCTTGATCCTTGAAGCTGATCAAACAGGTCGTCGATACGAGGTAACGGGTATCGGTTCTTGACTGTGACTTTGTTCAGCTCCCTGTAGTCGATGCACATTCGGAATGTGCCACTTCTTCTTCATAAAGAGAACAGGTGCTCCCCACGGTGATGAGCTCGGTCGAATAAACGCTCTATCCAATAGCTCCTGAAGTTGTGTTGATATTTCTTGCAGTTCGTTCGATGCTAACCAGTAAGGTGCTCTCGCTATCGGAGCAGCTCCGGGAGTCAATCGATCTGAAATTCAACTTGACGGTGAGGGGTAGTCCAGGCAGATCCTCTGGAAACACCTCTGGAACACAAACCACCTGAATGTGTTCTATCTTCTTTTTCTCTTGTTGTTGGTTAGAGACGAGAGCTAATATGGCTAAGTGGCCCTTGCGTAACCACTTCTGAGCCTTCATGAACAATATGATGCCTATCACAGCACCACTCTTCTCACCCTTAACCAAAAGCGTTTCCCCATCTACCATGGGACTACGAATGACCTTCTCATGACAAATCACTTCTACTTGCTTCTTGGACAAGCTAGTCCATGCCTACGACCACATAGAAATTTCCAAGAGTAACAGGCATAATGTCAATGTCGAAGGTATGGCCAGCAAGTTCTATCTTGCAATTCTTAGGATATGTGAAACAGAGATTTTCTTTCCATCAGCCAACTTTACAACGTACTTAGACTCCAAGACAGAGGGCATATCATTTAAGAGACTACAAAACTTAGTAGAGATAAAACTCCTATCGACTCCAATGTCAAACAATACAGAAGCAAAACGACCATTAATAGGAAATTTACCAGTAACAGTAGTGGATCATTTAGAGCTTTACTTGAACCCATGACAAAAGCTCTCCCTTTGGCTCCACCATGGTTGCCTCCATTATTGTCACCATTACCACCATTGTTGTTATTACCACCATTTTCGTTGCCATTCCTATTTCTTTTCAGTTGAGGACAGTTATTCTTGAAATGCCCTTCCTTTCCACACTCAACAACCCTTTGGTGTGTCATGAGGCTGCTGAGGTTGTTGAGGCTTCTTTATCAGTTCTCCACAGCAATCCTTTGCCACATGTCCAACCTTCCCACACACTAGCATCGGAAGCTATCACACCTGC
This sequence comes from Flaveria trinervia, assembly GCA_025506515.1. Lineage (NCBI taxonomy): Eukaryota > Viridiplantae > Streptophyta > Magnoliopsida > Asterales > Asteraceae > Flaveria > Flaveria trinervia. The sequence continues at coordinate 24,493,217 of CM046456.1, read as the reverse complement.
CAATGTGGTGGTAGTTGCATTGGTTCCACTTTGGTTTTTTTCCCACATATCCACTTGGTCCTTGAGATGATGATGATGATTGGTGGAAGTTGCGATTGTTATCAAACCGTCTCTGATGATGTTGCTGTTGAGGTTGGTGTTGCTAAGGTTGGTTACCAGATGACGATCCTTTGCTGGCGTTGTTCTCCCACTTGCATTTGTTGTCGGGCACGCTTGCCACAGCGCCCCGCTTGGGTAACTTTCCTTGCTCCACAACTTGATCAGTGAGCTTGTGAGCCGGTCGAATTACCTGCTGTATAGTAGGAAGATTTGCAGTAGTCACCATACTTTGAATCTCCGAGACTAAGCCACATAAATAGAGCTCAATACGTTGTCTCGGCGGGTTAACCATGCCAGGGTAAAGTGTAGCTAGCTCATGAGACCTAGTAGTATAAGCCTCAATGTTAGACCTTTCCATATTCAATTGCCAGAACTCAACTTCCAACTTTTGAACCTCGTCACGAGGGCAGTATTCCTCTGTCATCATTGTTTTGAATTCCTCCCACGGTAGTGCATTTTCCATTGCCTGGTCAAGCATTTGCACTTGAGCATTCCACCACCTGAGTGCTGCACTTCCAAGGTTCCTGTGGCGTATTTCACCTATTCCGCCACTAGACAGATACATTTGGCAAAGACTGACTCAGTCTTCTTGAACCATTGTACAAGCCCTACAGGTCCCTCAGCTCCGTTATAGGTATGCGTTTACAGACCATGAATGCCTTGTATGTGCATCTAGGCGGTACTATATTCAATGTGTCAAGGTATTCAAATCAAACTGAATGAATTAATCACCTAACGGAATATTCGTGTAAATGATGACTAGTGTCATCGTTTACCTCCAAACTGTGTGGGCTGAGTGTTCAATGCCGCTTGCACGTGTTGGTTTATCAATGCAGCCAATTCAGCTGGGGTCATGTTCACGTTGCCGGCACCTTGTCCAGCACCACGCCCCGGGCCACGTCCACGTCCTCTACCTGGCCATCCATATTTCACTTTACATTCACAAATACAATAATGAGTAACATCCAACATATCATCTCATTGAAGTATGGTAAATAATAAGAAATAATGTACAGTCACAATCATAACATTTATAACCAAAAATAATAGCGTATCATAAATATTTGTAAGTAACTCACAAATATTCAATCAATGTCAAAATTTAAGTTTTAGTTGTGTGGGAAACAACCCTTCCTACATAGGTTTAAGAAAAACACTATGCGGTCAAAGTCATGAGAATAAAGAGAATCAATCGAACAAAGCTGATCCATCATTGTCTCCATCGTCGGGGGCTTCTTCTTCCGATTCTTCCTCAGGGTCTTCATCAGAGTCCTCGGTAGTATAGGGTTGTCCTCGATTTGTAGTGTTGTAAGCTGTGCTTCCAATCCGGTCAGTCTCTGCTCTCGATGCCCCATTGTGGAGCTCCTGCTCGCCCATACGCTCGATAAGATCCATCACTCTACCAGCCATATTGAAATTTCCTTTGATAGACATCGACAATCGCTTCTCAATTATGGCCATCTTTAACCATAATCCGCATATCATCCTTCAGTGTGGAGTTCTCATCAGAGCACTCCAACTCGTCGACGCTCAGTCTCAAGTGTCACGGTCAATGCCGCCACGACCTGCTCAAGGGTACATCCAGAGATGGGAGAGTGGGTGCTGCAGAAGTAGTTGTTGACCTAGTCCTAGGTCTAATGGTGGTTGGCCTCAAAACACGCTCTCTCTACGAATCATGCGGTCTACACAAGCGCGTGTAATAACTCCAATCTCGTGGCGGATCGCGCTCAGGTGGCACAAACGGTTGATCCCAATCTATCTCGCCACGGGGGTAAGGATGTCGCGGCTAGTCGTACACTCGATGAGGTACAGGTGGCAGGGGACTCGGAACGAGCACGCCTTTTTCCCAAAACCTGGGATGATGATGCCATGCTGCAATGCATGTGATGTATATGCCAATAAGTATACAGTAAGAGACAAGCAACGAGTAACTAACAATATATTGTGTGCGGTTATAGACTAGTGTGTATGCAACCTAGTTCCCTATAACCAATGGCTCTGATACCAATCTGTCACACCCTCATAATCCACGCGCTGAGTTCTACCGCGAGGTGTGTGAACAAACCAGGATCACAGTCACTAGTTACTCAGAACGACACTATATGCCACATTCAAAAAAAACCAACTAAAATTCAAAAGTTTAGAAACCATGCGGAAGCGTTTTGCAAAATAAGACAAACCCAAAGTAAATGAATGCATAATATGGCAAACACGCCCCAATGTTTAAAACCCATATATAAAAGATAAACAATTTGTCTATGAAATAAAGCCTTAGGATGCATGTTGGACCCGTGTTGTGCTCCTAATGGCAAGCTGAGTTAACGACGTGAGAATAGCATACTAAAAATGTCAACACAATGGTTGGGGAGTTCAAGAGTTTGTGTTTAACATAAATATTAACAATTGTATAACATAAGAAGTGTATTGAATAAGATAGCTAGTCTATATTCACAAGTAATAACCATAGTGATTTCGCGATCGAAGCTGATTGTGTTGCGTTGTTGCCTCCCGTCACGACTTACCAGTTCGTGACGATGTTTGTGTTTAGGACAATATTGCACCCGTTTGACCTCGAGTCGTACAGGTGGGGCTCATCACACCCAGTAGTACTACCCAAGATTTCCCGCTAGTTACCATTATTAACGATCTGAAAGTGTGAGGACTTTTCAAGGTATTAAGCACTATGTTAAAACATACACAACTTATAAAATATAAAATAGTGTTTAAGTACAAGTATGTTACCTCCCCTAGAAGAGAGTTTATAAAAAAAAGGGCATGAACTCACCTGGTGTGTATGATAGTGAATAAAGAGAATCGTGATAGATGCAAAGACAACCAATCAAAGGTTACCTAGAACACACAAGTACATAAATACATGTACACATAAAACCTCAATAATCCTAGGTTAACCTAGTTGACCCGTTTGACCCGTTGGTGACATATTAGTTGCAATATAGTTTAATCATATATGATAACTTAACATACAAGAGTATCATGCAATTTATCCATGTATATCACATTATCAACCTAGGTTCTACCTAAGGCATCATGCCACATTAGATCATCATAAACTTATGCAAATCTCACAATCATTATGCTTAATATATATATATATATATATATATATATATAAATATATATATATATATATATATATAAATACGTCACAACAAATAATTCATATGTGAAGACTAATCATGCACCACATGCCATGTGAAGCCACTCACGACTTCACATCCTAAACCCTGCCAATCCTACTAAGTAGGGGCCTCATATTTGCATGCGTGTATGAAAATCATAATCACATTCATTCATTTAGTTCATTCCAACCAACATACATATTTACCATCAGTTTCAATCCCAAACATGATCTCCTAATCACTAACCATAATCCATTCTCATGTATGATCAACAAAACCAATACTTCCTACATGATCAACCAAACATCCATAACAATTCAATTACACATTCTATCTTAATAACATCATCCACATCATTCTAATATGATCTTAACATCACAAGCATGCCCAATTCATCACATCCAAAGTTCTACAAAAATAAAGTTTCCCTTTTGGAAAGTAACACCCAAAAGTGTTCTAGCACCCAATCCAATGATAATTTCATCAATATTATACCTAATCAAGTTTATAACATTCATTCTAACATGTTATCATCTCCATACATCAAATTCCCAACATCATACACAAAAGTTTTCCTTTTAGTAAGTCATGATCAATATCACAATTTCATGGATTTTCTTGTACAATCAAATTAAACTAACATCTAAGTATTACGTCTAACATCTTAGCATCATCAAATCATGAATTCCAAGAACAAAAAGTTTCCTCTTATGGCAATGTATGAACTAGATGATCAAACCCAAAATTTCTTGCATAATCAACATCATTCAACATTCATACAACCTAACTAACATCATATTAATGTCTAACAATCATAATTTTCATATAATCATCATCAATTTCGGATTAGGGTTCATCTTGAATCAAAATCTATGAACGACATGACAAAACGTACCTTTAAACGTGTAGAATCAAGAATTGGACTTGCTAGCACTATGGAACACTTGGCACTTGATCAAAATCGATAGTTTGTGTGTGTTTTTGGTTGAATTCGCAAAGGTTGGGGGTTTGGGGATTGGTTTCGGCCGAATGGGGGACAAGGGGGCTAGGGTGGGTTTTGTCAAAGTTACCTTATTTAACATTTACCTTTAAACCCTCCCTTAACTAGGTTTTATAAAATTTAACCTTTGTAGTATATTTTCTTTATAATTTTTATCTACAATCACAAGTATTATTAGCCAATAATAATAATCCTAGACAATTACGATGAGTCACACAACACACAAATATATATATTACACGTTGTCACGTTATCACGTAGAATTTATAAAATAAACATTTAAAATTCTATAAATTCATGAACCACATAATCATAACTAATAATCAACATTATTAATTAGATTATTATTGTTTATCATAGACTATTGTTATTAAATCACCAACGTTCAACGACAACTTATGTGTGCCCACGACACGTGTATGCAACCTGACGGAACTAACGGAGTTTGGTAACACAAAATTATCGGATGTCACATTATCCCCATGTTGAAAGAATATTCATCGAAAATTGCGTTACATGGTGGTGCTACATCCCTGGTTTACTGCATTGGCATAATAAAATCGAGTGAGTTGTCACATCACCCATGTTGAAATAAATTTCGTCCCAAAATTTAATCAGTACCTTCCCCGACTGTTGTTGTCATTTCGAACAGATGAGGATACTTAAGCTTCATGTAATCGTCGCGTTACCACGTGAATTCCAGTCCATGTTTTGAGTTCCAACGATCTTTGACTATAGGTATCTTACTTTGTTTAAGAGTCTTGACCTCACGATCCATCACTTCAACCGGTTCCTCAACAAAGCGTAGTTGATCATCTACTTGTACTTCCTCGAGTGGTACAACTAGTGTCTCGTCAGATAGACACTTCTTTAGATTTGAGACATGAAATACGTTGTCAACGCCACTAGGTAAGTCCAATCATTACACCACTGGACCTATTCTTTCCAGAATCTCAAATGGTCCGACGTATCTTGGATTAAGCTTTCCTCTTTTGCTAAACCGAATCACACCTTTCCACGGTGAGACTTTTAGCAACACTTTGTCACTGATTTGAAACTCTAAGGGTTTCCATCATTTGTCTGTGTAATTCTTCTATCTATCTCGCGCTGCTGCCGTGGGTTTCGTATCTGTACTATCTTCTTAGTGGTCTCATGTACCAACTCAAGATCGGTTAACTGACTATCACCAACTTCTGCCCAACAAACTGGTGATCTACACTTTTGCCCATATAATGCCTCAAATGGTGATGCCTTGATGCTAGTATGATAATATTTTGTAAGAAAACTCAACCAACGGTAAATGAGCTTCCCAATTATTCCCAAAGTCAATCACACAAGCACACAACATGTCCTCCAATGTTTGAATGGTAAGTTCACTCTGGCCATCGGTCTGTGGATGGTAGGCAAGGCTCATATCCAGACGTGTACCCAAAGATTTCTGTAACGACTACCAGAAATGAGATGTAGAACGAGCATCACGATCAGATATAATCGAGATTGGCACGCCATGTCTTGAAACTACCTCTTTCAAATAAATTTGAGTTAACTTGTCCATCTTGTCAGTTTCCTTGATTGCCAAGAAGTGAGCTGACTTAGTGAGGCGGTCCATGATTACCTATATCGTGTCACAACCACTAGGAGTTCCGGGCAACTTAGTGATAAAATCCATGGAAATCTGTTCCCACTTCCACAAAGGGATCTCAGGTTGTTGCAATAACCCATATGGTTTCTGATATTCGAATTTAACCTTAGAACATGTAAGACATTTGCTCACGTATGTAGCTACATCAGCCTTCATATTTGGCCACCAATATGCGCCTTTAGATCATGATACATTTTGTCAGAGCCAGTGTGTATGGAATATTTAGACTTGTGTGCTTCACTCATAACCAAGTCTCTTAGATTTCCATACAAAGGCACCCATAGTCTATCCATGAAATACCAAATTCAATCGGATTTGACTTCTAATTGTTTATCCATCCCTCGTCAAGATTCGGATTTAACGCTCTCACCTTTCAAGGATTCTGTCTGGACTCCTTAATTTGCTCGGGCAAGTGAGTGTTAATCGTTAATTGTAGGCACATGCACTCGTTGGGGTTTAGAGGTTTCCTTTCTACTCAAGGCATCGGCGACTACATTCGCCTTTCCCGGGTGGTATTTAATGGCACAGTCATAATCGTTTAACAATTCCACCCGGCGTCGTTGCCTCATGTTAAGATCTTTCTGCTCAAATATGTGCTGAAGACTCTTGTGATCGGTGTAAATTATGTACTTGGTACTGTACAAGTAATGTCTCCAAATCTTCAAGGCAAATACCACTGCTCCTAACTCCAAGTCATGAGTAGTGTAGTTCTTTCATGTACCTTCAGTTGTCGTGAGGCATAAGCTATCACCTTGTCACGTTGCATCAGGACACAACCTAGTCCTTGGATAGAAGCATCACAATAAACTACAAAATCATCACTTCCTTTAGGTAATGCTAGTATCGGTGCACTACAGAGTTTCTGCTTCAGCAACTGAAAAGCAACTTCTTGACTCTCACCCCATATATAGGTTGTTTCTTTATGGGTCAAAGCTATGAGAGGTTGAGCAATCTTTGAGAATCCCTCAATGAAACGTCGATAGTATCCTGCCAGACCAAAAAATTGCCTTATCTCACTAGGCATCTTGGGTACCGACCAATTCCTTATCGCCTCAATCTTTGTAGGATCCACATCTAGTCCCTTCTCGTTAACAATGTGACCCAAGAATTGCACCTCACGAATCCAGAAATCACACTTGGAAAAATTTGCGTACAATTGTTCCTTTCTAAGTAATTCCAGAATTAGACGTAGGTGCTCCTCGTGTTCCTCCTTGGTCCTAGAATAAATCAATATGTCATCGATAAACACAATAACAAACTGATCGAGATAGGGTTTGCACACGCGATTCATGAGATCCATGAACACTGCTGGTGCATTAGTCAACCCAAAAGGCATGACCAAGAACTTACAGTGAACATAACGAGTATGAAACACGGTTTTGGAGATATCCTCTTCTCGAAATCTTAGTTGATGATAACCAGATCTCAAATCAATCTTCAAATAATAGCTTGATCCTTGAAGCTGATCAAACAGGTCGTCGATACGAGGTAACGGGTATCGGTTCTTGACTGTGACTTTGTTCAGCTCCTGTAGTCGATGCACATTCGGAATGTGCCACTTCTTCTTCATAAAGAGAACAGGTGCTCCCCACGGTGATGAGCTCGGTCGAATAAACGCTCTATCCAATAGCTCCTGAAGTTGTGTTGATTTCTTGCAGTTCGTTCGATGCTAACCAGTAAGGTGCTCTCGCTATCGGAGCAGCTCCGGGAGTCAAATCGATCTGAAATTCAACTTGACGGTGAGGTGGTAGTCCAGGCAGATCCTCTGGAAACACCTCTGGAAAATCACAAACCACCTGAATGTGTTCTATCTTCTTTTTCTCTTGTTGTTGGTTAGAGACGAGAGCTAATATGGCTAAGTGGCCCTTGCGTAACCACTTCTGAGCCTTCATGAACAATATGATGCCTATCACAGCACCACTCTTCTCACCCTTAACCAAAAGCGTTTCCCCATCTACCATGGGACTACGAATGACCTTCTCATGACAAATCACTTCTACTTGCTTCTTGGACAGCTAGTCCATGCCTACGACCACATAGAAATTTCCAAGAGTAACAGGCATAATGTCAATGCGAAGGTATGGCCAGCAAGTTCTATCTTGCAATTCTTAAGGATATGTGAAACAGAGATTTTCTTTCCATCAGCCAACTTTACAACGTACTTAGACTCCAAGACAGAGGGCATATCATTAAGAGACTACAAAACTTAGTAGAGATAAAATCCTATCGACTCCAATGTCAAACAATACAGAAGCAAAACGACCATTAATAGGAAATTTACCAGTAACAGTAGTGGATCATTTAGAGCTTTACTTGAACCCATGACAAAAGCTCTCCCTTTGGCTCCACCATGGTTGCCTCCATTATTGTCACCATTACCACCATTGTTGTTATTACCACCATTTTCGTTGCCATTCCTATTTCTTTTCAGTTGGGACAGTTATTCTGAAATGCCCTTCCTTTCCACACTCAAAGCAACCCTTTGGTGTGTCATGAGGCTGCTGAGGTTGTTGAGGCTTCTTTATCAGTTCTCCACAGCAATCCTTTGCCACATGTCCAACCTTCCCACAACACTAGCATCGGAAGCTATCACACCTGCCAATGTGGTGGTAGTTGCATTGGTTCCACTTTGGGTTTTTTCCCACATATCCACTTGGTCCTTGAGATGATGATGATGATTGGTGGAAGTTGCGATTGTTATCAAACCGTCTCTGATGATGTTGCTGTTGAGGTTGGTGTTGCTAAGTTGGTTACCAGATGACGATCCTTTGCTGGCGTTGTTCTCCCACTTGCATTTGTTGTCGGGCACGCTTGCCACAGCGCCCCGCTTGGGTAACTTTCCTTGCTCCACAACTTGATCAGTGAGCTTGTGAGCCGGTCGAATTACCTGCTGTATAGTAGGAAGATTTGCAGTAGTCACCATACTTTGAATCTCCGAGACTAAGCCACATAAATAGAGCTCAATACGTTGTCTCGGCGGGTTAACCATGCCAGGGTAAAGTGTAGCTAGCTCATGAGACCTAGTAGTATAAGCCTCAATGTTAGACCTTTCATATTCAATTGCCAGAACTCACTTCCAACTTTTGAACCTCGTCACGAGGGCAGTATTCCTCTCATCATTGTTTTGAATTCCTCCCACGGTATAGGCATTTTCCATTGCCTGGTCAAGCATTTGCACTTGAGCATTCCACCACCTGAGTGCTGCACTTCCAAGGTTCCTGTGGCGTATTTCACCTATTCCGCCACTAGACAGATACATTTGGCAAAGACTGACTCAGTCTTCTTGAACCATTGTACAAGCCCTACAGGTCCCTCAGCTCCGTTATAGGTATGCAGTTTACAGACCATGATGCCTTGTATGTGCATCTAGGCGGTACTATATTCAATGTGTCAAGGTATTCAAATCAAACTGAATGAATTAATCACCTAACGGAATATTCGTGTAAATGATGACTAGTGTCATCGTTTACCTCCAAACTGTTGGGCTGAGTGTTCAATGCCGCTTGCACGTGTTGGTTTATCAATGCAGCCAATTCAGCTGGGGTCATGTTCACGTTGCCGGCACCTTGTCCAGCACCACGCCCCGGGCCACGTCCACGTCCTCTACCTGGCCATCCATATTTCACTTTACATTCACAAATACAATAATGAGTAACATCCAACATATCATCTCATTGAAGTATGGTAAATAATAAGAAATAATGTACAGTCACAATCATAACATTTATAACCAAAAATAATAGCGTATCATAAATAATTTGTAAGTAACTCACAAATATTCAATCAATGTCAAAATTTAAGTTTTAGTTGTGTGGGAAACAACCCTTCCTACATAGGTTTAAGAAAAACACTATGCGGTCAAAGTCATGAGAATAAAGAGAATCAATCGAACAAAGCTGATCCATCATTGTCTCCATCGTCGGGGGCTTCTTCCGATTCTTCCTCAGGGTCTTCATCAGGAGTCCTCGGTAGTATAGGGTTGTCCTCTTTGATTGTAGTGTTGTAAGCTGTGCTTCCAATCCGGTCAGTCTGCTCTCGATGCCCCATTGTGGAGCTCCTGCTCGCCCATACGCTCGATAAGATCCATCACTCTACCAGCCATATTGAAATTTCCTTGATAGACATCGACAATCGCTCTCAATTATGGCCATCTTTACCATAATCGACGCATATCATCCTTCAGTGTGGAGTTCTCATCAGAGCACTCCAACTCGTCGACGCTCAGTCTCAAGTGTCACGGTCAATGCCGCCACGACCTGCTCAAGGGTACATCCAGAGATGGGAGAGTGGGTGTGCAGAAGTAGTTGTTGACCTAGTCCTAGGTCTAAAGTGGTTGGCCTCAAAACACGCTCTCTACGAATCATGCGGTCTACACAAGCCGGGTAATAACTCCAATCTCGTGGCGGATCGCGCTCAGGTGGCACAAACGGTTGATCCCAATCTATCTCGCCACGGGGGTAAGGATGTCGCGGCTAGTCGTACACTCGATGAGGTACAGGTGCAGGGGACTCGGAACGAGCACGCCTTTTTCCCAAAACCTGGGATGATGATGCCATGCTGCAATGCATGTGATGTATATGCCAATAAGTATACAGTAAGAGGACAAGCAACGAGTAACTAACATATTGTGTGCGGTTATAGACTAGTGTGTATGCAACCTAGTTCCCTATAACCAATGGCTCTGATACCAATCTGTCACACCCTCATAATCCACGCGCTGAGTTCTACCGCGAGGTGTGTGAACAAACCAGGATCACAGTCACTAGTTACTCAGAACGACACTATATGCCACATTCAAAACAAAACCAACTAAAATTCAAAAGTTAAAACCATGCGGAAGCGTTTTGCAAAATAAGACAAACCCAAAGTAAATGAATGCATAATATGGCAAACACGCCCCAATGTTTAAAACCCATATATAAAAGATAAACAATTGTCTATGAAATAAAGCCTTAGGATGCATGTTGACCCGTGTTGTGCTCCTAATGGCAAGCTGAGTTAACGACGTGAGAATAGCATACTAAAAATGTCAACACAATGGTGGGGAGTTCAAGAGTTTGTGTTTAACATAAATATTCAATTGTATAACATAAGAAGTGTATTGAATAAGATAGCTAGTCTATATTCACAAGTAATAACCATAGTGATTTCGCGATCGAAGCTGATGTGTTGCGTTGTTGCCTCCCGTCACGACTTACCAGTTCGTGACGATGTTTGTGTTTAGGACAATATTGCACCCGTTTGACCTCGAGTCGTACAGGTGGGGCTCATCACACCCAGTAGTACTACCCAAGATTTCCGCTAGTTACCATTATTAACGATCTGAAAGTGTGAGGACTTTTCAAGGTATTAAGCACTATGTTAAAACATACACAACTTATAAAATAGAAAATAGTGTTTAAGTACAAGTATGTTACCTCCCCTAGAAGAGAGTTTATAAAATAAAAGGGCATGAACTCACCTGGTGTGTAATGATAGTGAATAAAGAGAATCGTGATAGATGCAAAGACAACCAATCAAAGGTTACCTAGAACACACAAGTACATAAATACATGTACACATAAAACCTCAATAATCCTAGGTTAACCTAGTTGACCCGTTTGACCCGTTGGTGACATATTAGTTGCAATATAGTTTAATCATATATGATAACTTAACATCAAGAGTATCATGCATTTATCCATGTATATCACATTATCAACCTAGGTTCTACCTAAGGCATCATGCCACATTAGATCATCATAAACTTATGCAATCTCAACAATCATTATGCTTAATATATATATATATATATATATATATATATAAATATATATATATATATATATATATAAATACGTCACAACAAATAATTCATATGTGAGACTAATCATGCACCACATGCCATGTGAAGCCACTCACGACTTCACATCCTAAACCCTGCCAATCCTACTAAGTAGGGGCCTCATATTTGCATGCGTGTATGAAAATCATAATCACATTCATTCATTTAGTTCATTCCAACCAACATACATATTTACCATCAGTTTCAATCCCAAACATGATCTCTAATCACTAACCATAATCCATTCTCATGTATGATCAACAAAACAATACTTCCTACATGATCAACCAAACATCCATAACAATTCAATTACACATTCTATCTTAATAAACATCATCCACAATCATTCTAATATGATCTTAACATCACAAGCATGCCCAATTCATCACATCCAAAGTTCTACAAAAATAAAGTTTCCCTTTTGGGAAAGTAACACCCAAAAGTGTTCTAGCACCCAATCCAATGATAATTTCATCAATATTATACCTAATCAAGTTATAACATTCATTCTAACATGTTAATCATCTCCAATACATCAAATTCCCAAACATCATACACAAAAGTTTTCCTTTTAGTAAGTCATGATCAATATCACAATTTCATGGATTTTCTTGACAATCAAATTAAACTAACATCTAAGTATTACGTCTAACATCTTAGCATCATCAAATCATGAATTCCAAGAACAAAAAGTTTCCTCTTATGGCAATGTATGAACTAGATGATCAAACCCAAAATTTCTTGCATAATCAACATCATTCAACATTCATACAACCTAACTAACATCATATTAATGTCTAACAATCATAATTTTCATATAATCATCATCAATTTCGGATTAGGGTTCATCTTGAATCAAAATCTATGAACGACATGACAAAACGTACCTTAAACGTGTAGAATCAAGAATTGGACTTGCTAGCACTATGAACACTTGGCACTTGATCAAAATCGATAGTTTGTGTGTGTTTTTGGTTGAATTCGCAAAGGTTGGGGGTTTGGGGATTGGTTTCGGCCCGATGGGGGACAAGGGGGCTAGGGTTGGGTTTTGTCAAGTTACCTTTTATTAACATTTACCTTTAAACCCTCCCTTAACTAGGTTTTTAAAATTTAACCTTTGTAGAATATTTTCTTTAAATTTTTAACTACAATCACAAGTATTATTAGCCAATAATAATAATCCTAGACAATTACAATGAGTCACAAGACACGAAATATATATATTACACGTTAACACGTTATCGCGTAGAATTTATAAAATAAACATTTAAAATTCTATAAATTCATGAACCACATAATCACAACTAATAATCAACATTATTAATTAGATTATTATTGTTTGTCATAGATTATTATTATTAAGTCACCAACGTTCACGACAACTCATGTGTGCACACGACACGTGTATGCAAGACCTAACGGAATTAACGGCGTTTGGTAACGGAAAATTATCGGATGTCACACGGCCCCTATATATACACACACATATGTTACTTTAATGGATTTTTTATTTTTTTATTTTAATTAATAAATTTAGATTGAACATGGGTTTATTTTTTACTATAAAGAACCACCTTTGTACGATTTATACTTAACCATTTTGATGGTTAGAGCTTGTGGTCTTTTAGGTCTCTCGTTCAAAACCTGACTCAATTAGGTTTTTCTATAGTGGGGCGTTTCCTTCTTGATGATTTTTTGGATGAGTTAAGCATGTAACGTCAAAATCAGTATAAATGGTTGAAATCCGTCTCAGTAAGACTCACTCGATCGAATACTGAGGGTAGTTTCAGATACTGTTAAAAAACCATGTCTTTATAGGTTTTCTGACCTTTACACGTGGGGCTTAAAACTTGTTAGGCTATTATGCAATTATTAGACTATCTTTAACAATTTAATCACATCACACCAAACCATAATTTATCTTAATATCATATCAACATACCATAATTAGCGCTTTCACTATTTTCACTTCCACACCCCAACTTACTTATCTTAATTTATTTTTCCTTATATGTTTACTTCAAAGAGTGTTGGTACATTATGTTCCTAGTTTATGTTCTTAATGTAAAAGTCTTTCATTTCTTACATATGTTTAATGTAATTATTCAATGAAATATGATATGCATTTGATGTTTACTTATCTTTGAATATTTCATATTATTATTGTGTTTGATATAATTCATATGTATGAACACTTTATAAAGGTATGAGGTTGTTTTACATAGTTCTTAGTCAATAATGATTAAGAAATGTGTTCAAACTTAGTCGGGTGATTACTCATGCTAATGGACCATACGCATGAATAAGTCATACTAATGAACCAGTCGCATGACTAAACCATAAGACTGGATCAGTCGTATGATTGAGACATTAGATTGACTCAGTCGCACGACTAAATCTTTACTCTTGCGTATGACTCAATCACATGACTCAATCGCATGACTGAACCATGCTAATGGTTCAGTCGTATGAATAGCAGCTGCAAACCTATAAATATCACTTAATTTGTGGAAAAACAAAACACTTAGAGAGAAACTTCGAATATACATAAACCCTAGCCGTCTAGAGCGTCCAGAACACCCAATCCAACTTCATAGTTCATTCTTGATCGACTTTTACTCATTCTTAACGTTTGTTTCATCGTTAGATCAATCCGGTTATCGTTCTCACTGATTGGATCGTCAATCAAATAGGATTCCGCACTATGTGATCAAGTTTCACGCAGAATCCGTTAGTACTCCGTACGTGCACGATTCTAACAAGTGGTATCAGAGCTTTGGCTCGTGATTTTGCATGGATTCAATTGGTTTTTGGTGTTAAAACTCACGTTTTCAATCAAAAGAGTCACCACTTTGCGTCAAAAAGTTTTTCTATGTCTGCATGCATTAAAGTTTTGGTTTTTAGTCATACGGCAAATTAGAGTTCCTGGAAAACTCATATTTTGTGTCAAAGTGCCAAAAATATTCGATTTTACAAAAACAGCAGTCTTCAGTCGCACGATTAGCCCATTCGTATGATTGAACTCATTTGCATACTCCATTCGCACGAATGAACTTAGTCGCATCTCTCATTCACACGACTGAACAACTCCAGTTGGTTGAGTCCAATCGCCTTGTTCATACGCACGACTGAATCAAATCGCACGATTGAATTCATTCGCATCCTTCTTTCCCACGAGTGACCCATTCGCATAGCCCATTCGCACGAGTGAAACTGTCTTGTTCTAAGTTTATCAAGTTTAAAGCAATGGAAGACCAATTTGTTGCCTTTACTGCTAGAAAGGACTCACACATCCAGCACCTTCTACTTCTGGAGAATGAGATTGGAAACCATAACAAACCACCTAAGCCGTAAACGTTGGATGAATACCCATAGTGGAAATAGCGGTTTGAAATCTACTTAAATGGAGTTGCCTAAATCTTTGGACATCCATTAAGACTGGCTACAGCTAATGGAGTTAAGTTGACCTTGGGAGGAATGAGCGAAGCCTAGAAGATTATGTTCAATGCTAAAAAGAAAGTATATGCCTTGTTGACTCAGTCTATACCTAAGGACATTTTTCATCAGTTCTTTGAGAACAAGCATGCTAAGAAGCTATGAGAGGCATTGGAAAAGAGATATGAAGAAAATGCAACTCTGAAAGCACTAAAGGCTAAAGCTCTAAAAAAGAGTTTGACAATTTTTCTTCAATTAGGAATGAAAGCTTGGATGATATCATCAACCGATTCTATCATCTAATGAGTGAGTTGCACACTCATGGCGTGACCACATCCATGGAAGATAAAGTTTCTAGCTTTGCTGATGGTATGTCTGATAAATGGGATCCATTTGTGTCTAATCTGCGACAAAACGAAATTCTTGCTACTTTAGACATATATGATTTCATCTTGAAGTTAATGGAGGAAGAATTACATATGAAGTACAAGTCAAAAAAAGGATCCTATGTTCAGAATCCTTCACTATACAACTCAGTTCCAACTCCGGTTGTTTCAGGAGCACCATTACAAACGGCATTTGTGTCTAGCTCGTCTGCTCCATCCCAAAGCAGTGCATCAGGAACCAAAACACCAGGTTCATCTGGAACCCACTACATAGTTCCTGAGGCAAATACTACAAAGTTGAAGACCGAGAATCTCGGAAATGTCACAGTGGAAGTTGCTAAAGACCACATGGACCTTCTAGCGGCTGTTGTGCAATCTTATGATGGTTTAGTTGCTGGTAAGATTGGAAATTGTCATCTTGCTGATGAGGACTACGAGCAAGTTGATGAAAATGAGCTAGAAAGAATGGATATAATGTGGGCATTGGCAAGTGCTGTCAGAAGAGCCAAGAAGTTTGTGAATAAGACAGGGCAAAATCTAGTTGCCACCAAAGATACGAATTTTGGATTTGACAAAACCAAAGTCACGTGCTTCAACTGTGCTGAAAAGGGGCACTTTAAACGTGAGTGTGTAAAGCCAAAGAGAATGGGAAATGGAAATACGTTTCCTACATACAACCGTCAAGACAAGGATAAGATTGGAACTTCATCTTCAAGTTAAGATCAAGGTCATGAAGGTCAAGACTGGTCTTTCTGATTTGCCTCTAAGGGTGATCTAAACATCGCTTTCGTTGATGCATTGGATGATGGATCTGCCAGTGAAGGAGACATCATAGCTAAACAGCTTTCAGATAACGAAGAAGCTATGGATGTTGTTGATCATCTGGTTGATGAAGAACTTAGAGCTACGAATTCAAAATCTCCAGTCACCGAAGGGTTTGACTCTGCTTTGATGGCTGATTCGTCTGATTCCTCACAGGTAATTTCTAAAGATCAATTATTTGAAAAACATGCTTGTACTGAATGCGACAAATTTAGAGAAAGCATTGATTTGAAATTTTCTAGGTTATTAGAACATAATAATAATCTAGTAAATGATTTACAACTATACACCGAAGCAAATCGTATTTAAAACAAAATGAGTGCAGCTTCAAAGAAAAGATAGATCTTTTAGGGAAACAACTAAGGAACCGAGGTTGTTGCCTTATATCAATCAAATGATATCAAGTTTTATTTAAATTCTTTGGAGGAAACTAAAAAGGAAAAAAGCAGTTTTGGAAGTCGAGGTTGATTCATTAAAACAAAAACTGCACAGTTTGGCTAGTTCTTCTCACATAGTTCAAAACTTAGTGAAAGAACGAAATAACGGGGAAGGTCTGGGTTATAAGGTTGTACCGCCGCCACATGAAATCCTTCTGAACACTAAATGTAGACCAATTAATAATAACCCTGTAAAAGATCATGTGGTGTCCACTCCTCTGGTTAGTGATCCCGATTCTATGGGTAAACCTGTGAAATCTGTCACTAAAGAGAAGGATTCTACTTTGAAATCAAAAGAAAAGATGCATGCTCAGAATTGAATGATAAAATTGAAAAAGTTAATTTAGTGACAGGTTCACAAATGTTTATTTCAGAACCCAAAATGACTAATCCAATTAACCATAAACGTGTTACTCATCAAAGTCCAAATAAAATGAAGTTGAATGACGTTCAAAATGTTAAAACTATTAATTTTGTTAAAGCATGTGAAACATCTAAAGGAGAAGTAAGACAACCTAACCAGACACATCTCAAACCTCTACCAAACTCAATCCCATATCAAAATGTTCCTTAATCTATAGAAGGGAGATCATGCTACAGTTGTGGAAAACAAGGACATATCTCTCCTAATTGTCCTTACTATCAGACACCCAAAAAGAAAATTGAACTTTTTAATGAAAAACCACGATCTTCTAAAGTTAGATTTAATATTTCACCTAAGAGTATTAGTGAACCTAAAGTTCAAACCATAAGCCAGTCGTCAGTTTACCACAAACATGCCTTACACAAAACTGGTTTATGGAAAGAAAAATCAAATATTGTGTTTGATAGTGAGGAAAAGAAAAAGAAAGATATGCCCTCATCCTCTAAAGGACACTGGGTTGAATTCATGATGTGTGATTCCTCTAGGACACCCAAGCCAGTTAAGGCTTGGGTCCCAAACCTGAACTAATCAATTCCTTTCTATGTGCAGGGTGTCCGCTACAACGTTATCACTAATACCTGGATTATTGATAGTGGGGCGTCCACGCACATGATTAGGAATTCGTCTCTCCTTTTCAACATCAAACAAATTAAAGGGGGACATGTATCATTTGCTAGGAATAAAGGAGGGTACATCACCGCTCAAGGCAAAGTGGGAAATGAGAAAGTGAAGTTTGACAAGGTCAACTATGTTCAACAACTACAAAACAACTTGCTTTCTGTCTCCCAGATCTATGATAAAGGATTCAAAGTTGTGTTTGACAACAAGAAGTGCTACATGTTGAAGAAGGATTACGTTAGTGAGGAGGATAAAGTTCTAATGTCAGCTTCAAGATATAACGATTTGTATGTCTTGGATCTATCAAAAGCCTCCACAACAGAGTCCACTATCCAATGCTTCTTGTCAAAGGCAACAGAGAGAGATTCAGTCTCCTGGCATAGGAGAATAGGACATATTAATCCCAAGAAGATGAATAATTTGGTTCGGAATGATCTGGTGAATGGAGTTACAGGTAAGAATTTCCAGCTCCCAGATTTCTACGTAACATGTAAGAAAAGGAACAGACCAAGAAGTCTCACAAAGAAAAGAAAGTTAAATATATAGATATTCCTCTCGAGCTTCTACACATGGATCTGTTTGGCTCAGCCAGCACAAAGAGCATTGCTAGAGATCTGTACTGCTTTGTAGTAACTGATGATTACTCAAGATTCTCTTAGGTGATGTTTCTGAAAGCCAAGTTAGAGACATTTGATTCATTCAAGCATCTAGTCACTACATTGGAATCACTCTACGAGCTAAAATTACAAAAGATTCGATCAGCCAACGGAACAGAGTTCAAGAATCAGTGGATGGAGGCATACTTGTGATTCGTGATTACCTTGTGATTTGTGATTCTAACTGTCATTCCATTCATCTACAGGTACTTTGCAAACGAAATCGCTTCAAATGAATGGTTTAATCGAACCCTAAATGACCGCAAATGTTAAAATCAATAACCGGGACTAAACTCTTAAAATAGACCACTTAAATGGACACTAATTTTGATTTAAATGTAACTAAGTGCTATTTCTAGTCTCTGCGGTCCAAATGAATCTAAACACGAAGTGTAATGTCACGTTTTGCCAAAGATTCAAATCTATGGTGTTCAACAGTGAAAGATGCGAATGGACATGCTGATGAACTTCAGTCGCACGATTGAGCCAGGTGCATGATTCAATCGCACGTATGAATCATGCGTATGGGTCCTGTCACACGACTGACTCAACCGCATGGCATAGCATACGACTAAGCTAAGTCGCAGGCTCAATCGTACGACTGAACTCAAATGTATGACTGAACTCAGTCGTATGGTTCATTCGCACGATTGAACCAGTTTATCAAAGTCAGTCCAAATTAAATTACTAACTCTTACAAACAATCTAATGTATATGTTTCTTGTGTTGCAGTAATATGGCGATATATAGACTATGAGCACCAAGCACACCATCTGTGCTCATCTTGATGCTACATCTAGGAACGCGTCTGAGTTCACAGGGATTATTTCAAGGCCATCTCTGTCCTATGCACACCTTACAGATCCATACAGCAGGCTTTCTGGGAAAGCGCCGTGGTTGGTAGGTCCGTTGAGCCCCACCTTATTCGGAGCTCCATCTTTGGACAAGAGATAGAGATTACTGAAGATGATCTGAGGCGGGTCTTAGATCTGGGTGAGGACGGGGCCTACCCAACTAAGCTACATCCCCTAACGGTTCGTGGATGCTTTCTAAGGATCAAGTACGCCAGTGACATCAATGTTGGTGTGTTGAACAAGAGCAACATGTGCCCGCAATTCAAGTATTTAGCACACGTGATCCTTAAGTGTATAACCTCTAGGCGGGGAGGATTTGGTGAGATGTTCGACCAAATCCAAAATGCATATGTTGCACTAGTATTGAACCACCCGTTCAGTTTCTCTCGCATGCTCTTCTCCTATTTGATCGAGAACCTTGAGGCCAAAGGCAAGGAAGGCTTCTGTATGTATCCACGTTTCCTACAAATGATTATAAATAAGAAGCTTCCTATGCTGCCTAAGGAGAAAGATGATGCAGTGGTGCTAGAGGTGATGGATGATACCACCTTGGGCAGGATGAAGGTATACCGGGGGAAGCAGGTGAAGCCCCTGGTCAGGAGACTTTTTGGGCATCTGGCCAATGAAGACTATGTGGTGCCTTCTGGAAAGAAATGGCGTCACGATGATAGTGATTTAGATGTGGAGCCTATCATGGTTCCTACTGATGAAGACGACAACGATGATGATGACCATGATGATGGTCAAGGTGGGGGAGATGCAGGCCCTAGTTCCTCACGGGCCACCGACACTTCTACCATATCTTCACCACCTCCACATAGTACTTCTTCTGCTCCAGGTGGGTCTGAGCAGGCTGCTATCCACCTAGATTTTCTGTTAGATGAAGAAGAAGAGTCAGCTGATGAGCCTCTCATCAGGAAAGTTGGGAGCCGTGTTGTGGCTACTGAGAAAGGGAAGGAGGCCGTTGGTGGACGCCTAACTGGTACCATAGGTGATGACCCTGATGTCACGAATCCCACATACACACCTGACCAGCCTATTAGCCCAGGGGGAACCCCAATTGCCAAGGGTTCAAGGAGGAAGAGGATGGCTCAACCCCATGGAAAGAAGAGTAAGAGACCAAGGTTTACATTGATCGCATCTTCCACCACCACTACCACAACCACCACCACACCCACTACCATCTCCACTACCATCGTTACTCCCACCACCACTCTTACACCTACATCCACCGCACCCACAATACCCAACACAACTCCACCACAAGCCACTTCCATTCCCCCTCCCATCTTCACCGCATCCACCACTAGACCTACTACTCACCGAGCAGGAACATCCACTCAATTCCCACTTACACCTGGATCTACTCTACCCACTATCAGGTTAGAGGAACAGCTGGCAAGCCTAAACCGACTCGTGCTAAAGCTTCTTGCAACAGATGATCTGAGAGCTAATCAGATAAACTAGCTGATGGTGGTCAATACCGCCCAAGCCAAGCAGATAGCTCAGCTCACTGAGAAGAACGTTTCTATGAGAGAGCATTAGGTCGAGCTCACCGTGCGCTAAAGAGTCAAAATGAATTGGTGATGGCTTCTGTGAAAAGGATTGAAGGATTGGAGAAGAAAAACAAGAGGATTATGCTAAAGTTGAAGGGGATAAAGGGTGAGCCCCTAAAGATCAAAGGTAATGGTGATAATAAAGGAAATGATGATGATGAGACTTCTGATGATGAATCAGAAGAAGATGATGATGATGATGAGGAAGTTGGAGGTAGTGGTAAAGAGAAAAGAGATGATGATGACGATGAGGATTATCAAGATGCATCTACATCAACCTCAAGTCAAGCTGCATGGGAGAGGCGCTCAAAAAGAGCCTCATCGTCTGCAGCTCCAGCTGAAGAAACTCAGGAACAGGGAAAGTGATGCTCAACAGCCTGAGGACTATGATGATATACCCCTTCAGCAAGTCAAGACTCAGCTTACTATGATTCTTGACTTGTAAGGGATTGTAAGAAGGTCTGTGAGCTATACGCCTGAAGAAGGAGAGATCATCCATGATCTAACAAATGAGTAGCTGGCTGATATGTTCAAATTAAATCTAGATTATATTGTCAAAGATGCTCTAAAAGTTGATGTCCTAAGTGATGAGGAGCTGCAAGATGAAGATGAAATAGAGATCGAAGATGTCACAGCTGACCACTATCCTGAGTACACTAACCCTGAGGCAATGTTATTCCCAACTTGGGTGAAACTTTTAGTAGTGATACTTTTGATAAGCTGGAGGAGATGGAGAAAGAAAAGGATAAATATGA
The DNA here is from genome assembly GCA_025506515.1 of Flaveria trinervia. Lineage (NCBI taxonomy): Eukaryota > Viridiplantae > Streptophyta > Magnoliopsida > Asterales > Asteraceae > Flaveria > Flaveria trinervia. The sequence continues at coordinate 24,471,569 of CM046456.1, read as the reverse complement.
AAGTAAAGCCCAAGCTTCGAATGCTAATGTTGATATAAGAAGGTTGAATGGGCAGCTTGTTTTGCTTAAATGAAAGCCCAACGTGCACCCCCAAAGCAAAATGCCTATACCAAACTTTACAGAGTCAAAAGACATCAGAAAGTGTCAGGCAAGATTATAACATGGGAAAATTTTGAAGACTTGGAAGTCTATGTTGTTAAAAGGGAGAAAGGGATTGAGTACTTTAGATATTCACATGATCTGAAGACTTTTCCTGGTTTTGAGCTCAACCGACTGGCATGCTTAGATCTGTTGTATGCCAACCCAAGAAAGATGTCAGGATGGTTTGAGACAGCATTGAAGAAAGAATACCACACCAGATGGGTAAACTTCAAACCTCAACAACCTAAGAGGTTCATTCATAAGTTTGAAGTTGATCCTATATCTAGAAGGCCTAAAGTAGTATTGAGGTGGAGTCCCCCACGCACATTGTCTAAGATTCCCTTACAGTAATGCCTCAGGACTTCACTCCACACATCAAATGGTGGTATTATGATTGGATGTAACACCCGGTTATTTAAACTTAAAGAAAGAAAGAATAAGGTGAAGAAAAAGAAAGAAAGATATTATACCCAAGTTGAGGGGTAAAAAGTGTCAAAAAGGACAAATGGTTGGAAAAGTGGGTGTAAAGTGGACATGGCTGCCCACTCTCTTCTTACAACCCCAAATCATCAGATTTCTAGAAAGAGAAAGTGTAGATTCGAATTTTGAAGAACAAGAGCTGAAAAGTCAAATTCAAGTGGGTTTCTAGGCGGTCGAACTCAATTGCAAACAAGTTTGGGAGAAGTCATACTTAGAAGCTGAAAAGGTGAGTGCTGGAACCCCTCTTTTACATGTTTTAACTGATTTTGGAGCTGGAGATGCATGATTGAACTTTTTATAAAACTTGGGTTTCATACCCGTATGTTGAATGTGTGTATGTTGTGTGCATGGTGTGATTTTGATCTATGTTCATGCTTGATGATGTTAGGGTTGTGTTTCTAAGGCTTAGAATATAGGATTTAAGCTTAGAGCATGATAGATGGTGTTTGGGGACCGAATTATGATAATAAGTGTGCCCTAGACTGCTCATGCGCCCAAACAGTAGTTCATACGCCTGAATTTTGAAAACTGCTCAAGTACAAAAAGATATGCTTATGAACAAAAAGAAATGCTTATGAACAAAAAGAAATGCTTATGAACAAAAAGAAATGCTTATGAACAAAAAGAAATGCTTATGAACAAAAAGGAAATGCTTATGAACAAAAAGAAATGCAGATGAACAAAAAGAAATATGGATGAACAAAAAGAAATACGGATGATCAAAAAGAAATGCTTATGAACAAAAAGAAATGCTTATGAACAAAAGAAATGCTTTTGAACTAAAAAAATGCTTATGAACAAAAAGAAATGCTTATGAACAAAAAGGAAATGCTTATGAACAAAAAGAAATGTGGATGAACAAAAAGAAATGCGGATGAACAAAAAGAAATGCAATGAACACTTAGAATATTTTCTGACTTTTTGGGGAAAAAGTGGAAATGTAGGCTTTGACTTGGGAGGTTCCCGGGGGATATGTAAGTTGACTTTTTGAGGTCATAGATGGTATGATGGGCATGTTACGATGTATGATTGATGCTTATGTATGATGGTATGTATGATGTGTGTTATGTATGTATGATGATGCCCTGTATGATGATGTTGATTGTGTATGTTAATGTTCCTTATTATTATGTATGGTTATTTTCCCTTGGCTTTACGTTGAATGTTAATGAATGAAATGAAAGTATTATGTAATGTAAAGTGGAAGATAATGAAAAGAGGAACGAAATGAAGAATGCATGCATTAATGAATGAACAAATGTAAGAAAGGCTTGCAAGCAAATGTATGGAGGTTCACACTCAATGCGGAGTGTTAGCTCAACCGTGTGCGGATTAGCTACCCCATGATGATGCACACTAGGGCTTAATCCGTGTGATTAGGAAAATGTATGGAGGTTCACACCCAATGAGGGGTTGTCAGCTCAACTGTGTGCGGGTTATATACCCCATGAGGATGCACACATGGGTTCAGTCTTGGTGATTGACCAAATGTATGCGGTCCTTGTCGCTTAACCCTAGATGAATTGCTTGGTGCTCTAGAGGGGGGTTAAGCACATGACAGGACCTAGATGAAAACGAGAAGATAATAAAAGTACAAAACGAAAGATGATGAAGATAATAAATATTATCAATGTGTACGTACGATGTGTGATCACATTTTTTTAAACCTGTTACGTTTTCAAAGAACAATTTTGAAAGAAAGATAAAGTATATTTTATTTTAAAAACTAGAACTCACTCATCAACGCGGATTTTTATGCATTTTCCAGTTGGCAGGTGAGCATTGCTGAGGATGGCGCAGAGCAGCTACTTGGCATTTTGAATGACATTCTTTTGTTAATGTTTTTGCATTGTAATGCGAACGAATGATGTTTTGAAATGAACGCTTGTATTAACTTGCAAAAGCATTTGTAATGATATGAAAAGTTATTTTTATGTTTCCGCTGCAATGTTTTATGAATGATTAAATGTAAAGTATATGTTTTATGTGCGATGATTTACCAGCTGTAAGCGTCTCGGGAATGGGGCCTTACATTGGAGGACGGGTGAAGCGGTCATAGTTTTGAACAGAGATGAGAAGATAGAGACTATCAGGGTATTTGACCCAATGTGGCTTACTAACTTGTCTGCTGATGATGTTTATACCTTATACAAGTGGCCACTATTCTATGACACACAAGATATTGTACAAGCTCTACAGTTCTAACATGTTATCCGACTCTGCTTTGCATTCGAGATACATACAGGAGTCACCAGAGAAGAAAAGTACAAGACGTTTCAAGAGCATGTGAAGAATGTTAGAAGATAGGCTAAATGTATTAGCTTCAAGCAAGATCTCCTAAGCTTATGAACAACAGATTGATCCACAATAGAGCCAAAAGCTTGCTGAAGAAGTACTAAAGATCCTAAAAGAAGGTGATGACCGTAAAGTTGAAACTAAGCTTCTGGTGTGCCACGAGAGCAACAGCAAAAGAGAGACAAAAGAACTTGGAGAAAAGCATGTCAGACAATAGGATAAACTAGGTCTAAAGGGGAGTTTGTTGATACATTATGTTCCTAGTTTATGTTCTTAATGTAAAAGTCTTTCATTTCTTACACATGTGTAATGTAATTATTTAATGAAATCTGATATGCGTTTGATGTTTACTTATCTTTGAATATTTCATATTATTATTGTGTTTGATATAATTCATATGTATGAAAAATTTATATAGGTTTAAGGTTGTTTTACATAGTTCTTAGTCAATAATGATTGAGAAATGTGTTCAACTTAGTCGGGTGATTACTCATGCTAATGGACCATACGCATGAATAAGTCATACTTATGGACCATACGCATGAATAAGTCATACTTATGGACCATACGCATTAATAAGTCATACTAATGAACCAGTCGCACGACTGAACTAGGAGACTGGATCAGTCGTATGATTGAGACATTAGATTGACTCAGTTGCATGACTGAATCTCAGTCGTGCGTATGACTCAATCGCATGACTCAGTCGCACGACTGAACCATGCTAATGGTTCAGTCGTACGAATGGCAGTTGAAAACCTATAAATATCACTTAATTCGTGGAAAAACAAAACACTTGGAGAGAAACTTCGAATATACATAAATCATAGCCGTTCAGAGCGTCCAGAACACCCAACCCAACTTCATAGTTCGTTCTTGATCAATTTCAACTCATTCTTAACGTTTATTTCATCGTTAGATCGATCGGGTTATCGTTCTTACTGATTGGATCGCCAGTTAAATAGGATTCCGCACTATTTGATCCAGTTTCACGCAGAATCCGTTAGTACTCTGTACGTACACGTTCCTAACAAAGAGAAATAAGAAATAAATAAAAACAACATTAATAAATAAAAAAATATTAATTAATAATTATTTAAATTTTCAAAAACTATGTTTTTCTAACATAATATTTTCTAACAATTATATTTTCAACTCTACAAATATCACAATACTTGGAAAATGGAAATGACAACTACACGTAACAACATTTTCTCAACCCTAAACCTGGCTTCGGAACTGGAAAAACTCTTTGGTAATTCAAACTCCAAACTCTTCGATGATTGATAATTGTTCAAATTCCAAACTATTCGATGATTGACGATCTGAATCCGTCAACGTGGTTGAACATCCATGGCCACCAAAGATAGCTAAACCTTCAAATTCGTCTCCATCAAAAGAGGAAATCATGGGATGAAGTACAATAATAAGAAGAGCTTGTACCGTGCTATCCCTCGGTAGTCAATGGTGATGTTGATGAATAGTCACTACCCATGGAAGGACGAACGTTTCATATTCTTCTACTTATGAAATATTGTAATTGAAATTCAATGTCACGTCGTAATTAATATGTTTCTGGAGCAATTTAAATTGTTATATCCGATCTATATAGAGAAAAATACCGCATGCTAATCGATAGCGATACCCATGCTAACCCACTTTCATCGTCCATGCTAGCGGTAGCTTTATTACTGCGACCGCCACACCTTCCACCTCGCTCATCGAGACATTGCCACAAAGGCACTAAACATAAACTTAGTTACATGACTTGCACGTGACCCTTATTGATTATCTTCACTTCGTTACCCTCATCATCCCCCACCGCCTCCGTCACCGGCTCACCGTCCCATCGGCCACCCTATCGCCGCCGCATGAAATTCACTCCTTTAACAGCAAACATAATTCTTCAAAACTTGCATCTGTGAACAGTGCGATCGCATTCATCGTCATCAGGTATCCTAAAAATCTAGGTCAAGTTCTTTTTCACCTCTGTTTACACAAATGTATGTGTACATTGATCCTTTTGTGTATCGTTTAAGCTTCTGGCCAATTTGATATGATTTTGTTAAAATTTATACTCTATATGGTCTGTTATAGCACTGTCGTCTATGGTTATGAAGTCCGATGCACGATAGAATCGAAAATCAGTTTTATTGGTTGAAGTTTTTCGAGTTAGGGTTTGATTTGATACTTATGGAAGCTCAGAAGAATTTAACACTTGTTGAACGATAATCTTCAAGCTTAATTAAGAATTTAAGATCACTGAAATGTAAGGGGGACTGGAGATATGTAATTCTCACTGAACTTGGAAGCACTTCTTGATTATGTTACATATAACATATATTTAGGTGTAGTGAATTATGTATCATGTTGATTACATATTCTGAGCCAATATGTCGTATGCTTTTTATTCAGTTTTTTGCTTGGAATTTTTTATCTTCTAGAAATGCAGTGGATTTATGTTACAGTTTTCTTAGACATTATTATAAATGTATGATCTGTTACCTTACAACTAACCCTAGATAATATTGTAGGCTAAAATTCACTAGTGTGTGAAGTAGAACAGACAACTTAACTCTCTTGGTGTCCTAGCGTTACAACCGGGACTTCATCTGCCATATTCTTTGTAAGTTATGATTCATAATAATCTTGTTGCTATCATGATTAAAAGTAGTAAAGAGGGATACTTCCACCATGAATATATAAAGTGTGCTACTTTTTGAAATTTAATTTGTCTACAATAAATCTCATTGTCATTTTTTTTAGTTTTACAACATAGAGAGGCATACATTGATTGCCATTTATATTTTGGACGTGGATCCGTACTTTTTCATTAAGAACACGCAACTTTATTTAATTTCTTTTTGTGCTGGATTGGATAGTTTTGTGGACATGGCATCTCAAGTAACACCTTCTAAAAGGCCACATGATCAGGATGCTGAAGAAACCAATGGAAAAGGGAAGTTGCAGAAGTCCACTAATTTTACTTCCCAAAATACATCATATAAAATCACTCATGGAAACGTTGTTTTTCGAGTGCTTTGTCACGATAATAAAATTGAAAGTGTTATTGGAAAAGGTGGCAACAAAATATCACAAATATGGCAGGAATCTGGTGCAAAGCTATGGGTTGAAGAAACCATCCCTGGCTGCAGTGAACGAGTGATTGTCATTGCAGATCCTGGGAACGAGAATGTAATATCTAATGAAGTTAAAGAAGTTATTGATACAGATGAAGAAACTAAAGAAAATCAAGAAACTCGGGATGATGATGCAAGAAAAAACAAGTCTGTTGCAGGGGAAGATTTGCAATCTGAAAAGGTTCATTCTTCTTTGCAGAAGGCTCTAATGCTTGTGTTTGAAAGTATGGTTGAAGGAGAACCTGGTCTTAATGGAGGAGAAGAAGGTCATAACCAAGAAACCATACCACCATTTGTTGTGAGGTTACTCGTACTTTCTTCTCAAGTGGGCCCCCTTTTGGGGAAATCTGGCATTATAATTAAACAATTGGCGTCTGAAAGCGGTGCCCAAATTCGGGTTCTTCCTAGAGACAAACTTCCCTCATGTGCATCCTCTTCTGATGAATTGGTTCAGGTACTAGGTACTACTAGTTTTTGGTTAATATGTACTTCAAGAAGTCATTCAACCAGGATTTGTTTATTTATTTATAGATTTCTGGAGAAGTAAATGCTGTTAGGAAAGCGCTTCAATCTGTTTCACAGCAGCTTTTAGATCATCCTCGCCGTGGCAGTGATTCTTTTTCTGCCAAGAATAGTGGTTCTTTTCATTCCTCTGGTGGTCGACAAGAACAAGATGCATACCCTCCTTTTCCTCCTCATGGAGGGCCGGCATCTGCAGGGCCTCGTGATGGTGGGAATGGTACTTTTGGGGGGCGCTTTGGTCCTTTCACAGACATGCTAACTTACCGTTTGATATGCTCTGATGAGAAGGTGGGAGGTGTAATTGGAAAAGGTGGTGCAGTTGTGAAGGCGCTTAAGCATGAGACTGGATGTGACATTAAAGTCCTTGATAAGATGGCCGAATCAGATGACCGTGTTATTGTTATATCTGGACCCGCGGTATTAGTTAACCTAGGCTTATCTCTGTATATGCTTTATTTTTATTTTTATACTTCTCTAGTCAGTTAATTGTTTGATTAATTAATGCAGCACCCAGATGAACGGATATGTGCTCCACAAGATGCTGTTCTTCGTGTACAAACAAGAATATTTAAGGCTTCACCTGAGAGCAAGGCTGTGACAGCAAAAGTCATAGTATCTGCCCATCAAATTGGATGCATTCTTGGCAAGGGAGGTGCAGTAATATCTGAAATGAGAAAGTCAACTGGGGCTTATATTCGTATATTAGGAAAAGATAAAACTCCACAGTACGCTGCTTCAAATGACGAAGTAGTCCAGGTATGCCTTTGACTATTTTGACGTAATTGGGATCATGTTTTCTAAATATCTCAATTTTTCTGTAATTTTCAAATACTTCACATTTGTGCATGTTAAGCAATTGTACCATGTCCGATTGCCTAACGCGAATCTTGATTGAACAGATTAATGGCGAGTATAATGCAGTTCATGAGGCTCTTTGGCAAATAACCACATGTTTGCGGAATCATTATTTCCGAGATGCATTTCCCGGTTTCCAAGATCATGGACCTCCATTTCCTCCACCATTCATGGGGAGGAGGGAACTTTCATCACCTGGAAGGTATCCTTCTTTTAACCGATTTGATGCTGGTGGTCCCCCTCTGCACAGTGGGTTTCATCTGCATGACAATCCACCTCCATTTATGCATGATCGACCTGACTTCCCCAATCCAGTGTCTGAAAGATTTACATCTTCAGTACCATGGCGTCCGCAGGTATCATGCTCTTCCATTCCTAATTTGGTTTATTTGTTTTTTATATATATATGTAGATTGGTAGGGAAGTTCAAAATAACTGAAACTGAAAAGCAACGGATTACATAAAACCAAAGTTAAATTTTATTTCTTTCTTATGTTAATAACAGGAGTCGGTTCTTGGTTTAGGTTCATGCTTTTGATTTCAGACAGTTAACTAGAAATCTTAATGATGTCTTTTCCTTTTTAGCCACCTTATCATAAGAACGTTCTTGAAAAGGATCATTTAGAGAATCATATGTTTATTATTTATTATTATATTGATTTTATATTTTGTTTCCATGATCTTATTATATTGATTTTATTTTGTTTCATATGATCTTTTTGGTAAAATGCACAACTGAAGTGCATCTACTCTTTCAAAGTTATAAGAATTTATTTTGGAGCAACCTAAGCAGTTAAATTGATAAAGTTTGAATGGCGTTGGATATTGTATAAGATGACAAGGTGTTTTTGGATTTGCACCAAATGTTTGTTTTAGTTATTTGTCTTGTATAATTGACTTCTGGACATGTATTTAAAGATAAAAAATGGGTTAATCGATTATTCAAATGTATTATACATAATTGAAAGTTGGTCCTAAAAATATACATCAGTAAATATTCATATATGCAATCTTATTGTAGGGCATTGAAGGTGGACCTTTAGGCTTTCCTGATTTTGGAGGAGCTTCCCAAAGGAGAATGGGTGGATATGGAGGGTGTGTGCGCATGTCTATTTCAATAACTTAGTCATATGAAATTAGTATTGCTGGCTAAACGGTTTTGTTACATGTGGTTATGTTTACATAAATGTAGAGGAAACCACCAAGCTGTAATCACAAACACCACCGTGGAAGTGGTTGTTCCTCGTACTGTTGTTCCTTCTATATATGGAGAGGACGGTGGATGTCTCAAACAAATCCATGAGGTATGTCATTCGTATTGTGGTAATAAAAATATCATTTCTTGCTGACATTCATTGCACATCAAGTCATTAATGAAGGATTTTCGTATTAATGTTACTTGTATAAATTCGACCTCCTGTATGTTAGCAGGAATTTGACAGGCCTTAAGTATGACACTTATGTTTAAGCCTTAGTTAATATGGCAACTATACTAATTGCTTTGTTTAAATGGTAAATATGATGTTTTCTTTGTAATAGTATGATTACAAGAATAAAATTGACTTGTTTGATTTGGTTATTGATTTCGGTTTAGGCATTACTTGAGAAAACTAACCTTTCGAAAGTAAGTCATTTTGGAGAGATAGATGCCTCTCAAAACTGACTGATTTTGTATTGGATCATATCAGAATTTTGATGTACTCTTGTTTTGAGGTCATAAAGCTGAATCTGCCAAATGAATTGTAAGGTTCGGGTAGTGTGGTCCTTATTGTAGAGCCTAACTATGAGGCCCATGGTAGCTGGTTTTATGTACTGTTTTTTATTATTATTTTTATTTATTTATTTTTGTTTCTTCTTGTGCTTTTGTTCTTTTGTTCTTTTGTTCTTTCTTTCTTATTTGTGACCAGCAACCTGCTGGCTTATCTTTTTAATGGTATTTGATTGGCTGTTCAAACAAAAAAATAAAACCTCACAATATTTTACCTTTATTCAAAATTAAGTGTCAACAATAAAACGATTAAAACGGAAAGAATGTCTTATGCTGTGATTTGATTGTTTCAGATATCTGATGCTAAAATCACCATAAATGACCCGAAACCTGGAGCAAAAGAAACTTTGATCATTATATCCGGTACACCAGAGCAGACTCATGCGGCACAGTCTCTTATTCAAGCTTTTGTGATTTGCGAGACTGAAGCTTCTTGATACATTATGCTTAGTTTGATACAAATTGCCAGTGGTGGTTTTCGTGCATATTTTGCTTAAAGGGTAGTGTCATATTTTGTTACCGGAGTTGAAGATTTCAACGATAGAAGGATATTTTAGATTCAGATGTTGCTGATTCTGGTATTTAGCATGTTATTTAAGCTTTCAAACATTAATAGTAGATGTTGGTGGAAGTCACCTTAGTGCATAGAGTTTCATGAATCGTTTTGGGAAGATATGGTCTAATTTGGTAGTTATCATTTTTTTTCTAATTTGATATTTTTATTTTTCGCTAGTTTTTATACAAGTGTAGTCGGTCAAAGTTTTTATCAAATTGGTGGAGTTGAAAATTTATTTATTAAATTAGATGTTTTTCCCTTTATCTGCAGCTCGTTTATTAATTTTTTATTTCTTTATTCAATAGCCTATTATATTTTTTTCCTAAATCAACTCATCAGTCTTTTATCTATTAAAATGTTATTTTTGTTCTTGACGTGTTGTTGAATTTACTAAGGAAAAATGCTTCGGAAGTTTCACACCAGTAACAGAAATATTTTAAGTGTGAAATCTTTCGATGTTAAGACCAATGTTTTCCAATGCCAAAGATGAAGTCTTCAGAAGCTTCGAAGACAAAGTCTTCAGAAGCTTCGAAGACAAAGTCTACCGAAGCCAACATTAGAAGACAGATTTCTTCTAAAGACTTAAAGTTACATGTTTTATCTGTTGTATCTTATATAAAGCTGGATCACTTTTCGTTGCAACTCCTTAAAGTCACCAACTTACATAAGTTGATGAAAAGATCCATGCTTTTAGTAACTGTTTATTGAGGTTTTGAGTGTGTAACTTTCTACTTCATGTATTTTATTCTTTTTGTAATATATTAAGATGTGAGTTATGTCATGTCATAGTCACTAGTCAAAAAACAATTAGCCTTTTGGCTCTACAATTGATTTTGTTTGTGTCTAGTCAATTGTATCCAGCTGACCTTCAAAATATGGTCGGCTGTAGGATGTAGTATATATATCTCAAGTACATGTAACTTTATGATGTGCTTTGTAACATTTGTAATAAAACTTGAGAAAACAATATACTGCAATCTTGAAAACCAACTCCTTGTGTATTTTGCTATTTTGTGCTGTCTCATATTTACTTGTGTTCTTAGTATTATTACAAGAGGTTAACGAGTTTCACTATTTGATTATTTAAGTGTTTTTAGCAACTCTTCTTATTGTGTTGTGTTGTAAGTGCATACCTTTTACCGGCCCTGCATTTGGTATAAGAGCTTTCCAAGCCCTTGATATAATATCTCACCATCTTAAAATCCCTCATACACACAAAATACTTAACTTATTAAATGGCAGCCATTTTCAAATCTAATATGGAAATTGAAACCATGACAAAGTCCCCACTGATCACTCTTGATGACTTTGACATTTGGTGCTAAAGAATGGAAGGTTTCATCAGGTCTTTAGATTCAAGAATGTGAGAGTCTGTTATCAAAAGACCTTATATACCAAGCACCTTTTTGGCTACTGGAGGTGGTATGATCTCCAAGGCTGCGGCTGACTACTCAGATTGTGGACCCCTAATGGATGGTGGAGAAACAGAGATATTGTAAGAAAGTTCATCTCCTCTCTTTCTAGGCAATGGACAAACTACTATGTGGTTATCAAGAGAGCTGAGAACCTGAAGACTCTCACCTTGACAGAGTTATATGGTATTCTCAGTGGATACCAGAGGGAGATGAACATGCAAGGTTCATCTGGCAACTCCAGCAATCAAATGGGTTCAGCCCTTCATGTGGTTGAAAGGGATAGCATGGAACCCCAACATCATCTCATATGCTACCCTGACAACTCACAAAAGGGTCCTTTCATCACCTTCCCTGAGACACCAAGGGAGAACTACACTCAAAGAAGCCTATTCCAAAAGACAAGTTCTTTTAAAGCCTTTGTATCTTTTGATAAAAGTTGTGACAACTTTCTTTTCACCCTTGAAGACCTGGACTATTTCCATCTAGATGATCTGGAGTACATGAAGATAGTCCAGCAAATGGCTCTTCTCACTCACAGAGCCAAGAAGTTCTACATGCGGACTGGAAGGAAGTTTCCCAACAATGTAGCCAGTGAAAACTTTGGACTGGATAAAAGCAAGTTAAGTGTTACAACTGTAACTTGATGGGTCACTTTGCCAGGGAGTGCAAGACACCAAGAACAAATGGTGGCCAAGTACAATCCAGACCAAACTACACTAACAAAGCCACCCAGAATAAGAAGCCAAAGCAGCAAGCTGCAGTTGCTGTTGAAGAAGGAGGCTTTGACTGGAGCTTTCAGGTGGAAGATGCTTCTCCAAACCAAGAACTAATGGCAGACCATGATAAAGCCAAAGTATTGGAACATCTCTGTACCCCTGAATGCATTGCTAAAGTTAATAGATACAAGTCCTACACTTAGAAATGAGACCTGATCTTGAGTCCTTAAATATCCTAAAAGCTGATTTTAGAAAGACTGAAAGCGATTATAAACTAAAGATATAGTACTTAGAGAAAACCATTTCAGCTCTAAAACATGAGCACAACAATTATAGGACTCAGATCAAGGATGTCATAACTAAGTTGACAGAATGTCAGGCTGAGCTTGTGATCAGCAAAGTCAAGACAGAAAAATGTGTTCTTAAAGAAGAGACCTTCAAGAACATGATATACTCATCCCTGCACAGCAAGTGTGTTATCAAAACAAACAGGGACTGGGATCTAATGAGATAGCTTCTCCACACATAATCTTGTCTGTAAGATCACCTAGGTGTGGAACTTGTGAAGATGAGCTTCCTCTCATAGACCCCTTGAGTGAAGAGGATGAAGAAGTGATAGTGAAGAATTTCTTTGAGAAGAGTGAAGAGGAGGATTCTAAAAGGGTCACTATCATTCTGAAGAGAAGAAGAAGACTGTGATAACTAAGTCTATGAGAAAGAACTTGATCAGAAAGAGTAAGAGAAAAGCTAGGAAGGCTCAAAAGATCAATGCCACTTCTGATTCTAGGCAGAAGCAAGTTTTTATCTCTGCAGTGTTTGAAGTGGTGAACACTGAAGACATCAAGCTAAACTCTTCTTCAAAGAGTTCTGGTTGATGTTCAAATCATCTCAACACCAAGAAGAAGACTGATCTGTTGTGTATCACTGCTACACAACCTAGACCATCCAACTCCAAAAACAGTTCTCAACTCAAAAGGACTGTCTTAACATGTGCAAATATGAAGGTGGAAAGGGATGTGATCAAAATTAGTCTTGTTTTCAGCAGAAGGCTCTTGGGAAGAAGAAAATGATATGTTTATGTGTGAAAGTATCTCTCATCTTGCTAAGGATTGTCCATACAATCCAAGAGGTACTCTCCATATGACCAAGAAAAAGACTTCCAAGAGTGCCAAGAAAATTTCAGCTTCGGAAGGAAAATCTGTTTTCTTTCGAAGCTCTAAATCAAAGAACAAGGCAAGTGGAAAATTGCCTTCGGAAGAAAATTTGGTCTCGGAAGAAAGGAATACTTCTGAAGCATTGAAGTCTGCTGCAGTGTTTGCAAAATCTTCCGAAGGGTCTGGTAATCAAAACTTCCAAAGTCTCAAAAGCTTCCGAAGTGTTGAAGGTCAAGGCCAAACTTTCAAAGGTGGTATGGAAGTCAAAGAAATACCAAGTGATTGAATGTTCTCCATCAACAACAGCTCAAGATCCTCAAAGCACAACTATATGATCTATTACTGTTTCATTACCTTCTACTTGTTTTAATGAGCCCAAGACCAACAAGGCTTGGGTTTCCAAATGTAACTAATTATTTTTTTTGTGCAGGAACAACTCAAGACAAACAAGAATGTTTGGATCATTGATAGTGGCTGTTCCAGGCACATGACAGGCAATAGGTCACTATTCCAGAACTTTGAAAAATTGATGGAAGGCCAGTTGCTTTTGGAGGAGATGAAGGCGGTTACATTTCTAAAACAGGCAAGGTCACAAATGGTAAGCTTAGCATTAAGTAGGTAAACTTTGTCAAGGAGCTTGGATGCAATCTTCTGAGTGTATCCCAATTTTTTGATCAGTCATAACATGCTCTTTACTGAGCATGAGTGCATTGTTCTCAAGCCCGGGGTGGTCATTTCTCATGAGCATATTCTGCTTAGGGCCACCAGGAAAGAGAACATGTACAAGATGGATTTGCAAGAGACATCTCCCTCTGGAGAAGTCTCATGCTTTCTATTTAAAGCTAACATAAATGAGTCTTCTTATGACATAAAAGAATGTGTCATGTAAACTTTTAAAACATGAATAAACTGATTAAGAATGACTTGATAACTGAAATGCCAAAAAAAGAGTTTACTAGTGATGATCATTGTGTTGCATGCCTAAAAGAGAAGCAACATAAGGTATCAAATAAGCCTAAGGAAAGAAACTCCATCACTACATCCTTACACTTGTTACATATGGATCTCATTGACCCCACTAGTGTAATGAGTCTAGGAAGGACCTCTCATTGTTTGGTGATCATAGATGACTTTACAAGATTCACTTGGGTTTTTTTTCCATAGAACTAAGGATGAGACCCTTGATTAACGATTGAGAATCAATGTGATCACAAGGTCAAATCCATAAAATGTGATCACGGAACTGAATTCAAGAACCAAATCCCTCGTACATTTTGTGATGAAAAGGGTATTACAAGACAATACAGTGCTTCTAGGACTCCTCAGCAAAATAGTGTTGCTGACAGGAGAAATAGGACACTGATTGAAGCTGCAAAAACTATGTTGTCCGACTCTAAACTACCCATCACCTTTTAGGCAGAGGCAGTCAACACTGCCTGCTATGTGCAGAATATAGTTTTAGTGGTTAAGACTCCTGCTAAGACTCCTTATGAACTTTGGCACAAGAGGAAACCTTTTATTGGTTTTCTCTGGTCATTTGGATATCCTTGCACCATCTTGAATACCAAAGATCAAATTGTCAAATTTGCTAAGAAGAATGATGGACACTTCATTGGATACTCTTCCCAAGCTAAGGCTTATAGAGTATATAATCTTAGAACTAGAATTGTTGAGGAGTAAGCTAATGTGACTTTCAATGAACACATAGCCTGTGTGGGTTGTTGATCTTGATTTAGTTGCCAACTGTTTTAACAAATCTTGTGACACTGTTTCAAGATCTGCAGAAATCTTACTATAGGTGATCCTGACCCAAGATTTGAGCTAAGAAAACCTTCAAATAACACATCTTCAGCTCCAGTTGTAACTACTTTTGCAAAGAAGTCTCTATCAGCACTACAATGATAAATTCAACTGATACATCTGGGATGCTTTCAAATTCTAGCTCAAAGGCTCCATAACTAGATAAAGACACTTCAAATGCAAAAGAAAATGATGGAGATGGTGATAGTGATCAATAATTTTTTAATGCTGATAACCACTCCATAGATGACAACATCAATGATGTCACACACTCATTGGATCAAGTTTCTCTTGATAAATGTGCTGATGTGGTGGGAGAAACATCAATGCCAGATCTAAATTTCTCTAATTTAGATATCTCTCAGCAACTTGCTGTGATCCCTCAGCTAAGGATCCACAAGTCTCATCCCACTACAAACATCATTGGAGATGTTGGCATAGGGGTAAAGAACAAGAGGACAAACCCATGAAGCAAATGTTTGTCTTCACTTTTGTTTTTTGTCCCGGATAGAGCCAAAGAAAATTGATGAGTCTCTGAAGGATGGAAGTTGGGTTGAAGCTATGCGAGAGGAGCTGCTTTAATTCAAACGGTAGAAAGTTTGGAACCTTTGTCCTCTTCCTCATGGGAAGACTACTATTGGAACCAAATGATGGTCAGGAACAAGAAAGATCATAGAGTTGTCATAAAAAATAAAGCTAGACTAGTTGTTCAAGGATACACACAAGAAGGAATTGATTACACCGATGTCTTTGCTCCTGTAGCAAGACTGGAAGCTGTTAGGATATTCTTGGCATTTGTTGCATCCAAGAACTTCAAGGTCTATCAACTTGATGTCAAGTGTGCTTTTCTTTATGGGGTGATTGATGAACAGATGTATGTCAAACAACCACCTAGTTTTGCAGATCCTGATCATCCTGATTATGGTGCAAGCTTGACAAAGCTCTTTATGAGCTGCATCAGGCACCAAGGAAGTGGTATGAGACTCTATCTTAGTATCTCTGCAAGCATGGATACAGAAGGGGTACTATAGATGGAACTCTCTTCATCAAAGGACATGGAAGTGACTTAATGCTAGTTCAAGTGTATGTAGATGACATCATCTTTGGTTCAACTAATCCAAAGCTCTTCAAAGGCTTTGAGAAACTGATGAAGGACAGATTTGAAATGAGTGCCATGGGGGAACTTAATTTCTTTTTGGGAATTCAAGTGAAGGAAGTTGAAGATGACATCTTCATTAGTCAGTCAAAATATGTTCAAGACATACTTAAAAGATTCAATATGACCGATTGTAAGATTGCTAAGACACCCATAGCAAGAAACCACTCCCTTGGACCTGATCTTGAGGGGGAGTGTGTGGATCAACACCTTTATAGGGCTATGATTGGGTCTCTTATGTATCTTACAGCTAGCAGGCCTGATATCATGTTTGTTACATGTATTTGTGCAAGATATCAAGCCAACCCTAAGATGTCTCACCTTATCACTGTAAAAAGGATTCTAAGATATCTCAAAGGTGCTTTAACACTTGTTCTCTGGTATCCTAAGAATTCTGACTTCAATCTGTATGCTTATACAGATAGTGATTATGGTGGTTGCAACATGATTGCAAAGTCTTGCATCTGGGGATGTTAGTTTCTTGGTGGAAAGGTTGTCTCATGGCAATGCAAGAAACAATCATGTGTCTCTGCTTAACTGCTGAAGCTGAATACATTGCTGCTGCAAGCTGCTGTGCTCAAGTGCTATGGATTCAGCATCAGATGCTTGACTATGGATTAAACTTCAAGGAGACTCTCATTCACATAGACAACAACTGTGCTATCTCTATCATAGAGAATCCAGTGCAACACTCAAGAACAAAACACATCAATATCAGGTATCATTTAATTAGAGATAACTTTGAAAATGGATTAATTAAACTAGTCAAAGTTAACACAAATGAACAATATGCTGATCTGTTTACAAAAGCTTTTGATGAACAGAGATTTAAGTATCTTATATTAGCTATTGGGATAATTAACTTTAAGTGAGTTTTTCTTAAAACTAATTCATATTATTTCTTAAAATTTGTGTGTCCTAAGTTGTCTAGTTCATCACCTTCACAAGCTCTTGTTTTCTTTAGACAAAAAATTTTTGAAGACTTTCCTTAGAATTTTAAAAATTTTAATCTTTCGGAAGATATGCTTTTACCTTCGAAAGAAATTCATGCCTTCAAAACAAATAATTGTCTAAGTAATTTACCTTCGGAAGAAATTTCTGAAATATCTTCCGAAGCTTAATACTTGTCTCATACACTTATATATTTTCAAGGACCATTTTCTCCCGTAGCAAATTAACTCTCGGAAGCTTTGATCTTCTTAACAAAGAATCCAAGATTTAATTCTCTTCCGAAACAAACTTTTCACAATTTTTAGGAAATTCTTTCGAAGTCATTTTAGCTTTAAAAGCTTTTCTTATTAAAACTTTTGAAGACAATTTACATTCGAAAGCTTTTTGACTTCCAAGAAAACTATTTTTTGAGCAAAAGCAAACTACTTTTTCAGAGGTGGAACCGACATTCGGATTTCAAAGTTTATCCTCTTTCATTAATTTTGTCTTAAATCCTTTTTACATATAAACCCAATGGTTCCCCTCTTTCTCTCATCTTCCTCTTTCCTCCAAACCTAAACCCTAAAATTTCTCTCTGAAATTGCTTTCGTTCATCTTTCTTCATCCTTAAGCTTTCTCTCAATGGCTAACCTCAACGGTAGAAATGACCCAAATTTCCCCATGCAGTTACACAGGCAACACAAAAAAGTTGCTCTGTTACACTCTGAGAAAGATCCACATTTCTCAGAGGTTTGCCGTTTCTTAGCTCTATCCAACTACTTCACCTCCCTTACCATTGATCCTACACTTTACGAGGATCATCTGCTCGAATTTTGGAAGACCTGCCAAGAGGTTGTAATGGATGGGGAGAAGGCACTATTTGCCACAGTGCAGGGGAGAACAATCTTTATCACCCGACCATCATCAACACTCATCTTCAGCTGGATAATGAAGAAGGTGAAGTGTTCTTCCCCAAAGAAGCTGTTAATCACTCCTTTGAGCAGATGGGCTATGTGGGAGACTTCTCTGTAAAAACGTTCAGGAAAGGGAAGGTCTCATCCTAATGGAAATTCTCGCTCCATGTGGTTATCCACAGCTTGTCAAACAAGCATGGTGGATGGGACCAGATTCCTGAGTATCTCTCCTTCATTGTCCATGGGATGATTTAGGGAGTATAAGTTCAGGTACTCTCAGTTTGTTTATACAACTTTGCTTGTAAACTTAGACTCCTTAGTATACTACATGTTCCCTAGATATGTTTAATACATTCTTAACTGTGAAGATAGTTCTTGAAAAGAGAAACCTCTGGAGGTTAGGAAATATATCCTTTCCATCCGAAGTTGCATGTCAGCTTCCATTTTTTCTCTTTCTCTTTCTTCCTCTAAGGCCAACTGTGCTGCTTCCATCTGTTGTTAATTCTGCAGCCTGGTTGCCTTTTCTAGCTCTACCAACTCCTCTAATGATATAGGAGTATATCTTCATTGGCAGCTCCAAGATTAATGAGCCGATCAATGATTTCTACCCTTTTCTTGTTGTTGATTGCCTCCTGGTTGGCTATAGCTGCTTTGGAACTGGCAGCTAACAACTTCCCAGTTGGAAGTCTGCCTTTTCTTTTATGCTTTTCAATCCTCTCCTCCTCTTAAAGCTCTTTTGCAATCATCTTCTTCTTTCCTTTATCATATTTTGAAGTGCTTGACTTTGATGGTTCTTGGAGAAAGGATTCAGATTGTGAGAGAGGTAGTGAAGGTGTGTGGGCTAGAGGTTGATTGAGAAAGTTCTCTCTGTTCACCTTAGATGCCAAGTCTAGAATTGCATCTGTGATGTTTAGATCCTTGGTTAATGAGAACAATCCTTCCGCAGCTTCCATTTCAGCTTCGGAAGACTCAGCTTGTTCTTTCAAGGCTTTAACTTCAGCTTTGGAAGTTTGAGGGAGTGCAATTTCTGTCCCAACTGTTTCGGTTGCTGGGCCATCAGTCCTCATTTCCTCTTTAAATTAAATCTCAGGTTTCATTTGGACCTTAGGTTAACAACTTCTTCCATAGTGGTAGAAAGTGAACTTAAACTCTGAAGCTCTTCAGCTTCAAAGTACATCATAGCCGCATCAAGGATAGGATGACCTAGAGAGGATCTCAACAGAAACTTGGAGAAGAGTCTATAGAGATCTCTGAGCATCCTTGGGTCTATTTGTAGTATAACTTGGGATGGCTTAGAAAAGGTAGTTGCAATGGGAGCTAAATATTTGGAAGTTGAAGTTTGGCTCAATGGTTTCTTAGATGTTTGTCTCTGAACATTCTCTCCCTTTTTGATAGCATCATCTTGAGAGCTAGATGAGCTAGAGGAAGAGGTCAAGGAGACCTGAATGGGTACATGCCTAACAGATCTTTCAATTTTTTCTCAGCTAGTTGAGCCTTGAGATTGTCAAACTCAAGTTTTTGAGTGGCGGACCTATCCTTTAAAGTCCTAACCTTGGATTCAAGGTTTGAGACTTTAAAAACAGGTCTTGTGTGGTGAGTTTGGAGAGGGTAAGGGCTACCCTCTCCTTTAAATACCCCCACTCACCCAACTTTCTCTCGTTGGCGAGTTTGGTCCCTCGACTTTGGACTTTATTTTTTTTCTTTTTTCGTCGGCTTCAAAAAAATAAATAACCGGGTGTTACAAGTCCACCCCTCTTAAATAGGTTTCGTCCCCGAAACCTGTTATTCCCCGAACAAACGTGGGTAATGCTGTCTCATTTCTTCCTCAGTCTCCCACGTTGACTCGGGTCCTTCCTGTGCTTCCACTATACACACACCAGAGGAACCACTTTATTTCTCAGCCTCTTCTCTTTTCGATCGATGATTGCCACTGGTTGCTCCACATAATTGAGTCGTTCGTCTACTTCGATATCCTCCAGTGGAACAATCATATCTTCATCTGCCGAGCATTTTCTCAAATGAGATACATGGAATGTCGGGTGAATTTCACTTAAATCATCTGGTAACTCCAATCTATAGGCCACCTCTCCTACTCGAGCAATGGTTCGGAAGGGCCTATGTACCTCGGGCTCAACTTGCCCCGCTTTTTGAATCGAATAATACCCTTCCAAGGTGAGACCTTCAACATAACCCAGTCACCCACCTGGAACTCGATCGGTCTGCGTCGTTTATTAGCATACGACTTAAGTCTATCTTTGGCTACCTTGATGAAGGCCTTGACCTTTTCGAGCATTTCAGTCGTAGCCTCAATCACCTCGACGCTCCGTAGTTCTTTCTGACCAATATCACCCCAACAGACGGGCATTCTGCATCTCCTACCGTATAGCATCTCATAAGGTGGCATACCAATGCTAACATGATAACTGTTGTTGTATGAGAATTCAGCTAACGGTTAGTGGTCATCCCAACTTCCTCCAAAATCGATAACACATGCCCGAAGCATGTCCTCCAATGTCTGAATGGTCCTTTTTGACTGACAATCAGTCTGGGGATGATAAGCCGTGCAAATATGTAACCTCGTCCCCATTGCGTCGTGGAATTTCTTCCAGAATTTAGAGGTGAACCGGGTGTCACGATCAGACACAATAGACACCGGCACACCATGACGAGTTACAATTTCCTTGATAAACAGATCAACCAACCTCTCAGATGAATATGTCTCGCGGAACGGTAGAAAGTGAGCACTCTTCGTCAAGCGGTCAACAATCACCCATATAGCATCATACCCTTTCGGAGTACGTGGCAACTTCGTAATGAAATCCATGATGATGTGCTCCCACTTCCATTCCGGTATATCCAAAGGTTGGATCTTCCCATACGGCTTTTGATGCTCGCCCTTCATCTGTAGACAAGTAAGGCATTTACTCACATACTCCACCACATCACTTTTCATACTCGGCCACCAATAATCTTTCTTCATATATTGGTACATTTTTGTGGCACCTGGATGAATGGAATATCGAGTCTTGTGAGCCTCATCCATGATCCTCATGCGTAGATCCCTAAAACGAGGAATCCACATCCGTCCAAATCGGGTTTTAACACCATGTGTTCTCACCCAATTCAGCGACCAGACCTCTAATTCTTTCAGAGTTAAGATGATATTCTTTCAATGCCTCATCTTGAAACTCTTTAACTTGCTTCATCACGTTAGAGGTCATGATTAGCTGATACGACTTCACCGAACTGGCTTGGGCCTCTCCTTTCGGCTAAGGGCATCAGCCACCGCGTTGGCTTTGCCCGGATGGTAGTGGATGTCACAATCGTAGTCCTTTATAAGTTCCAACCGCCGTCTCTGCCTCATGTTCAGATCTTTCTGCTCAAAGAAGTACTTCAAACTCTTGTGGTAAGTGAAAATGGTGCACTTCATCCCGTAAAGATAGTGCCTCCAAATCTTTAGTGCAAACACCACGACTGCTAGCTCCAAGTCGTGAGTACGATAATTGACCTCATGAACCTTCAACTGTCGGGATGCGTAAGCTATAACCTTCCCTCTTGCATTAACACACACCCCAAACCCGAGTAGGAAGCATCAGAATAGACCACCAGATCTTCACTCCCATCGGGTAATGACAAAACATGAGCTTGAGTCAACCTCGCCTTCAATTCCTCAAACGCCTTCTCTTGAGCTTGACCCCATACAAACTGCACATCTTTTCGGGTCAACTTGGTTAGTGGAGAAGCAATCTTGGAAAAGTCTTGGATGAATCTTTTGTAGTAGCCCGCCAAACCCAAGAAGCTACGAATCTCGAAGGGCGTCTTTGGAGACTTCCATTGCATTACTATCTCCACCTTTGCCGGGTCCACCATAATCCTGTCAGGATTCACCACATGACCCAAGAATTGAACCTCGTGCAACCAGAACGCGCACTTGGAGAACTTAGCGTACAACTTCTCCTTTCTCAACGTCTCCAAGCCTCCTGAATGTGACCGGCATACTCAATTTCGCTCTTTGAATAAATCAGGATATCATCAATAAACACAATCACTGATTTATCCAACATCGACCGACGCACCCAATTCATCAGATCCATAAAAGCAGCTGGCGCATTGGTCAAACCAAAAGACATGACAAGAAACTCGTAGTGACCATAACGCGTGCGGAAAGCTGTTTTAGGGATGTCCTGCTCCTTCACCTTCAATTGATGGTAGCTAGATCGAAGGTCTATCCTTGAAAACCACTGGCACCTTGAAGCTGATCGAACAAATCATCTATTCTCGGTAAAGGGAACCTATTCTTGACCGACAGCTTGTTCAACTCACGGTAGTCAATACACATCCTCATACTATCATCTTTCTTGTTTACGAATAAGACGGAACACCATAAGAAGAGATACTTGGTCGAATGAACCCCTTATCAAGCAGCTCTTGCAACTGCTCCATCAACTCTTTCATCTTTGTCGGAGCCAACCGATACAGTGCCTTGGCAACAGGTTGGGCAATAGGTATCAGATCAATCTGGAACTCGATCTTTCTGTTAGGTGGCACTCTTGGTAGCTCTTCTAGGAACACGTCTGGAAAGTCACACACAACCGGTACATCGGATGGTTGTGGTGTTGGCGTATCCACATCCCTTACATAAGCCAAGTAGGCGCTACATCCACGCCTCATACACTTTCCCGCTACTGCCATTGTGATTACTTTCGGGATCTTCGTGACCCGATCTCCATAAACCGTTACTAAACTCCCGTCAGGCGCTGTCAAACGAATCATCTTCTTGCGACACACAATGTTTGCCTTAGAGTCCGCCAACCAATCCATCCCAAGAACCAAATCGAAACCACCTAAGGTCATCACGAACGGACTAACAGGAAACTTATGACCTTCTAGCTCCACATCATAGTTCTCTATCATCTCAGAAATCCTGGTAGACTTACCTATGGCAGTTTCTACATCAAAGGGCGCATCAACACGTCTACTACTAACAGACAGCTTAGCACAAAAAGTAGTAGAAATAAAAATTTTACCGGCACCCCAATCAAATAACACAGAAGCTAAAGTTTGGTTCACCATAAACGTACCGGACACGACATCAGGGTCCGTCCTAGCTTCCTTCTGTTTCATAGTGAATGCCCTGACGCTCGCCCTTGGTACTTCACTGCCCGTCTTCTTTCCCCCGGAAACCTCAGCTCTTGGCTTCTTACAATCCCTACTCATGTGGCCCTCCATGCCACAGTTAAGCACCGGACCGTACGACAGTCCTTGGCTATATGCCTCGCCTTCCCACATTTGAAGCACCCGTTAAATCCCAACCTACATTCTCCCGCATGCTCCCTTCCACACTTGCCACACCCTTTTGACCCTGCACTCGATGTGGCCACACGGTGGTCATCCACCTGTGCCTTCTTGTTAACCGTCGAGGCATCACCCCGACCAAACCTCTTCCCATGCCAGTTCCGATCACCCCCACCCTTCTTGCTACCTTCAATCACCACCACCATTCTCTCATCATACAGTCTCCCTGCCAAATCCACCGCCGACCTAAACGTGCTCGGTCGGGCAGCGATCATGTGCCTGCGAATGTCCGCTGGGAAACCCTGAATATACCTCTTGATCTTTCGAGACAGAGGTGTCACCTGATCCGGCACCAGACGTGCCATCTCGTTGAACTTTGTGGTGTACTGCTGATGTGTCATGGTTCCTGCCTCCGGCTGCAGGAACTCCCTCTCGACCTTGTCCATCTCCCGTTGAGGATAGAACTCCTCAATCACCAACTTTTTCAGTTCAGACCATCTCATTCTCCAAATGGCCCTGCTACCCTTGGCTTGGACTATATTGTCCCACCAGCACAAAGCCGAGCCCACAAAAGAATGGGCAGCAAACTTACTTTCTGGTCCTCCCGACACTCACTGATATTTAAGACGGCTTCCATTTCTCTCACCCACCGGTGAGCAGCAGTAGCAGTGCCGTTACCATCAAAAGTAGGGGGCTTGCATCTTATAAATGCCCCGTAGTTAGAGCCTCGTGCCGCCTCCGGCGCAGGCTCTTCTTCCTCATCTTCTTCTTCGTCGTCAGACAAAACCGTCTCGGTCTCGGGCTGCCTTCTTTCGCCTGTAGGTCTACTTCTTTCTTTCCTCTTCCCTTCCCGTACCGCCTTGATAACTTCGGTCATTACAGACGGTAAGATCATCTGCATGACCTGATGGACTTCTTTAACCACTGCCTCTTTCACTGAGGCCTTTAGGTTTGCACTCTCATCACCACCCTCTGGATGAGGGGTCTCGGGTTCTTCAGGAACCACCTTTTCAACTCTGGGTCTTTCCCTCTTGGGTCGCGGTTCAGCACCACGACCTCCACCCGGTGAAGCTTTCGAAGATCTACCACCAGCCATTCACATGCACACTGAAAGATTTAAACACTAACACGGTCATTCAAGGGAACAACTCAGTTTATGTTAAGTATAATAAGTCCCTAATTACAGTGGCCAGTTGTCATTAGCCACTTACTTTACTCTTCACACCCCGAGCATTACCTATCCTGACTACATCAGTATTTAAATCTCTAAACGACTCATAAATCACATAACATGCACACGTAATACCGGTTAACATTACGAAAATACCTGATGGCACACAGCTACTTAGATTGGCATTCTTTCCCTTTCCGTCCCATTCTCAGTTTAAGTTAAGGTTTATGTTGAAAATTTACCTATTTCACTTAAACTTTGGCTCTGATACCAACTTGTAAGGCCCCGTTCCCGGGACGCTTACAGCTATTAATCATTGCACATAAAACATATATTTTCATCATATTACATAAAAACGTTGCAGCGGAAACATTTAAACAAAACATTCCATTTCAATATAATAGCTTTTGCAAAATAGTATATCGTTAACCAATTACAAAACCCAAGTTGCATCAAATCACAAAAGCATTATAAATGGATGCCATCCCAAAAGAGCTGAGTAGCTGCCTTGTGCTATCCTCAGCAATCATTACCTGTCAACTGGAAACACATAAAAATCAGCGTTACTGAGTGCGTTCTAGTTATATAAAATAAAACATACTTTATCTTTTGTTAAACCGTTCTTTACTTTCATGTGATCATACATCATACGTACACATAGATAATAGCATTAATATTTTCATTATTCGTTCTTTCATTCTGTAACTTCTGTTCATTCATCATACATCATTAACTTTCACATTCCTTTATCATTACATCTTTCCTTTCCTTCAACATAAACTTTACCCGGTTAGTCCTGGTACTGGACCTAGGCCTATTATAGACCAACTATAACGGTGCTCCGCACCTCTGATCACAACACCTAGGATAGAGTTTAGGTATACCACTGCTATATGCAATACCCGCTATTCCTGGTACTGGACCTAGGCCTATCATAGACCAGCTATAACGGTGCATCGCACCTCTGGTCGCAGTACCTAGGGTATGCAACAATAGGGCTATACAAATGGTCAATCACAAAGAAAGACCCCGATATACATCCTCCTGGGGTAGCAAACCCACACACCGTTGTGCTAACACCTTTTAATGGCGTGTCCCGACATACAAGGTTTGCAAGATTTTCTTTACTTTCATTATTCATTATTGCATGCATTCATACTTCATGTTCCTCTTTCATTATCTTTCGCTTTACGTTACATACTACTTTCATTTCATTCATTAACATAACACGTAAAGCCACAGAAAATATAAACATACATCATAATAAGGAACATAACATACATAGTCATCATAGCATACATGGCAACATTATACATACATAACATGCATAATCATGCAACATCATCATCATCATGCCCAACATACTCTCTAAGGCCTCAACAGTCATCTTACATGTACTTACGGGAACTTCCCACGTCACAACTTAAATCTGCACTTTCCCCCAAAAGTCAGAACATAAACTACGTTTTCCCCGAGTGCACAAGCCCTACTTGGGCGTATGGACACCCTTCAGTCGCATGGCCTTACAGGCGACTGAACATCATGCGAATGGACCAATGCAGATGAACACCTATGCTGATGAACACCCATGCAAATGGACCTAATGCAGATGAACCCAATGCGGATGAGTTCCATGCGAATGGAACTAATGCGGATGGACCTAATGCGAATGAATTCTCAGTCGCATGACTCCGCATGCGATTGACCTTCATTCGCACAACTGGCAGGCGTATTGGCTCCAGTCGCACGACTCACATGCGATTGAGCCTCAATCGCACGACTGGCATACATGTGGACTTCAGTCGCACGACTGGCATGCCATTCGGTCGCATAGCCCTAACTGCGCAGAATACAACTACTCCCGAACCCAATCTGCCATTTTCGACCTCTAAGCGCATCCAAACCTATTCTAAGCCAAATCAACCATCCTAAACCTTAGGAATGCAAACCACAACACCATTCAAGCACACACAAGCCCGGAAACAAACTCCAAACGTATCACACGTAAACACTTACAAATAGGTCAAACACAACCACACACAAAACGGGTTTTCAGATGTGTTCTAGCCCCGAAATCGACCAAAAACGTTTAAAAGAGGGATCCTAGAACTCACACAAACAACACCGAGAAGTAGAGCTTCGTTTAGACCCGCCATACGACGATTTCGCACGCTTGAATCTACCTTAACCAACCTTTTCTCTTTTTTCTCCTTTTTCTCTTCCTTTTTCTCTTCCTTTTTCCCTTTTCTCTCTTCTTTCTCTCTTTTTGGATGATTTGTAGGTGTGGGGAGAGGGTAAGGCTGCCCTCTCCCTTTAAATACCTCCACTCACCCAACTTTCTCTCGTTGGCGAGTTTGGTCCCTCGACTTTGGACTTTATTTCTTTTTCTTCCTTCGTCGGCTTCAAAATAAATAAATAACCGAGTGTTACAGGTTGCAACATGACTACAAAGTCAACATCTGGGGGATATTAGTTTCTTGATGGAAAGGTTGTCTCATGGCAATGCAAGAAACAATCATGTGTCTCTGCATCAACTGCTGAAGCTGAATACATTGCTGCTGCAAACTGCTGTGCTCAAGTGCTATGTATTAAGAATCAGATGCTTGACTATGAATTAAACTTCAAGAACACTCTCACATTCACATAGACAACAACTGTGCTATCTCTATCACAGAGAATCTAGTGCAACACTCAAGAACAAAACACATCAATATCAGGTATCATTTAATTAGAGATAACTTTGAAATGGATTAATTAAACTAGTCAAAGTTAACACAAATGAACAATATGCTGATCTGTTTACAAAAGCTTTTGATGAACAGAGATTTAATATCTTATATTAGCTATTGGGATGATTAACTTTAAGTAAGTTTTTCTTAAAACTAATTCATATTATCTTAAAATTTGTGTGTCCTAAGTTGTCTAGTTCATCACCTTCATAAGCTATTGTTCCCTTTAGATAAAAAAATTTTGAAGACTTTCCTTCGAATTTTGAAAATTTTAATCTTTTGGAAGATATGCTTTTACCTTCGAAAGAAACTCATGCCTTCAAAACAAATAATTGTCTAAGTAATTTACATTCGGAAGAAATTTCTGAAATATCTTCCGAAACTTAATACGTGTCTAATACACTTATATGTTTTCAAGGACCATTTTCTTCCGTAGCAAATTAACTCTTGGAAGCTTTGATCTTCTTAACAAAGAATCCAAGATTTAATTCTCTTTCGAAGCAAACATTTAACAACTTTTAGGAAATTCTTCCGAAGTCATTTTAGCTTCAGAAGCTTTTCTTATTAAAACTTCTGAAGACAATTTACCTTCGAAAGCTTTTTGACTTCCAAAAAAACTATTTTTTTAGCAAAAGCAAACAACTTTTTTAGAGGTGGAACCGACATCCAGATTTTAAAGTTTATCCTCTTTCATTAACTTTGGCTTAAATCCTTTTTACATATAAACCCAACGGTTCCCCTCTTTCTCTCATCTTCCTCTTTCCTCTAAACCTAAACCCCAAAATTTCTCTCTGAAATTGCTTTCGTTCATCTTTTTCATCCTTAAGCTTTCTCTCAATGGCTAACGTCAACCGTAGAAATGACCAAATTTCTCCATGCAGTTACACAAGCAAAACAACCAAGTTGCTCTGTTACACTCTGAGAAAGATCCACATTTCTCAGAGGTTTTCCGTTTCTTAGCTCTATCCAACTACTTCACCTCCCTTACCATTGATCCTACACTTTACGAGGATCATCTGCTCGAATTTTGGAAGACCTGCCAAGAGGTTGTAATGGATGGGAGAAGGCACTATCTGCCACAGTGCAGGGGAGAACAGTCTTTATCACTCCGGCCATCATAAACACTCATCTTTAGCTGGATAATGAAGAAGGTGAAGTGTTCTTCCCCAAAGAAGCTGTTAATCACTCCTTTGAGCAGATGGGCTATGTGGGAGACTTCTCTGTAAAGACGTTCAGGAAAGGGAAGGTCTCATCCTAATGGAAATTCCCGCTCCATGTGGTTATCCACAGCTTGTCAAACAAGCATGGTGGATGGGACCAGATTCCTGAGTATCTCTCCTTCATTGTCCATGGGATGATTTAGGGAGTCTAAGTTCAGGTACTCTCAGTTTGTTTATACAAATTTGCTTGTAAACTTGGACTCCTTATTATACTACATGTTCCCTAGATATGTTTAATACATTCTTAACTGTGGAGATAGTTATTGAAAAGAGAAACCTCTGGAGGTTAGGAAATATATTCTTTCCATCTGAAGTTGCATGTCAGCTTCTGTTTTTTCTCTTTCTCTTTCTTCCTCTAAGGCCAACTGTGCTGCTTCCATCTTTTGTTAATTCTGCAGCCTGGTTGCCTTTGCTAGCTCTACCAACTCTCTAATGATATAGGAGTATATCTTCATTGGCAGCTCCAAGATTAATGAGCCGATCAATGATTTCTACCCTTTTCTTGTTGTTGATTGCCTCCTGGTTGGCTATAGCTGCTTTGGAACTAGCAGCTAACAACTTCCCAGTTGGAAGTCTGCCTTTTCTTTTATGCTTTTCAATCCTCTCCTCCTCTTGAAGCTCTTTTGCAATCATCTTCTTCTTTCCTTTATCATATTTTGAAGTGCTTGACTTTGATGGTTCTTGGAGAAAGGATTCAGATTGTGAGAGATGTAGTGAAGGTGTATGGGCTAGAGGTTGATTAAGAAAGTCCTCTCTGTTCACCTTAGATGCCAAGTCTAGAATTGCATCTGTGATGATTAGATCCTTGGTCAATGAGAACAATCCTTCCGCAGCTTCAATTTCATCTTCGGAAGACTCAGCTTGTTCTTTCGAGGCTTTGACTTTAGCTTTGGAAGTTTGAGGGAGTGCAATTTCTGTCCCAACTGTTTCGGTTGCTGGGCCATCAATCCTCATTTCCTTTTTAAATTGAATCTCAGGTTCTATTTGGACCTTAGGTTAACCAACTTCTTCTATAGTGGTAGAAGGTGCACTTAACCTCTAAAGCTCTTCAGCTCCAAAGTACATCATAGCCGCATCAGGGCTAGGACGATCTAGAGAGGATCTCAACAGAAACTTGGAGAAGAGTCTATATAGATCTCTGAGCATCCTTGGGTCTATTAGCAGTACAACTTGGGATAGCTCAGAAAAGGTAGTTGCAATGGGAGCCAAATATTTGGAAGTTGAAGTTTGGCTCAGTGGTTTCTCAGATATTTATCTCTGAACATTCTCTCCCTTTTTGATAATATCATCTTGAGAGCTAGATGAGCTAGAGGAAGAGGTCAAGGAGACCTGAACGGGCATGCCTAACAGATCTCTCATTTTGTTTCTCAGCTAGTTGAGCCTTGAGATTGTCAATCTCAAGTTTCTGAGTGGCGGACCTATCCTCTAAAGTCCTAACCTTTCCTCTAAAGTCCTAACCTTGGATTCAAGGTTTAAGACTTTAGAAACAGGTCTTGTGTGGTGAGTTGCTTTCTTCCCTCATCTTCTTTTGAAGAATATTAGGGAGATGAGGTACATACCTAGTATGTTCAGCCTCACCACCAGATGTGGTTTCTTGGCAACCTGTTTCCCTTCCTTAATGATGTATATTTAGAGTCATCAAAAGGCATGGTTGTCGCAGATTTAGTCTTAGAAATGTTACCACTATCCAGAAGGTCCATTGAGGCATCTTCTATAGTGGCAACTAAATCTGCATGAGTCCCCTCCACATCAATGGGACTCACCTTAGTAAAACTTTGTTGATAGGGGCTAAAGATAAGAGGTCTCTCTAGGCTCTGTTGATCTGTGAGAGAGTGTTGTAGATCACTTCATTGCCATGAAGAGACATAATCTATTCATCAGTTTTGAAAAGAAGATCAGTGAAGGATAGGGAGGTTAAACCTAATGACACGAGACCTTGATCAATGTCTATAGGCATTGAGCCTTTGGTGGGCTGTCCCTTTGTGGTTGCTCAGAGGAGTATAAATACTCACCCTGAGGGTTTTCAGCTTGGGTGATGGGCTCATGGGCTTAAGACTGATGAGACTCAAGACCCATATTGAGGTCAATGGTGAAGGATGTTGAGACCTCAGATTAAGTGGGAACCCAATGTTCCACTCTAGTCCTTTTGGATTGAACAATAGGAACTTGTTCAATCAGAGTAGATTGAACAAGGGTTTGTTTGGTGCGCCTTTGGTATGTGATGGTGATGGGATGAGAAGGTAGAGTTGGTGTGGGGGTAGTTGCTGGTGTGGGTTCATCACCTGTGGGGTGAACAGGGATGTTACCAGGAGCTATTTGCTTAGTCATACCTAGAAGCAGAGAAATGTATTTTCTAGTGAAGTTGGTGGACACCTTCTTCAAATTTTTGAAGATGGTTGGCCTCACTTGAGGCACATTTAGAGCGGTGTCACAAACAAGCTGACTCTGGTCCAACTCACAGTTGACAATGTGCTAGAGAAATCTAAGATACATAAAGAATGTTTCCCTCTGGAGATTTTCCATGAGATGGAAACACAAATCTTGAATAGTTGAATATGAGGCTTCTCACCATTCCATGAACTAGGCACCCTAGTTCATATGGAATTTGATCCCATCCCCCAGATTTATTGGACGAACAATGAAGAACGACATACAGCAGGAACTTCCAGTTGTATGAAAGTTGAACTTCTAGACAGTGGACCTACTAACGTCTCCACCATATCCCATTGGATGTAAGTGTTGTGCAAATCTGCTTTGGGGAACTCTGTGGGTGCACCCTCATCATGAAGCTCGAGATGCTCCCTGATGAGTTGTTCAGTAATGACCAACTCCTGGCCACAAATGCTGGATCGTATTACACGAACCCCATTTCGGGTTTCAGTCTGCCAAATTTCCCAAAATTCAGTCATGTGATTGGAGTATACAATGAGATTAACAGTCAGGGCAGTGTAATACGATGATTGGTAAGAAAGGAAATGATTTCAGAGAAGTCAACATCTCTTGAGGAATCAAGAAGTGGGACTTGATTGTGCTGAGGGTTAAGTGCCATTTGTGAAA
Source organism: Flaveria trinervia (assembly GCA_025506515.1). Classification (NCBI taxonomy): domain Eukaryota; kingdom Viridiplantae; phylum Streptophyta; class Magnoliopsida; order Asterales; family Asteraceae; genus Flaveria; species Flaveria trinervia. The sequence goes on along the minus strand of CM046456.1, from coordinate 24,440,255 downwards.
GGTGAAGGTGGATGAGTTTAGACTTGGGTAAATTAGGATGAAGAATGCTTTTAGGGTAGTAAAAAATGTGCTAAGAAGATGAAAGTTAATAGTCAGGATATTTAAAAGAGAATGAAATGGCGGTAATGAGGTTGATGTGATGTTTTAATGGATGATGTGACAGGGGCGGTAAGGCTTAGTTCAGTTAAATAATTCGACATCATTAACAAAATCTTTACTTTTTATAGTGTGGGACCCACAAGATTTCCGTTACACAGTAAAATCTCTCTTCCGAGTATAAAGCATTTCCGAAGGTAATTTGTCTTCCGAAGGCAATTCTTACTTCTGAAGGTAAGGTTGTGCTTCTAACAGTAAAGATTGCTTTCTGAATGGAGAGTTTTATAAGCTTCGGAAGTAGATCTAATATGTAATCAATTGCATCTTCCGAGACTAAAAACTCTTCCGAGAAGAAAATTATCCTTGGAGGAATTTTTGCTTCGGAAGATTTGTAAAATATCTTCAAGGGTTAACTCCTCTTCGGAAGAATTTATTCTTGGTGAAAAATTGCAGAGAGAGACCTTTTGTAACAGGACTTAGATTGTATTGACATAAGATATTACATATTAAAAGGTTTACAAAAGAGGTAAACTAATCAATGTTTATCTTCCCAATAGCTGTAATGAGATACTTAAATCTCTGTTCATTAAAAGCTTTGGCGAACAAGTCAGCGTATTGTTCATTTGAATCAACTTTGATTAACTTAATTAGATTCTTCTCATCAATATCTCTAATGAAATGATACCTGATATCAATATGTTTTGTCTTGGAGTGCTTGATAGGATTTTTAGTGATGGAGATAGCACTGTTTTTGTCAATATGGATAGGAATGCTCATAAAGTTGAATCCATAGTCTAACATCTGGTTCTGAATCCATAGTAGCTAAGCACAGCAACTTGCAGCAGCAATGTATTCAGCTTCAGCAGTTGATGTAGAGACACATGATTATTTCTTGGATTGCCATGAGATGATACTTCCACCAAGAAATTGACATCCTCTTAAGGTTGATTTCTTGTCAATGTTGCAGCCACCATAGTCACTATCAGAGTATCCATAGAGATTAAAATCATTGCTTCTTGGATACTAGAGACCTAATTTAGGTGCTCCTTTGAGGTATCTGAGGATTCTCTTAGTAGCGGCTAGGTGAGACACCTTTGGAGCAACCTGATATCTTGCACAAATGCAAGTTGCAAACATGATATCAGTCTACTAGCTATGAGATACATCAGAGAACCAATAATCGCCCTATACTGATGTGATTAGTATCCTCCCACTCAAGGTCAAGACAAAAATTATGGTTTCTGGGTATGGGTGTCTTGGCTGCCTTACAGTCTTTCATTTCAAATCTTTCTAAGATGTCATTGACATACTTGGATTGATTGATGAAAAACCCTTACTTCAATTGGTTCACCTGAATTCAAGGAAAAAGTCAAATTTTCCCATGGAACTCATCTCAAACTTCTTCTTCATAATGCTTTCAAAGTCTTTGCACATTTGATCGTTTGAAGATCCAAATATGATGTCATCAACATAGACTTGAACAAGCAAAATATCCTTTCCAGACTTCCTTATGAAGAGAGTCTTATCAATGGTACCTCTAGCGTAGCCATTCTTCAAAAGAAACTGAGACAAAGTCTCATACCGCAACCTAGGTGCTTGGTGCAGCCCATATAGAGCTTTATCCAATTTGCACACATAGTTGGGGTGCTGTGGATCTTCAAATCCCGGACGCTGTCACACATAGAATTCCCTATCTATATCCCAATATAGAAAGGCACACTTGACATCAAGTTGGTAGACAATGAAATTCTTTGATGCAACATAAGCAAGGAAGATCCTAACTGCCTCAAGTCTTGCAACAGGTGCATAGACATCAGTGTATCGATTCCCTCCTCTTGAGTGTATCCTTGAACCACCAGCCTTGCCTTGTTCTTGATAATAAAGCCTCTGTCATCTTTCTTGTTTCTGAAAACCCATTTTGTGCCTATAGGTACTTGACCAAATGGTAGTGGACATAGGTTCCAAACCTTTTGTCTCTTGAATTTAAGCAACTCCTCTTGCATCTATTCAACCCAGGTACTATCTTTCAAGGCATCTTCTACCTTCTTGGGTTCCATCTAGGACAAGAAGCATGAGTACAAGCAGACATTCCCATGATGAGTCTGTCCTCTTGTTTTCACACCTTCAGAGACATTCCCTATGATGTTCTCAGCTGGATGAGTGTTATGAATCCTTAGACGAGGAATCACTTCCAGTTGCAAAGATAGATCCAAATCGGACATATTTTGCTCAGGAGCTTGAACATTTTGTCCATCTGCTGTTTCAAACTCATTCAATGAGGACTGATTGAATGAATGATAAACATCATCATTTATGGCTCTGAAGCAGCATTGACAGTTGCCTGTTCCTTCAAGATGCTGCTTCCATTAGCTTGATGTTGTGCAGGATCATCTGATGATCTTTAAGGATCAGCAGGGATTCACTAGTCAAGCTTCACTATTCCTTGATATAGTTATACTGTCGGATCTGCCAATAGTGGAAGCTTGATTTGTAGCAGTTCTTGGATAACTTGGAAGTAGCCTGGGTAGCTCAAAGAGTTGATCAGCATCAAAATTACTTTGAGCACCTGTTCCAGCTGAAACATTCTCACAAGATGGTTTAGAATAGTTTGGAAACAATTCTAAATCAAAAATATGATGAGGGCCATTCCCCCTAACACAAGGAGTGTGCTCATTAAAAACAATATTAGATGATTCCTCACATTGTTGATTCTTGATGTTGTAAACTCTATAAGCTTTAGAGAGCTAGAAGAGTATCCAACAAAGATAACATCATCCGACTTTTCAGCAAATTTTGCCAAATTGTCCTTTGTGTCAAGTATGGTACACCTGGTGCCAAGGACCTTAAAAAGCCAATAAACAGTGGCCTCTTGTTCCATAGCTCATAAGGGATTTTTCCATGTGGCTTAATTACAAGAACCCTATTCTACACATAGCATGCAGTGCTGACTGTCTCTGCCCAGAATGTTAGAGATAGTTTGGAATCCGCTAACATAGTTCGAGCAGCCTCAATAAGTGGCATGTTCCTCCTCTCAGCAACACCATTTTGTTGAGAAGTTCTGGAAGCACTGTATTATCTGGCAATCCCTTTTGAGTTACAGAATGAGTCAAGAACGAGTTCTTAAACTCAGTCCCTTGATCACTTCTAATTATCTTAACCTTGTGATCAATTTGATTTTCTATTTTAAAAATAAAAGATTTTAATGTTTTAGCAGTTTAATCTTTAGATCTTAAAAAGAATACCTATGTAAATCTTGTAAATTATCAACAATCATAAGGTAGTATAATTTTCTTCCAATGCTCATTATACTTGTGGGACCAAATAGATCCATGTGCAATAAGTGTAATGGAGTAGTGATGGAGTTAACAACATTGAATTGTGAGATGCCCTGTGTTGTTTCCCTTTTAGGCGTGCAACACAGTTATCTTGCAGAAAAATTCTTTTTAGGTAAACCATGTACCAAGTTAGTTTTAGCCAATTTATTCATTGTCTTAAAATTTACATGACACATACATTTATGCCAAAGTGTTGACTCATCACTATCAGCTTTGGAAAGAAAGCATGATACTTCACCCATTGAGGAAGCATTGTTCATATCTAGCTTGTACATATCCCCTTCCTGGGAGATCTAAGAAGCACCAATTCCGGAGGAATTGTCATCCCTGGTTTGAGGATTATGCACTCGTATTCTGTGAAGAGCATTTGATGCTTTTGATCACAAAACTAAGAAACACTTAACAGATTGTGTTCAAGCTGTTTGACAAAGTGAACTTTGTCAACATTTAACTTTCCGTTGGATATACTTCCTCTACCAGAAATATATCCTCCGACCTCACCTCCAAACTAGACAGGACCTCTATGATAATGTTGAAATTGTTGAAAGAGAGATCTGTTCCCTGTCATGTGCCTAGAGCATCCACTGTCCACGATCCAAACATTTTTATTTTTGTCAAATGGATGTCCTTGCACATAAGATAAGATATTAGTTTTGATTGGAAACCCAAGCCTTGTTAGTCTTGGGTTCTTCCAATGGTAGTGACATAATTGAACCAAATGTTAAGCATGGGGGTTCAATGGATGTTTTTGAGGAAGAGGTTTGGGCTGCAACATCCTTCTTGATCTTCCAGTCCATCCTTTGTTGAACATTGAGGATGAGCCTTTTGAGGCTTGCACTGCATGGCGTTCTTTCGAAGCTTCTTCCTTTTCAGAAGAATCCTTCACCACTTTTTCTTCTGAAGCAGTCTTCTTCTGGGATGGTTTCAAGGGAGTTTTTTTTCTTTTCAGTTTTAACAGCTTTAGCTTCTGAAGTCATTTTCCCTTCGGAAGAAGGACATTCTTCCGAAAGCAACCTTGCTTCGGAAACCAGCTTTCCCTTTTTCATTACTTGGACAATGTGATAGGGTCCAAATGAGAAACCTTCCCTAACTCCTTCCTTTTTAACATTATTTTCATAATGTGTGCTAGCAGGATTGAAGTAACAATCTTTTGCCATATGGTTTTGCAGACCAACATTATGCATGCAATGTTAGTCTTTTTGGAACTTAAGATTGTTGTTTTTTGTGCTTTTTATCTTCATCAGCAACCTTTCCCTTTAACTTCTGATCCTTTGGTAAGACAGAAGTGTTGGTACTACACCCCTTTCCTGGATCAGAGTTACATACCACCTGGAATCCAGTGGAGATGAATACACCCTTTTGTTTTAGGGTTAATCATCAGCTTAGACTCAGCCACTTTCTTGGCAGTTCTTCTTGCTGCTTTAGCTTTGCTTCTTCTGGCTTTGGTGGTTAGGATTTGATCATCACTGGGAGAGATGGGTTGATTTACCTGTTCCTTCCCTGTAGTGGCCTCTATTATTGCATAATTCTTCAATTCAAGTGACGATGGGTCAGCAGATGGGACTCTTGCTCTTCAGTGCCACATCTAGGTTGTCTTATGGATTCATAAGAATATGGTGGAGCAATTTCATTGGTCCCCAACCTTCCTTTGTTTTGATAACAGATTTTGGAGTGGGAGGATGATGTAATAATAGCTTGGAAGTTTTGCCTAGAAATAGCATACTTCCTGGCTTGATCCTCAGTAGTGACAAGTTGGGCTTGAGCCTCAAACAATTTGGATATTAAATCTTTTATTTGAGTCTTATAGTTTGTATGTTCGTGTTTTAACAAGGACACAGTTTTCTCCAACTCTTCAATTTATCTTTGATAGTCAGATTCAACCCTTTTAAAATCAAATTTTAAAACATTTAGAGACTCAATATCGGATTTAATCTCCATATTGCAGTCTTGATACATTTTAACCTTAGAAATACATGTAGGAGTACAAAGATGTTCATATACCTTATTATCATTTGTTCCTGCCATGAGTGCATGAGCAGGAGTCACATCCTGTATCATAAAACTCCAGTCAACTTCTTGAGCCATTGCAGCTGTCTCTGTTGACTTTCCAGTGGGCTTTGATGTAGAGGGATGTGTGGAGGCCTGTGGGGTACCCGAATTTGACTTGGGAGCCTTGCATTTCCTTGCAAAATGATCAAGCTAGTTACAATTGTAACATTTTGCTTTTGTTTTGTCTAACCCAAATTTGCTGTTGGTTGGGTTTTGGGGAAATTGTCTTCCAGTTTTCTTAAAGAACTTCTTTGCTCTATAGGTTAAAAGAACCATTTGCTGGAAAATGTCCATATACTCCACATCATCTGGACTGAAGCACTCTAGATCATCAAAGCAATACTAAAAATCACTAGAGTGTCCACTTCTTGAGACAAAGGCATTGTTGATACATATGTACTTAGTTTAGAAGCTTAATGTAAAATGTCTATCATGTCTTACATATATGTAATTGAATGGGTATGAATGAAATACAATATGTGGTTGATGCTTAAAATGTTTAATATTTCATTTTTTATTGTGTGATAATTTATAGTGAACTAACTATATAGGTTTGTAGTTGTTGTACATAATTCTTAGTCAATAATGATTGAGAAATGTGTTCAAACTTAATCATATGAAGTCCTCATGCGAATGGACCATGCTAATGGACCATACGCATGAATACTTCATGCTAACTGACTGAACCTTCAGTCGTGCGGATGGATGAATTGCATGATTCAGTTGCACAACTGAACTATGCTAATGGTTCAGTCGTACGATTGGAAGACCCTAACCTATATATACCACCTAATTCCTGGAAAAACGTAACAATTCAAATACCTACGCACATAATCGTACCCTAGCCATCCAGAGACTCAAGAAAACCTATTCCAAGTTCATAGATCACGGTTGATCGTTTTCTAATCGTTCTTAAGGTTTCTTTAATCGTTAGATTGATCTGAACTGTGTTCTCCCAGATTGGATCCGAAATAAAATAGGATTCCGCACTATTTGATCTGGTATACGCGCAGAACAGTTAGTACTCCGTCGTACACGGTCCTCCTAACAAGTGGTATCAGAGCTTTGGCTCTTGATTTTGCATGTGATTCAATCGGTTTTGGTGTAAAAATCACGTTTTTCATTCAAAAACACCATCTTTTTGAGTAAAACAGTGTTTTCGACGTCTCTAGATCTAAAAGTTCATGTTTTTTGGCTTACGGCAGATTAGGGTTGGTGAAAAATCGTATTTTTGTGTCAAAGTACCAAAAACCCTCGAATTTTCAAAACCAGCAGCCTTTGGTTGCACGATTGAACTCACTCGCACTTCCCGTACACACGATTGAACTCAATCACCCATCCATTCGTACGACTGAACAATCCAATTCGCATTGTTCATCCGCATCTGCCCAATCGCACAATTGTTCATCCGCATTTGTCCAAACGCACGATTGGCTCATCCGCATTTGTTCAATCACACGATTGACTCATTCGGACCTCTCCATTCGCACGAGTGAATAAGTTTCAGTTTGAAGATCAAAGTTAATAGAGATGGAAGATCAGTACTCAGCGTTTACTACCGGTAGGGACTCACAGATCCAGAACCTTTTACTTCTGGAAAATGAAATTGGGAATCACAATAAGTCCCCTAAACTTATAACTTAGATGATTACCCACAATGGAAGCAAAGGTTCAAGATATATCTAAATGGAGTTGATCCCAATCTGTGGGAATCAATCGAGACATGTTATAGCATGCCAGTTGGTGCTGATGGGGTTAAACTTACTTTAGGCTGCATGACTGAAGCCAGAAGGTGAAATACAATGCCGAGAAGAAGGTTTATGCTTTGTTGACTCAGTCAATTCCTAAGGATATATATATTCCATCAGTTTTCTGAGAATAAACAAGCCAAGAAGTTATTGGAGGCTCTGGAAAAACGGTATGAAGGGAATGCAATGTTGAAGGCATTAAAAACAAAGGCTCTGAAGAACGAGTTTGATAACTTCTCTTCAATAGGAAAAGAGAGCCTGGATGACAAGTGGTGCTACCTCGTCAAGCAAGGACACTAAAGCCTTGACTACACAAGACGACGAAAGGCAAGATTGGACCTTTTGTTTTGTATCTCCGGGTTAGGATCTGGTATTTGAACGAAACACCAACTGATTAACGTGTTAAACCAAACCAAATAGTGCGGAATCCTATTTGACTGGCGATCCAATCATTGAGAACACACATAGACACAATAATGAATTGAATCTAACATCAAGAATCGATTAGAAATCAATCTACAACATTCTATGAACTTGGAGTACAAACTTAGAGGCTTCTGGATGGCTAGGGTACATCTAGAGTCGAAGTGGATCGAATGCTTCTCAATCGTTACATTTTTCCACGAATTAAGTGGTATTTATAGGTTAGGGTTGCTCATTCGGGCGACTGAACCATGAGCATGGTTCATTCGTGCGATTGAGCCATGCGATTGATCCATTCGCACGACTGAATGTTCAGTCGTGCGACTGAGTCAGTCACATGAAGCTGTTCAGGCGTATGGACTATTTAGGCGCATGGACACTCAGTCGCATGGCCATTCGGATGCATTTGAACTTCACTTAACCAAAGTTTGAATGTATTCTTATTATAACATTATGTATATCAATTCAAACAATCACAAACCTATATAATCTAGTCAATAAGCATTACTCAACTCATTAATGAAATATTAAACATTATAAATCACAACCAAACATCATCATTTCATTAAGTACCCAATATTACATTAGTGCAAGACATTCAAGACATATTACATTGAGATCAATATCTAGGTACATAAGTGTATCAACAAACTCCCCCTTGGACTTAGATCTATCTATTGTCTTACATCTTTCATAATTTCCTCAAATTTTGTACTTAGTTCTTTGGTGACTCCCGTATTTATCTCGAAAGCAAAACAAAGTCGTATAACATTCAAAAATTGTAAAGCTTGTACTATATCTCGTGAGTCATAGAACAGTGGCCACTTGTATAATGTATACACATCATTAGCTGACAAGTTGGTAAGCCACATTGGGTCAAACACCCTTATGGTTTACATTTTACCATTTCTGTTCAAGACTATCATGGCCTCTCCCATTCTCCAATCGTAGTACCACCATTTAAAATGTGGAGTGAAGTCCTGAGGCATCTCACGTAGTGGGATCTTTGACATTGTACGTGGTGGACTCCACTTCAACACAACTTTTGGTTTGCCAGTTATGGCATCAACCTCAGATCTTCTGATGTACCTCGTTGGTTGTTGAGGTTTGAAGTTGACCCATCTGGTGTGGTACTCCCTCTTTAGAGCTGCTTCAAACCAGCCTGACATCTTACGAGGGTCAGCATATAACAATTTTAACTTTGCTAACTGGTTAAACTCAAAACCTGGAAGAGTCTTCAGGTCATGTGGAAACCTGAAATAGTCAATTCCCTTCTCACGTTTAACAGCGTAAACATTGAGGTCTTCAAAATGTGCCCATGCTATGATCCTGCCTGCCACCTTTTGATGTTTCTTTACCTTATACAGTTTGGTGTAAGCAGTTGACATTGAAGCGCTACGTTGGGCTCTTATCTCCTCAAAACATGCTGCCCATTCTGCCTTTTTGATGTTCACTTCAGCATCTGTGGCTTGGGCCTTATCTTTATCCTTTCCGGACTCTTGTTCCATCCTATCCAGAGTCTCAAAAGTGTCACTGACAAGGGTGTCTCCTAGATATGGAATGGCAGTTCCTTCCTTGTTAGTGTACAGGGGATAGTGTTGAGCAATGACATCTTCTATCTCAATCTCATCGACATCCTGAAGCTCATCATCACTCTCTATATTCATAGTAGGGGCATCTTTCACAATCTCTTCAGCATTCAGCTTGAACATTTCGGCTAGTTGCCCATCAGTGAGATTGTGAATGATTTTTCATTCTTCAGGAGTATACATCACAGATCTCCTACAATACCTTGCAGATCAAGAATCAACGTTAGTTGAGTCTTGATCTGTTGGAGTGGAGCAATATCATATTCATCTCGTTGAAAATCTGGATCTGCTTGATTTAAACATTCAACACAGCAATCAATAATTAATAATCAAGACATAACCATTTACATTACATATAAACATTCATTACATAAATTTTATACATGATCCAAATACAAATGAGTTTAAATAACATTAAAACATCTAAATATTACTCTTGTCTTGGATCCTGTGTTCTTCTGCTGTCGGGGCTGATTTCGAGTCACCTGGATCTTGAGTCTTTTTGGTCCGCCTCTCACTAGCTTCATGTGCACCCGAAGCAAACGACTCTCCTCCTCCTTCAATGTCTCCTCCATCCTCATCATCACCTTCATCATCACCATCATTATCATCATCATCACTGTCATCATCATCACTATCATCACCGTCTCCCTCTCTGATCTTCAAAGGCTCATCCTTTGTGCCCTTAAGTTTAAGCAGGATGGTCCTCTTAGCATCCTCCAACTCCTCAATCTTCTTAGTAGATAACACATTTTGCTCCTTGAGTTGGGAAATCTCTTGACTCTGAGCAGCCATTTGCTGAGCCTACTCCTTAATCTGTTGTGCCTGTTGAGAGATCTGTTGTGATTGTGCAGCAGTAAGCTCCACTATCTGTCGGAGTTGAGCAGTCTTTTCGTCATCGGCTGCTAACAGCTTCAGCACCATACGATTTAGTGCTGAAAGTTGTTCCTCTACCCCAGTGGGAGGTAGAGATGATCCTGAGGGAAAGGATGGATGATATGATGGTCCTGTATGCTGGCTAGAGGTGGTGGCGGTGGCCGTGGTGAATATGGGAGGTGGTATGTGTGTGGGTGGTGATGGGTAAGCTGAAGTGGTGGTGGATGTGATGTGGATTGGGGTTGGAATAATTGGTGGAGGTTTGGCTGTAGTAGTGGAGGGTGGAGGTGTAGTGGTGAAAGTGGGTGGTATAGTAGTGGTGGTAGCTGTGGTGGTGGTAGTGGTGGCAGAAGTAGTGGTGGTGGAAGTAGTAATGAAGGTGAGTCGTCTTTTCTTCATGCCATGGGGTTGAGCCATCCTCTTCTTCCTCGATCTTGTTGAGGAGGATGCTCCCCCTAGAGCATGACTCGGCTGATAGGGAGCATATGTGGGATCAGTATCATCCTCTCCTAACCCGCCGGGGCGTTCAAGAACCGCCCTGAGCCCCCGTTATGTGGCAACGACTTTGCTACCCACAGTACGGGTCAGTGGTTCCTTATCTGACTCCTCCTCCTCCTCACCAGGTATGAATTCCCGGTGGAATCCGACAGTCTCTACTATATCTCTAATGGGGGCAGATGCTGGAGATGCACTATCTATAGTGGGCCCCCTTGGTTGAGTTGGCCCTTCATCTCCAGCCTCCCCGTTATCATCATCATCAGAGTCATGCTCCGGGAGCTGTAGCTGCTCATCATCTGAGTCGCTGTCTACATGACGCCACTTACGCCTACCTGGTGCCACGTAGTTCTCCTTGGCCAGATGGCCTATAAGTCTCTTTACCTGGGGCTTTACCTGCTTACCTCGGTAAACTCTCATACGACCTAGAGTCGTATCATCCATGATCTCCAAAGCCACTCTCCTTTGGAAGCGAGGGCAGCTTCTCATCAAAACTCAGCTGCAAGAACTGGGGTACATACAAAAACCCTCTTTTCCCCTGGCCTCCAGATTCTCCACGAGGTAAGAGAAGATCATGCTAGAGAAGCTGAAAGGGTAGTTCAGCACCAGTGCCACGTAGGCATTTTGTATCTGGTCTGATAGGTTGTCGAACCCACCCCTTCTGGAAGCTATGCACTTCAGAATAACATGTGCCAAGTACTTATACTAGGGGCACAGGTTCTCTTGTTGAGCATACCTGAGTTAATGTCCCCATCGTACTTAATCCTCAGAAAACAGCCTCTCACTGTCAGCGGGTGTAGCTTGGTGGGGTATCCAGCATCATCTCCTAACCCAAGTACACGCTGAATGTCTTCAGCTGTAATCTTTATGTCCATAACAAAGATGGAGCTCGAAATGCTGTATGGCTCTCGTGATCTATCCACTAATGCATTCTCCCAGAAGGCCTAGTGTATAGACCTATAGGGAGTGCATGGAGTAGAGATAGCCTTGTGTATCCCTGATCGCTTGTGAAAAGCGATGATCTCTGCAAACTCGGCACCATTCCGAGTTGTGTGGTCTAAATGAGCACAGATGTTGTGCTTGGGATTGATAGAGCATCTATCAGCCATCGACACATAAACATTAGATACTCACATAACACAAATAAGTTCTAAGTAACTTGAACGAATTCATTCTGATTCATTCATGCGAATGAATCATGCGACTGTGTTTAATGGTTGTCCTATCATTCGACTGGACTCGTTCGGGTGAATGAACAGGCGACTGAGTTCAATCGGTTGACTGATCTTGCGATTGGTTCAGTCGGCCGAATGAGCTCATTCGTATGATACATTCGGCCGATTGAGCTATTCGGCCACCTCAATCGTGCGAATGGAGTTCATCTAGACGACCAGTCGCATGACCCACTGTTCGGTCAACTGAGGTTCGAATCTTGACCAATTCATGAAATTAAACGTTGTATATAGGTTCTTTAGACTCTCAATCACTTAACTAATAACCTTATTTTTAACATTTTACATGGTTTCAGTAGGTCATTAATCCATTGAGTTGTTCGTTCTGTTTGAATCGCAAATCACTAATTAGGGCACCATATCTTCTGATTTCTGTGAGATTTCATCACATTATACCTGTATAAATGCACACACACGTCATAAGATTAATAGGAATGTATAATCGAGGTCTAAATAAATTTGGGCAGCGTAACGGTAGGATGTGCGATATAAGGGCGATTGGAAGTGATGAGCTGAATGCGATCGACTGTGGCCCAATTTATACTAAATTTGAGCTCAATCGGCCGACTGGACTCATTCGCTCGGTTCATTTGGGTGAATGGAACTCAGTCGGGCGATTGGCTCAGTCGTGCACTTTCAGTCGGCCGATTGGCTCAATCGTGCACTTTCAGTCGGGCGAATGGAACTCAGTCGGGCGATTGGCTCATTCGCACACTCCCATTCGGTCGAATGGGTCATTCTCTAAGCCATTCGGGTGAATGGTTCATGCTCATGTCCCTTCGGCTGTTTAATGCATGAGTATGGTCCATTCGTGCGAATGGGTCAGACTCATGAATTTGACTTTATGACCAGTTTTACTTATTACACCCTTTTAACTTTTGAATAAACGTTATGTGCACTTGATCATCTCAGACATGATCATTTTATCTTGAAAACCTTTGATCACCTCAGACGTGATCTTTTTAAAACATTTTGTCACCTCAGACGTGACCCAATTTTATTTGAAAGCACGTGTGGTCACCTCAGACGTGACCTTTTGGATGATAAGGTCCCTTATCAACTTCCATGACATAGTTCGATACTACACAAAATTGAAATTTACATACTTTGTATAGAAATAAAAGAAATAATACTGAAAACTTAAAAACTAAGACATGTTTTTGTGTTTTGTGAGGGTTAACTCCTAAGATGTAATTCTAAAGAATAATTTTTCTGAGAGAGCAGCCTCAATCATTTAAACCATACACGGACCATTCAAGTTGGAATCATACAGGATATTCAAATCATTCAGGACAAGTTATTTAAAAGACTTTGATGCTCTATTCTTGTTTTTCATCTGGAGTCAGTTAGCAAATCTAGGAAATCATGCTAGTACTCCTCAGGTTCCCACACTGATTTGAACTTTCAAGAATTGTAGCCACAATGATTGTCAGTATATTTGTCCTCTTAAATTCATACACAGACTTTCAACACAGTTTGGTGACGGTTTAAGGTTTATTTATTTCAACCAGCACTTGTGGATCCCACACTTATATGGTAATCAACATTCCTCAGAAGATTTTTGAGCGGTCTCAGGGTAGTGTTTAAGAAGAGACTATTCTTAGAACTTTCAAAGAGAAGCCAATCCTCAGGTCAGTGCCCGCACAACAGAGAGACGACAAACAACAATGAGTTCTAGAATATATAGATTATGCTTATCCTCAGGTCAATGCCACCGCACAGCAGAGAGGCACATAACCTATCTTCTTGTTTGAGCATTTTCATTCTTTTTGCACAGATCTCACCAACAACATAGGTTATCAGTTTGATTGCATTAGCATTTTTTATGTGCTTTTGCTCATGCTTTGGTCTTACGTGGCGTTTATTTTGCTCGTCACCCCTTATTGGAATCTTGTTGATTGTGTTAACCAGGGATAAGGTGTTACCCACAACTAGTCAAACATTTTAGTTTAAACTTGAGATCAACAAAAGGTCTAGTCATCTATTGTGTTGAATCTACCAACATATCATCTGTGGTCTAGCAACCTTTAGGTCTACTTTCTTTGTGTTACCTTAGTGGTAGCTAGCTTATCTGTCATATTTTCTTTTATATTGCTCAGACTACACAGACTTATACATGAGCTTTGCATCTTTTTCAATTTTGATTTTTTTAAGTCCCAAATGGTTTGTACCTGTGTACTATCATATTTCAAAGATTGAATCAGTATCACACATACGGTCTTATTATTATCAGCTTGCCTCTCCTTCTCCCTCGCCTCTTTTTTTTATATTGCCTAAACCTATTCTCCCCCTAAAATTATAAAACCAACACGGAGTAGCGTTTTAGGATTTTAATAGGCAAGGAAAAAACCAACGGAATTAAACTAATTAAAATTAAACAAAGACAAGAGAATAAAATAAACTAAAATTAAAAATTTTTAAAATAAAAGAAACTAGACACGACGCATCGGACTATACATGGTCATCGTCAGGAATGACCTCATTTTTCTTTTTAACGCCGTTGACCTCTAACAAATATAAAAAACGTGGTTTGTCAAATGCCTTTGTATAGAGATCAGCGCATTGAAAATCCGTATTTATTTTTCCCACATCGATTATGTTCTTTTCAAAGCAATCACGTATAAAGTGATATTTAATACCGATGTGTTTGGTCTTAGGATGTTGGACCGGGTTCTTAGTGACTGCAATCGCAGCAGAGTTATCAACAAAGATAGGAGTAGAAGATAAGTTCAAACTGTAATCCCGCATTTGCTGTTGAATCCATATGATTTGAGAACAGCAGCTTGCAGCAGCAACGTACAAGTTGACAATACAACCAAGGTCTGCTTCTTACACTGCCAGGTTACTAATCTTCTTCCAAAGAACTGACACCCTACTGATGTAGACTTGTAGTTCATCTTGCAGCCGCCGCAATCCGAGTCGCTATATGCTGTAAGTTCAAAGTCATCATCATGTGGGTACCACAACCCAAGTGTGGGTGTGCCTTCAGATAACGAAAAATCCTTTTGACCCCAATTAGATGGTTCACCTCAGGCTTTGCCTGATATCATGAGCATAAACATGTAGCATACATGATATCAGGTCGTGAGGTAATGAGATACATGAGAGATCCGATCATCCCTCGGTACATAGTGGCATCTACTAGATCACCATTCTCATCGGGTGCTATATCATGGTTTGTCACAAGTGGAGTGCCAGCTGTAGAAGCATTCTTCATGTCAAACCGACTGAGAATATCCCCAACATACTTGGTCTGATGTAGGAAGATCCCATTTGGTGTCTGATCCACTTGTAACCCGAGAAAGAACTGCATCTCCCCCATTGCACTCATCTCAAACTCAGCCTTCATTACTGCTTCAAACTCTTTGCATAATTCTTCATTCTTTAAACCGAAGATTATGTCATCGACATAGATTTGTACCAGCAGTAAATCTCCATCCTTTTCTTTGATAAGCAATATACAGTCAATGACTCCCCTGCGAAAACCGTGTTTCACAAGATGAGTCGAGAGTTTTTCATACCAGGCCCTCGGAGCTTGATGAAGTCCATATAGTGCCTTGTCGAGTTTGTAAACTCTGTCCCAATGATATGGATTCTCAAATCCCTCGGGTTGACTGACATACACTGTCTTGAATCTCACCATGAAGGAACGCACTCTTCACATCTAGTTGATAAACTTTGATTTTCATATATGATGCATAGGCAAGGAAGATGCGGATTGCTTCCATCCATGCCACTGGTGCAAACACTTCATTGTAGTTGATACCCTTAACTTGTTGAAAACCCTGAACAACAAGCCGAGCTTTGTTTCTGATGATCACTCCCTGATCATCTTTCTTGCATTTCAAGACCCATTTGGTACCGATGACTTTTGCACCTTTAGGTCTATCTACTAGAGTCCATACACCTAACTTCTTAAACTGAAGAAGTTCTTCCTGCATGGCACTCACTCAAGCCTCATCATTTAGTGCTTCACTTACATACTTTGGCTCAAACTGAGACACAAAGCAGCGGTAGGCACCATCATGAAGGTATCCCTTTTCCATCATAGAGGCATAATCAGCTGAGTACAGCTGATTTCTAGTCTGAACCCCTGATCTCACATGTCCTATAACATTATCCAAAGGATGATAGACGTTTAGACGTGAGCCAGGAGTTGTTGGAACAACTACCTTAGAATCAAGATTGTGAACATTTGGTTCTGAATCTGAGGCAATAGGAGTCTGAGGTTCCGACATCTCAAACGCATCATTATGAGATGCTTGTGGACTTGAGGTAGGCGGAACCTGTGCATCCTGGTTGTTCTGATCATTTTCCACAATTTTTTCATCAGAGGAGGAGTCACACATATCAAGTGCTCCCCCTGAATTGGTAGATGATGGACTTTGTGAACTGGATGGTGTTGAGTCTTGAGAGGGTGTGTTCAAGACATCATACATCATCTTGTTTACCAACTCGTCTTCTGAAGCAGAAAAAGGAATATTGAAGGATTTGAAGAATCCATCATAGTCGAAGAAGTAAGCAGGTTCTTTTCCAGCAGGCGGTGTGATGTATCTCTGAACATCAATGTTACACTACACCTCTACTTGACCCGTTGAGTTGTTGTAAACTCTCTTGTTCGGTATGTTGTATCCTAGAAAAATCCCTTCATCAACCTTCTCACTAAATTTCCCATCCCGATTCTTTTTCAGCAGGGTGCATGGAGCACCAAACGGCTCGAGATACTCTAAGTTAGGTTTACGTCGTTGTAGTAAATTGTAACACGTTTTTCCATGGTGTTTCACTACCAAACTCGATTAAGCGTGTAACATGCATTTGCCACTGCTTCATTCCAGAATTGAATGGGCAGTTACGAGTCTGCCAGCATAGTACATGCCGTCTCTATCAAGTTGCGCTTCTTCCATTCAGCAACCTCATTCATCTGAGGAGTGTAGGCAGAGGTGAATTGATGCACAATTACCTTTTCCTTGCAATAGGTCTCCATCCACTGATTCTTGAACTCGGTTCCATTGTCTGAGCGCACCTGTCGTACCTTCAGCTTGTATAGGGTTTCCAGTGTAGTTGCAAATTTTGAAAGATTCAAATGTTTTTTATTTGGATTTCAGAAACATTACCCAGGAGAATCTTGAGTAGCCATCTATAACTACATAGCAATACAAGTCGCCTGCGATGCTTCTTGTACTGAGTGTACCAAACAGATACATGTGAAGGAGCTCAAGAGGAAGTTCTATAGAATGAACTTTCTTTTCCTTATGAGACTTCTTCGTCTGTTTGCCCTTTTTTCACGCAACACAGAAATCCGGGAGTTGGAAGTTTTTGACATTTACTCCCCTCACTAGATAATTCTGGACCAAGTGATTCATCTTCCTCGGATTTATGTGTCCCATTCTCCTATGCCAGGAGATTGAGTCCTTCTTAGTAGCTTTGGACAAGAAGCACTGAACTTCATGATCCGTTGTAAAGGCCTTTGAGAGATCTAAAACATAAAGATCATTATATCTTGAAGCTGACATTAGGATTTGGTCTTCCGGAATCATGTAGTCCTTCTTTAGAAGGTAGCACTTCTTGTTGTCAAAGGCTACCTTGAATCCTTTATCACAAATTTGAGAAACTGAAAGCAAGTTATTTTGAAGTTGTTGGACGTAGTTTACCTTATCAAACTTAACTTTCTCATTTCCCACTTCCCCTTGGGCTGTGATGTACCCGCCTTTGTTTCCAGCAAATGAAACATGCCCTCCTTTGATTTGTCTGGCGTTTGATAAGAGAGCTCTGTTCCCTGTCATGTGCCTGGATGCTCCGCTATCTACAATCCACGTGTTAGTCTTAGCCCTATAGCGAACACCCTGCACATTCAATGAAAACATTAGTTCATGTTTGGAACCCAAGCCTTCACTGGCTTGGGTTTCCCTGAGGCATCACAAATCATAAACTCAACCCATTGACCATTTAAGGTTGAGGGAAGCTCAGATTTCTGTTTGTTCTCATTTTCAGATGCTGAGGCGGATTTTTCTTTCCATAGACTAGCTTTGTGTAAGGCCTGTTTGTGATAGACAGACGACTGGCTGATGGATTGAACTTTTGGTTCACTAGCCCTTTTTGGAGGCGTCACTGAATTCCTCTTAAAAAATCTAGGTGTAGATACTGAAAGTTCTACTTTCCTCCTCGATGTGTGATAAGAAGGACATTGAGACGCTATGTGACCATACTCTCCATAATTATAGCAGGATATGTTTTCAACTTTACGGTTTATATGTTTTGGTGGAGATGTAAAAGTCACGCAGTTGACCTTGTTATGTTTGGATTGTGGCACTTCTTTGTTAGATGTATGACTTGGCTTTACAAACTTAATCGCTTTACCTGGTTTAACATCTTTTATCTCTTGTTTACCTGGACTTTGACATGACACTCGTGATTGATTAGGTTTTATAGTCTTTTTAGGTTCTGGTTTGACCCAGACTTTAAGTTAACCTTTTCAAATTCAGTTTCCAGGTTAACACAAGGCATCTTTCCTTTTGCCTTTGAAGTAGCCTCCTTTTGTTTAGAGTCAGATTCATTTGATTTACTTACAGAATCTGGATCACTAACAAGAGGAGTGGACACCACGTGATCCTTGATGGGGTTATTGTTAATCAGTTTACTTTTGGTGTTCATCAAGGTCTCAGGTGGTGGTGGAACCACTTTGTATCCCAGCCCCTCCCTATTATTTCTCTCTCTCACTAAGTGTTGGACAATGTGTGATGAGCTTGTCCAACTGTGCACTTTCTGTTTTAACGAGTTGACTTCTACTTCTAAAACAACTTTTTGCTTCTTAGTGTCCTCTAGGGAGTTCAGATAGTACCTAATGTCATTTGCTTGGTTAAAGGTGACTACCTCTGTTTCCCTAAGTTGTTTAGTCAATAGATCTATCTTTTCCTTATAACTGTGCTCGTTTTGTTTTGACACTCTATTTGCCTCAGTGCACAGTTCCAGGTCCTTTACTAAGCTATCATTATGATCTAATAACCTAGCAAATTTTAAATCTATACTTTCTCTAAATTTATTACAATCTAAACAAGCATGATTATTAAACAACTGGTTAGTAGTACTTACCTGAGATGTTGAAGATGAATCAGCCATGAGTACAGAATCTGTTGATTCTGATTCTGGTGATTCTGACATTGATATAGATTTTCCTTCTTCAGTAGGTGGTTGACCACAGTTCAGTATCTTCAGAATTTGATATCGCAAGCTCTACTGCTATGTCTCCCTCACTAGCAGAATCATCATCAATGTCTTCCACACATGCTATGTTGGACTCTCCGTGACACGAACCGAAAGCTCCAGTCCTGTCCTTCATCCTTATTAGCAGTCAAGGCTTTGGGGTCCTTACTTGATGAAGTAGAACTGCTAGATGTGGCTTTGTCCTAACGATTGAATGACGAGAAGGGATTACCGCTCCCAGTCTTCTTTGGCTTTACACACACTCCCGCTTGAAGTTACACCTCCCCGCTTGAAGTGTCCCTTCTCACCATAGTTGAAACAAGTAACCTTTGACTTGTCGAAGCCAAAGGTTGTGCGACCAAGTTCTGTCCAGTCTTTTTGACAAACTTTTTAGCTCGTCGGACAGCACTTGCCAAAGCCCACATTATGTCCATACGTTCCAACTCCATTTCGTCCACCTGTTCATAATCTTCATCTGCCAGGTGATTATTCCTATCTTTCCAGCAACTAGTCCATCATAGGAGTGCACTATAGCAGCTAAGAGGTCCATGTGTTCTTTGGCCACCTCAACTGTCACATTCCCGAAGTTGTCGGTTTTCAGTTTTGCTGCATTGGCTTCAGGTATCATATACTGGGTGCTAGACGACCCTGATGATTCGGACCCTGAAGTTGACGGTTGTGCTGGAATTGCTGCGCTTGAGATGAAGGAAGTCTGCAGTGGTGCTCCAGATGTCTTGGCCGGAGGAGTTGCATTGTAGAGTGCAGGATTCTGATCGTAGTTGGCCTTTTGGGCTCTGTACTTCATCCTTAGCTCCTCTTCCCTCAATGTAAGAATGAAGTCATTTATGTCAAACTTCGAGAGCATCCCATTCTGTCTGAGATTTGAAACGAAGGAAGCCCATTTCTCCGGTAGACCATCTGCAAAATTGGATACCTTATCCTCCATCGACGTAGTTACACCATGAGTGTGCGTCTCACTCATCAAGTGGTAGAATCTGTTGATCACATCATCCAGACCTTCCTTTCCCATTGAAGAGAAGTTGTTGAACTCCTTCAAAGCTTTGGCCTTAATGGCCTTGACTGAGGCATTTCCATCATACCTCTTCTCCAACGCATCCCATAGTTTCTTTGCTTGAGTATACTCCGAATACTGATGGAAGATATCCTTCGGAATAGACTGAGTGAGCAAAGCATATACTTTCTTCTCAGCATTGTGTTTTACCTTCTGAGCATCCGACATTCCACTTAGAGTAAGTTCTCCATATGCTCCTACGGGCATGCTGTACCACGACTCTATTGCCTCCCACAGATTTGTATCTACTCCATTTAAGTAGATTTCAAAACGTTGCTTCTATTGTGGGTAGTCGTCTAACGTTATAAGCTTCGGGGGTTTATTGTGAATTCCGACTTCGTTCTCCAACAATAGTAGATTCTGGATACGAGTATCTCTACTTGTTGTGTATGCTGAAAAATTGGTCCTCCATTTCACTTAAGTTTACTATTTAAAAAACTGCTGATGGATGCGAATGAAGGTATGCGATTGGACTTATTCGGGCGATTGAACAAATGTGGATGGTTTAATCGTGTGACTGAACGAATGCGGATGGTTCAATCGTGCGACTGAACAAATGCGGATGAGTCAGTAGCCCGAATGAGCTAATGCGGTTGAACAATCCGAATGAGGTTCTCAATCGTACGAATAAGCGTAAGAATGAGTCCAATCGTGCGGTTGGAGAATGCGAATGAACTCAGTCGTGCGATTGAGCCAATCGTGCGACTGAACTTGCTGAAGTTTGATAATTCGTAGGTTAAACGTGTTTTGGCCGTAAAAACTCGAATTTTACCAAACCCTAATCGCCGTATGCTGGAAAAACTAAACTTTTAGGTCAGGAAACGTCTAAGACTCCGTTAGACACAAAAGATTGCGTTTTTGATGAAGAAACACAACTTTTGTATCAACACTATTGAATCAACACGTAATCAAGAGCCAAAGCTCTGATACCACTTTTTAGGATTTGGTATTTGAACGAAACACCAACTGATTAACGTGTTAAACCAAACCAAATAGTGCGGAATCTTATTTGACTGGCGATCGTGAGAACACACGTAGACACAATAATGAATTGAATCTAACGTCAAGAATCGATTAGAAATCGATCTACAGTGTTCTATGAACTTGGAGTACGAACTTAGAGGCTTCTGGATGGCTAGGGTACGTCTGGAGTCGAAGTGGATCGAATGCTTCTCAATCGTTACGTTTTTCCATGAATTAAGTGATATTTATAGGTTAGGGTCGTTCATTCGGGCGACTGAACCATGAGCATGGTTCATTCGTGCGATTCAGCCATGCGGTTGATCCATTCGCAGGACTGAATGTTCATGAAGCTGTTCAGGCGTATGGACTATTTAGGCGCATGGATACTCAGTCCCATGGCCATTCGGACGCATGTGAACTTCACTTAACCAAAGTTTGAATGTATTCTTATTATAACATTACGTATATCAATTCAAACAATCACAAACCTATATAATCTAGTCAATAAGCATTACTCAACTCATTAATGAAATATTAAAAATTATAAATCACAACCAAACATCATCATTTCATTAAGTACCCAATATTACATAAGTGCAAGACATTCAAGACATATTATATTGAGATCAAGATCTAGGTATGTAAGTGTATCAACAGAATCCAACATTGTTTGTGTTGAGGGTTTGGATGATGACTTTGCAAGCGAAGGTGAAATTGCAGTGGAACTAGTGATGTTAAATAATGAAGATACTACAAATGTGGTCAATCACTCGAGTGAAGAAGGTCTTAGAACAACTTGTTCAGAAACACCAGCACCCGAACAGTCAAACTCTACTATGATGGCTGATTCAACCGAATCCTCACAGGTAAGTACCAAAGACCAACTTTTTGATAGTCATGCTTGTAATGAGTGTAATAAATTTAGAGAAAGCATAAATTCAAAATTTTCTAGGTTATTAGATCATAATGATAGCTTAGTAAATGACCTACAACTATGCATAGAAGCTAACAGGATTTTAAAACAAAATGAGCACAATTATAAAGAGAACATAGAACTTTTAAATAAACAACTAAGGGAAACCGAAGTTGTTGCTTTTAATCAAGAAAATGACATAAAGTTCTATTTAAAATACCTAGAAGAAACTAAGAAAGAAAAAGCAGTTTTGGAAGTCGAAGTCAACTCATTAAAACAAAAACTGCACAGTTGGACTAGTTCTTCTCACATAGTCTATCACTTAGTGAAAGAACGTAACAACGGGGAGGGGTTGGGTTACAAAGTGGTTCCACCACCACATGAGATCTTGTTGAATGCTAAATGTGGACCTATAAATACCAATCAAATCAAGGATCATGTGGTGTCCACTCCTCTAGTTAGTGATCCAGATTCCACGAATAAATCGGTGGAATCTGTCGCTAAACAGAAGGAGGCCACTTTAATATCTAAAGGTAAGATGCCTATTGTCAATTTGGATGAACAATTTGAAAAAGGTTAAGGTAAAGTCAGGTTCAAACATGTCTATTTCTGAACCCAAAAAGACCAAACAAGTTAACCTACCACGTGCATCATGTCTTAGTCCAAATAAACAAAAGGGTAAAGATGTTAAAAATGTTCAAACAATGAATTTTGTTAAAGAAGCTAAAACATCTAACAAGAAGTGTCCAAACCCAAACAGACTAAAGTCACACTTGTGTCACACACTTCCCCACAGAAACAGTTCCACCAACATGTCGAAAGTAGATCATGCTACAATTATGGAAAGTATGGACACATCGCTTCCATTTGTCCTTATTATCAGACACCAAGAAAAAAAATTGAACTTCATGATATTAAACCAAGTTCTTCGAAAAGGAGTTCTATCACTCCACCAAAAAGAATTAGTGAACATAAAGTTCAAACTGTAAGCCAGTCGTCTGTTTATCACAAACAGGCCTTACACAAAACTAGATTATGGAAAGAAAAGTCAAGTCTAGTGTCTAATAATGAGAACAAGAAGAAAAATGATTTGCCCTCACCCTCAAATGGATAGTGGGTTGAATTTATGATGTGTGATTCCTCCGGGTCACCCAAGCCAGTTAAGGCTTGGGTCCCTAACCTAAACTAATCATTTATTTTGAATGTGTAGGGTGTCCGATATAGTGCTACTACAAATACCTGGATTGTTGATAGCGGGGCATCAAGGCACATGACTGGGAACCTGTCTCTCCTGTCAAATGTCAAACAAATTAAAGGAGGAAACGTTTCATTTGCTGGATATAAAGGAGGATATATCACTGCATAAGGAGAAGTGAGAACCAGAAATTGAAGTTTGATAAGGTAAAATATGTTCAACAACTTCAAAATAACTTACTTTCTGTCTCCCAGATATGTGACAAAGAATTCAAGGTTGTATTTGACAACAAGAAGTGCTATGTTCTGAAAAAGGACTATGTCATCCCGGAGGACCAAGTTTTAATGTCATCTTCAAGATATAACGATTTATATGTCTTGGACCTATCAAAGGCCTCCACAACCGATCATAATGTACAATGCTTCTTGTCAAAAGCAACAGAGAAAGACTCCATCTCCTGGCATAGGAGAATGGGACACATTAATCCACGAAAGATGAATCACTTGATCCAGAATGATCCAATGCGTGGAGTAAATGTTAAGAACTTCCAATTACCAGATTTTTGTGTCGCATGTAAGGAAGGGAAACAGACAAAGAAGTCTCATAAGGCAAAGAAAGTTCACTCAATTGACCTGCCTCTTGAGCTTCTTCACATGGATTTGTATGGCCCAGTTCGTACAAAGACCATTGCCGGCGATTTGTACTGCTATGTAGTTACGGATGATTACTCAAGATTTTCTTGGTGATGTTTCTGAAATCCAAATCAGAGAAATTTGAATCATTCAAAGAGCTGGTAACTAAATTGGAGTCACTCTACAAGCTTAAGGTAAGGCAAGTTCACTCAGACAACGGTACCGAGTTCAAGAACCAGTGGATGGAGGCATTCTGCAAGGAAAAAGGAATTGTGCACCAGTTCACATCTGCCTACATTCCTCAAATGAACGAAGTTGCTGAGAGAAAGAATTGAAGCTTGATAGAGACAGCCCGGACGATGCTGGCAGACTCGAAACTGCCTATCCAATTTTGGAACGAGGTAGTAGCTAACGCATGTTACACCCTCAATCGAGTCTTGGTGGTCAAACGTCATGGTAAAACTTGCTAAGAGTTGCTTCAACGACATAAACCAAATCTGGAGTATCTCGAACCATTTGGCGCACCATGTACGCTGCTGAAGAAAAATCAATCAGGGAAGTTCAGCGAGAAGGCCGAAGAAGGAATTTTCTTAGGATACAACATACTGAATAATAGAGTTTATAACAACTAAGTGTGGTGCAATGTTGATGTACAGGGATACACCACCCCCTTGCTCGAAAAGGACCCTCATTCTTTTTCGACTATGATGGATTCTTTAAGTCCTTCAACATCCCACTCTCATCTCCTGAGGATGAGTTATCGACCAGAATGATGTACGATGTGTTAAATACACCATCACTAGACTCGACAACCTCAGCATCACAAGGTGAGTCTTCTAGTTCTTCAGGAGGAGCACTTGAGATAAGTGACTCCTCCTTTGATGATGAGATGTGGCAAATGATCAGGTGGATCAGGAGGAACAGTTCCTACTACTACAAGTACACAAGCATCTGATGTTGATACCATTGACATTTCGAAACCTCACACTCCCACTGTCTCAGATACTAAACCTGCTGTTCATAATCTGGATAATGAGGTAGTTGTTCCCACCACTCTTGGATCACGAGTAAATGTTTATCATCCTTTGGACAATGTCATTGGAGATGTTCGATCATGAGTATAGACAAGAAATCAGCTATACTCAGCTGATTATGCCACTGTGATGGAAAAGGGATATCTTCACAATGGTGCGTATATATGTTTTGTGCTCAATTTGAGCCAAAATATGTTAGTGAAGCCCTAAACGACAAGGCATGGGTGAGTGCCACGCAAGAAGAACTTTTTCAATTCAAGAAGTTAGGAGTATGGACACTAGTGGATAGACCTAAAGGTGCTAAGGTCATTGGCACCAAATGGGTCTTGAAGTGCAAGAAAGATGACCAATGGGTCATAATAAGAAACAAGGCTCGACTTGTAGTTCAAGGATTTCGACAAATCGAGGGTATTGATTACAATGAAGTGTTTGCACCTGTGGCGAGAATGGAAGCAATCCGTATCTTCCTAGCCTATGCATCTTACATGAAGATTAAAGTTTAGCAACTAGATGTAAAGAGTGCATTCCTTCACGGTGAAACCCGGGAGACAGTGTATGTCAGTCAACCCGAAGGATTTGAGGATCCATATCATTAGGACAGAGTTTACAAGCTGGATAAGGCTCTCTAGGGCTCCACCAAGCCCCAGAGCATGGTATGAAAAACTCTCAACTCATCTTGTGAAACACGGCTTTGGCAAGGAGTGATTGACTATACACTGTTCATCAAAGAAAAGGAAGGTGACTTACTGCTAGTTCATATCTATGTTGATGACATAATCTTCGGTTCCAAAAACGAAGAATTATGTAAAGATTTTGAAGCAATAATGAAAGCTGAATTTGAGATGAGTACCATGGGAGAGATGAAGTTCTTTCTCGGGCTACAGGTGGATAAGACACCAAGGGGATATTCTAAATCAGACCAGTATGTAGGCGATATTCTAAGTCGGTTCGATATGGAGAATGCTTCGGCAGCTGGGACTCCACTGGCTACTAACCATGATGTGGCACCCGAAGAAAATGGTAATCTAGTGGATGCCACCATGTACTGAGGAATGATCGGATCCCTCATGTACCTCACTGCCTCACGACCTGATTCATGTACGCGACGTGTCTCTGCTCCAGATATCAGGCGAAACCGAAAATCAACCATCTCATAGGAGTCAAAAGGATATTTCGTTATCTGAAGGGTACTGTAACACTTGGATTGTGGTATCCTCATGAGGATGACTTTGAGCTTACAGATAGCGATTGAGATTATGGTGGCTGCAAAATGAACTACAAGTCAACATCTGCAGGATGTCAATTCTTTGGGAGAAGATTAGTCACTTGGCAGTGTAAGAAGCAGACATCGGTTGTTCTGTCAGCTTGTGAAGCTGAATACGTTGCTGCTGCAAGCTACTGTTCACAAATCATCTGGATTCAACAACAAATACGGGACTATGGTTTGAAATTCTCTAACACTCCTATATTTGTTGATAATTCTGCTGCTATAGCCGTAACTAAAAATCTTGTCCAACATCCAAAACCCAAACACATCGGAATTAAATATTACTTTATACGTGATTGTTTTGAAAAAAATTTAATCGGTGTAGTTAAAATTAATACGGACTTTCAACGCGCTGACCTCTACACAAAAGCTTTTGATAAACCAAGATTTTTATATCTGTTAGAGGTCAACGGGGTGAAAAATAAAAGTGAAGTGATTCCAGAAGATGACAGTACATAGTCTGACGAGTAGAATTATTTTTATTCTATTTTATTCTATTTTATTTTATTTTATTTCTTCGCCTATTAAAATTCAAAACGCAAAAACATTTTCAGTTTTAGAATTTAGAGGGAGAATAGGTTAGAATAGTATTAATTTAGTAGTTTTATTTAATTATTAATAGAAAACACGGGCGGAGGACAACTTAGCTAAAAGGAAAGAAATCAAATCTGTGATACTGATTCAACGAATTTAGAAAATGATAGTACACACGGAACAGATTATTTGGGACTTTAAAAGGTTTAACTACTTATGATGCAAAATTCAAGTTAAGTCTGAATAGTCAAAGCAAAATAAAAGGACAAATGGTAGTTAAACTAGTACGCTACTATGGTAACATAGAGAAAGTAAACCTAGAGGTTGTTAGCTCATTAGATGATGTGTCGGTAGATTCAACACAATAGATAAGTAGACCTCATTGGTGATTTCAAGCTCAAACTAAATTGTTCAACAAGTTGTGGGTTCCCATCTTATCCCTGCTTAACACAATCAACGAAGTTCCAATAAGGGGTGATGAGCAAAATAAACGCCCAAATGTGTACGGATGACCATAAAATATGAGCAAAGCACATGAAAAATGCAAAAAAGCAATCAAACTAATAACCTATGTTGTTGGTGCGATATGTGCAAAAAGAATATAATTGCTCAAACAAGAAGATATGTTGTGTGCATCTCTGCTATGCGGTGGCACTGAGCTGAGGATAAGCATAACCTAAATATTCTAGAATTCATTGTTGTTTGCGTATTTCTACTGTGTCGTGGCACTGACCTGAGGCTTAGCATCTCTTTGAAAGCTCTTCGAATAGTTTCTTCTTGTAATATACCTGTAGACCGCTCAAAAATCTCCTCAGTAACGTTGATTACCATATAAGCGTGGGATCCACAAATGCTTGTTGAAATAATTAAACTTAAATTATCACCAATGTGTGTCAAAATTCTATGTATGGATTTAAGAGGACAAGTATACTGACAATCATCGTGAGCTGCAGCTCTTGAAAGTCAAAATCATTGTGTGCATCTTGTAGCTCTAGTATGATTTCCTAAAATTGTTATTGACTATCAGTGAAAACAAGGATCAAGCATTAAAACAGTTTATTAAAGTGTCCCAAGTGAGTCTAATATATCTGTATGATTCCAAAATGAATCGTACCAGAAATGATTAACTAGAATTGAAGCTGTGTTGTCCAGGAAATAAAATCAATTAGAATTATTCTAATAGGTTGTATTTCATCGCTAATCAAAAAATACAAAAATATGTCTTGTTATTGTTCTTAATTTCAAAGTTGTTCTGTTCAATTTTAGTAAATAGTAAGGTAAGAGTCGGACTCAACAACACGTCGTAATCTGTGAATCACTCACTCAAAAGGGTCACGTCTGAGGTGACCAAATCATTTTAAAATAACATGAGTCACGTCTGTGGTGAGAAATTCGTTTTAAGTAAAAGGATCACGTCTGAGGTGATCGATAGTGTTTTCAAATTAAAAAGTTCATGTCTGAGATGATCATAATGTTTTTCTATTGTTAAAAGGATAAGGGGTTTGAAAATGCATAAGGTCAAATGAACAAGTCAGAGTCATTTGCACGAGAAGACCATAAGTATGGAACAATCGCACGAATGGAGCATGAGATTGGACCATTCGCATGATCGGATCATGCATATGAGCCAATCGCACGAATGGAGGTGACCGACTGAGTCAGTGATACGACTGAAACCCAGTCGCACGAATGGAGCTAACCGAATGAGTCAGTCGCACGACTGAAACCTAGTCGCACGACTGACTGTGACCGACTGAGAAAATCATACGACTGAGCCCTAGTCGTACAAATCAAGAGTGAGAATAGGTTCAGTCACACAACTGAAGGAAACCCTAGTATAAATAGAGGGGGAGTCGATCGCAGACACTCATCACCACAAATCGAACCTAAATCGCACGAAAGCAAGATTACTCTGCTCAAATTTCATATTTGTGATTTAGCGCCCTGTCTGTGAGACTAACCAATTACGCTTCGTTTCTACAGGTAATGCAAGACTAGAATCGACCAAAATGCACAGATTAATATAGCCCTAAAGTTCAAATTGGTTCAAACAAAACCGAGCAAAAACCTTCTAAATAAACCACTAATTTGTACTTAATCGTAAAATTATTTAGTACTGTATTATTTTGATGGATTGCGAGTCCAATGAGACTAACCTGAACGTTTAACATCAAGTATAAACCAAGAATTGATTCTATAGTACCGAACAGAGACGTATGCGAATGGACACACTGATGAACTTCAATCGCACGATTGAAATAGGCAAATGACTCAATCGCATGAATGAACCATGCGTTTGAATTTAGTCGCACGACTGGTTCAACCGCATAGAATAGCATACGACTTAGTTAAGTCGCAGGTTCATTCACATGACTGAGCTCCTTCGCACGACTAAGACTCAGTCGGACTGTCCATTCGCACGACAGAACAGAATGATTCAAGTCCATTAAATTCAAGTGCCATTCACTTACACAAACTCTAATGTTTATTTATCTTGTGTAATAGAAACATGGTGAGTTGATGGACTATGAGCACAAAGCATAACCTCTATGCTCATCTGGACGTCACCTCCCGGAATGCCTCTGATTTTGCTGGGATTATCGGCTTCCTACGAAGATCGAGGATCTTCAAGGCTATATCTACCCCGTGCACACCATATCGATCGATTCAGCAGGCGTTCTAGAAAAGCACGATAGTCGACAGGTCTGCTGAACCGCATCGTATTAGGAGTATTATATTTGGAGAAGAGATAGAGATTAGTGAGGAAGACCTACAGAGGGTGTTAGAGTTGGGAGATGATAGTGACTGCCCTACCAGACTGCATCCACTGATAGTCCGAGGTTGTTTTCTTTGGGTGAAGTACGCGGGGGACATAAACGCAAGTGTGCTCAACAAGAGCAACCTTTGCCCCCAACTCAAGTATTTAGCCCATGTGCTGCTAAGGTGAATTGCTTCGAGGAAGGGAGGCTTTGATGAGTTGTCTGATCAGATCCAGAATGCTTATGTGGCTCTGGTACTGAATCATCCATTCAGTTTCTCACGTATGATCTTCAACTACTGGGTCGAGAACCTAGAAGCCAAGGGAAAGGAGGGTTCCTGCATGTACCCACGTTTCCTTCAGCTAATTATCGATGAAAAGCTGCCCTCGCTGCCCAAAGAGAGTAATGATGCAGTTACACTGGAGGTCATGGATGACACCACCCTCGGGAGGATGAAGTCTACCGGGGCAAGCTGGTGAATCCCCGGTGAGGAGGTTGTTTGGGCATCTGGCCCGAGATGACTATGTGGCGCCAGTGAGGAGGAGAAGTGGCGCCATGATGATAGTGATTTCAATGTTGAGCAGATTGCTCTACCCTACGATGACTATAACGGTGATGACCATGATGCTAGTCAAGGAGGTGATGGTCAGGTTGGACCTGAGTCTGCTCCTATTCACCTGATTTCCAAATGGAGGAGGAGGAGTCTGACGGAGAGTCTCTGGTGCGAACGGTGGGGAGCCGGGTCGTAGCACGGAGAGAGGTCTCAGGGCGGTTGTGTGGACGCCAAGGGGAGTTCGGGGATGTTGTTACTGCTTATACAGATCCATCTTATACCCGGACCCGCCCAACAGCCAAGGGGGAGCCACTGTTTCTAAGGGCTCTAAGAAGAGAATGGCTCACCCTTATGGCAAAAAGGGTAAGAGGCCAAGATTTACATTGACCATATCCACTCGCACTACCATAGCCACCACTACTGCCACAACCACCACCATATCCACCACAACTACCACACCCCTACCACCACTTCCATCCTCCCATCCATCACTACTACAGCCAACCCTTCACCATCCACTCATATCCAACCACCCATATTCACCACAACCACCACTACCACCACCAGCCACCAAGCAGGACCATCATCCCACACCACATTCACCACAGGACCCACTCTACCCTCCATCGGGGTAGAGGAACAGCTGGCTGCACTTAACTACATGGTGCTAAAGCTGTTAGCGGCTGAGGAGGAAAAGGCTGCTCAGCTAAGTCAGCTTATGGAGCTAAATGACCCAAGCACAGCAGATTTCCCACCAAGCATAGTAGATCTCCCAACTCCAAGAGCGAAATGACCAATCAGTGAAGAGATTAGATGAGTTGAAGGCCTCTAACAGGACTATCATGCTCAAACTAAAGGGATCAAAAGATGAGCCACTGAAGATTAGAGAGGGTGATGATGATGATGATGATAAAGAAGATGATGATGATAGTGATGAGCATGAGACTAGTGATGATGAAAGGCCAAGGTAAAAGAAAGATGATGAAAATGATGAAGAAGGAGATGCTGCTGCATCTGCCTCAGCTCAAGGTCAAGAGAGAATGACAAAGAGAAATCAAGACCAAGGTGCATCATCTTCTGCCCCACCTGTTGAGAAGCCTGCCATTCAAGACAAAATTAATGCTTAGATGTTTATGTATTTGAAAATTTTTGTACTTGAATCTTGTATTAAACTTCTGTAATTAATGTTTACATATCTTTATCAAATGTTTGAATGTCTTTATTAATTACTAACAATTGCTGTGTTTTTAAATGTATAAATCAAGCAGATCAAACATCTAAGCAAGATGATATGATGTTGCTCCCCTACAGCAAATCAAGTTACAACTCACAATGATTCTTGATTTGCAAGGGATAGTCAGAAGGTCGGTGAGCTATACTCCCGAAGAAGGAGAAATCATACATGACCTGACTGACGAGCAACTTGCTGATGTTCAGGCTAAACCCAGATGAGATTGTCAAGGATGCGCCTACTTTTGATATGACAAGTAATGATGAGCTCAACGACGTATATGAAATACAGTTTGAGGATGTCACCACTGAGCACTATCCAGAGTACACTGACGGAGAGGGCAATGTGGTCCCCAACTTGGGTGATACTCTCGGTAGTGATACAATTGACAAGCTCGATGAGATGGAGAAAGAGACTGAGAAAAATAAGAGTCAAGTACAAGCCTTAAACGCTGCTGTTGACGTCAAGAAGGTAAAATGGGTGGCTTGTTTTGCAGAGATCCGAGCCCTACGCACTGTACAAAAGCCAAATGCCTACACCAAGCTAACAAAGTCAAGAAACACACTAAAGGTGTCGGGGCAAGATCATTGCATGGGCGTATTTTGAGGATCTGAATTTTGTAGTGTAGTTAAGAGAGAAAAGGGCATAGAGTACTTTAGATTCCCACACGATCTGAAGACTCTCCTTGGTTTTGAGCTCAACCAGCTGGCACGCCTAAAGTTGTTATATGCTGATCCGAGGAAAATGTCAGGCTGGTCGAGGCTACACCAAGGAGAGAATACCACACCAGGTGGGTAAACTTTAGACCTTAACAACCGAAGAGGTACATCAGAAGTCTGAGGTGGATCCCATATCTATAAAGCCTAAGGTAGTTCTGAAGTGGAGTCCTCCACGTATAATGTCCAGAATCCCTCTAAGGGAAATACCACAGGACTTCACTCCAAACTTCAAGTGGTGGTATTATGATTGGAGAACAGGTGAAGCAGTCATAGTCATACAAAAAGAGAGCAAAATGGAAACTATCCAGGTGTTCGACCCTATGTGGCTGACCAACTTGTCTGCAGACGATGTCTATACCTTATACAAGTGGCCACTATTCTATTACTCACAAGATAGTACAAGCCCTTCAGTTCAAGAACATGATAAGACTCTATTTTTCATTCGAGATACATGCTGGAGTTACAAGAGAGGAAAAGTACAAGAAGTTTGAAGAGCTAATGAAGAATATTAGACAATGATGTAAACTAGGTCCACCGGGGAGTGTTGATAAATATGTACCTAGTTTGAAGCTTAACGTAAAATGTCTATCATGTCTTACATATATGTAATTGAATGGGTATGAATGGAATACAATATGTGGTTGATGCTTATAATGTTTAATATTTCATTATTTAATGTGTGATAATTTATAGTGAACTAACTATATAGGTTTGTGGTTGTTGTACATAATTCTTAGTCAATAATGAGAAATGTGTTCAAACTTAATCATTTGAAGTCCTCATGCGAATGGACCATGCTAATGGACCATACGCATGAATACTTCATGCTAATGGACCAGTCACACGACTGAACCAGGAGACTGGATCAGTCGTTACGATTGAGACATAAGGTTGACTCAGTCGCACGACTAACCTTCAGTCGTGCGGATGGATGAATCGCATGATTCTGTCGCACGACTGAACCATGCTAATGGTTCAGTCGTACGATTGGAAGACCCTAACCTATAAATACCACCTATTCGTGGAAAAACGTAACAATTCGAATACCTACGCACGTAATCGTCCCCTAGCCGTCCAGAGACTCAAGAAAACCTGTTCCAAGTTCATAGATCGCAGTTGATCGTTTTCTAATCGTTCTTAACGTTTCTTTAATCGTAGATTGATCTTAACTGTGTTCTCCCTGATTGGATCTCCAATCAAATAGGATTCTGCACTATTTGATCTGGTATATACGCAAAATCAGTTAATACTCCGTCGTACACGATCCTCCTAACAGGCACAATTGTCCTGAAAGGAACTACGCTGATTCTGTTGAGACCTTGGAGTCTCAGGAAATGTAATGTATGGTCAAGATGAGCAGGATAGCTTCTGGGTGTAAATCATGTACTGTTGAGGTTGTGTGAGTCTTGAGCCTTCAGCAACCATCAAAGCGTTGCTAGCAGGAAGACTCAAGGGTCTGCTTGTCTGATGGCCTCTCTTGCTCTCTATCTCCAAACGGTATCCATCAACGATGCCATAGAGTTCGGTCATGGTGAGGGTGTTCAGATGTTCTGTTCTCTTGATAGAGACACAGTAGAACATCCACTCATTGGGGAGTGCACTCATGAACTTTCTTGTGAGGTCTTTAAGTTCAGGAGTAATTCCCACAAACTGAAGGGAAGAAATGAGACCCATGTACCTGAAATATTACTGACTACCAGTGTCTCCTACAATGTAGGTGAAGTTTGAGAGTGAGTCCTTCTTGGAGTCATTTGAGCTTGAGTACATTTGAGCAAGTGCATCAAACAGTTCTTTAGCTAACTTGCAATGCTCAAACCCCACCATGATGGAGTTGGGTATTGAAGTCATAAGAATAGTCATTGCATTGCTGTCAATGTCCATCGTCTTCCGGTCCTCATCAGAGTAATCTTCAATAGCCTTCTCTATCATAGCACCGTTTCCACCGGGTGCTGCCACCTTGGGTTTATACGGGCCATTGACAATAGAATACCATATCTTGCTGTCTTGATACCTGATGAAGCCTTCCATGTGTCTGCTCCATGACCTAAAGTTTTCAGGGGTGATAATGGGAGCTTTAGTTGTTGTTCCCATCTCTACTTCAGACTTGTTGAGGGCCATTTTGAGTATGGTGTAAGGAGGAGTGAAATACAGGTTGATTACGATGGTAAGATCTCATAATCAAGAGCCAAACTAGCTCTGATACCAATTGCAGGATTGGTTTCGTCACTTAACACTTGGTTTTTCTCTCGAACTCACTTATGCTACACTCGGATCAGATGAAGCAGAGTCTATTCTAAGAGTTGATAGTAATATAATAAGTATCAAAGAACACAAAGATAATATTCAAGGTACTTGCATATATTGCTTCTCAACTCAAAGTATTACAAGACTCTTACAAGCATAATGTTATGAGTTACAATGAGAAACTATATATAATACTACCTACAGCTGGATGTACTTTGATACGAGCTGGAATCCTCTAACTAATACAAATACTACAAAGCTATAGTTTAAGGTATCGTAGATAAAGTCTTATCTAAGATTGGTAGTCATGACATGTCCATGACATACCTTTTGTCACCAACTAAAGTTGGTAACTTGTACTAACATAAAAAGGTGAACAATGTATGGTCAACTACATGGCCTTTTGGGAAAACGCCATGCAATATCAGAGGTCCGTAGCGGAGTGTCGAGCATACTTATGTCCACTGGTTCATACTAGTGTCTTCCGAAGGTTAAATGGCTTCGGAATAACAAGTACTTACGAAGCACTTATACTTCGGAAGAGGCTACTTCTTCTGAGGCTTGATGGACTTCTTCTGAGGCTTGATGGACTTCTTCTGTTCTTCATACTTCGGAAGTTAGCTTCTGATCGTTTCTTCTAAGACTTGATCTTCAGAAGTGAACATTTTGTCTTCGGAAATAGAGTTTGTCTTCGGAAGTTGAACTTCACTTTGTCTTTGGAAGAACTCTATTTCCTTCGGAAGTCCCATACTTAGCTTCAGAAGTCCTTTGTAAGTTGCACCAAAATTTGTTTAAGTGATTTGGTTTTGGTTGCACCAGCCTTCTTCTTGATCCAACACTGAGTCTCCTATATCTAGCCCACATTAGTCATCCATTACTGAGGTGGACACTTCTGAACCTATTCAGGATGTCCATATGGAACAGGCTCTCACTTCTGCAAGTGATTCCATCGTTAAGACCTCAACCATGGTAACTCAGCCCATTGACACCTCACTGAGGCTGCCAGTGAGCAGAGCAAATCCAGCAGCCAAGAACCTGAAGCTGGTAATGAGAGAGAGGACTCTGGTCCAATCATCTCATCCCCTAATGATTCTTCTCATGAAGATGAGGGGAATATGAGGCTAAAGGTGCAACAACTGTCAAAAACATGCACCTATTTAGTGTCTAAGGTAGTCATCTTGAATCTCAAGTGACTACCTTGCAAAACAAGGTCAACGATCAGCAACTTGAGATTTCTTATCTCATGGAACAACTAGCTAGGAGACCTTTAAGAGGAGATCAACCAGGAACACAAGAACTTGTGAGTGTGATAGACCTAACTCCATAGACTCCTACATTCAGAGTCTGTTTGAGGAAGGAATACCAAGGGCAATGTCATCTCCACCAACTTCAAATCACATTATCGGGTGGATGTATGATGAAAACAGAAGAGCCCTCATCATTCTTAGAGTTCAAGGACAGCAAGAGGTCTTCATTTTTCAGACCTTGAACTTTTATGAAAGTCTGTATCTAGTCAAGATGCCACTTGTAAACCAAAGCCAATCAAGACAAGTTGACAAGATAGCTCAAAGAATTCAAGACAGGATCACTTCAAAGTTCAGCTTCAGAAGGAGACTAAGGCAATCAGGCAATGCCATCAGTCAACTAGATGTTAAGGCAGACCCTAAGATTAGCTTCTTAGGGGAAATCTTGACTGAATGCCCAGTGGTAGAACCTGAGAGCCCTATCTCATCATCAACTGCTATAGAGATTCATACCCTTTTTGAGACACCTGCTGGTGAAGGCTAATCTCAAACTCTCTCTGGCCAGAGGTTGGAAGCTACACCAAGCAATGAAGGCCAATGCTCTCTCCACCCTGAGTCACAAAGGTATGTGAGTGAGAAAGGGAAAAGAAAAATGACTTCTGAGGAGATCAAGGAGGAGAGAGAGAGAGAGAGAGAGAGAGAGAGGAAAAGGAGGCTAGGGGAGAAGGTTTCTCTAGTGGGTCTGCAAGACTCATGGAAACTGCTATCAGGACTGCCCCCAGGCCAAACACTCAGGATG
Source organism: Flaveria trinervia (assembly GCA_025506515.1). Classification (NCBI taxonomy): domain Eukaryota; kingdom Viridiplantae; phylum Streptophyta; class Magnoliopsida; order Asterales; family Asteraceae; genus Flaveria; species Flaveria trinervia. The sequence continues at coordinate 24,404,053 of CM046456.1, read as the reverse complement.
ATGAGTTATGGGTAGTCAGGATCAATTACTTGCAGGCCAGGAACTATGACATTGATAATGTCATTTCTCTCCCCTTAGAAGAACTAAATGAACTGGTTGCTATGGAAGTGTCAAAAGAGAGAAATGAGGCTGAAGATACATGCTACTGATTCAAATCAAAGAAGAAAGAAGAAAGAAGAAAGAAAAGATTGTAAAAGCATATGCCTACTCTCTCCCCAGTTCAAGAAAGTCCTGCACAAGAGGATGTGGTTCAACAAAAACCTCAGGTAGACAAAGAAGAAGATAGGATCAAAATGATCAACTACCTGAGTGCCATAAGTCTCTATCAGGCTACTGCTCCTCTTCCCTATCCTATGACTATATTGAGTTTGAGTACCTCAAACAACTTGAACTTGAGATAGTCAAGGAAAGAAAGATCACTAAAAGGAAGCTAAGGGAAGAGGCTTCAAAGTCAAGAGCCATCATCCAGAAAAGTATGAAAAAGTCTGCAGATAGGCAGAGGATGATGAGCTTCTTGAAGCTGTATGGATTCTTCGGAAGGAGACTTGGCCCTATGTCTCTGTCCACTATGGATGAGCATATCAGGGTAATCAAGCAAAAGATCAATAGTGGAGAGCTAAAAGACTTACACTCCCCTCCAAGTCAAGCTCCACCTGAAGTGGAGGTTAAGGTTGAACAACCAGAGACAACATAACCTGAACCTCCTGCTGAGACTCAACAAGCTTCATCTTCTGATCCACAGTAGTGTCAAACTCCCTCTCCATTTGAACCTGTGAGGGAGGAAGACCAAACTGAGAAAGAAAAAGAAGATCAATCAGGTGCTGGAGGCCAGTCTTCACAGTTAAAAGGAACGAAAAGAAGAAAAAGGATGGCTTCAAAACCAAAACCAAAGAAGAAGAAGAAGAAAGAAGCATCCTTTTCAGAAACTCAAGATGAGTCAGAACATCCTAAGGATGTGCAACCAGAGGATGCTCCATCATCTCCCATTCAAACAGCTCCTCTAGCATCAAGATGACCCATCCTGTCCTGGACATACACCAAAAATCCAGAAAGGTGGCATGTCATCAGAGAACAAGGCATTGAGAATGTCTACACATGGCAAGACATGTTCAATCTGCCTCTGCATGATCTCTTTGACATGAGAAGACACTTTGACAGTCTTTAGTGATCCTGATCATCTCATGAAGAAAGGGATGGCCATCATTATAATAAGGACTGTTAATATCTGAAGTCTTCAAAGTGTTTTGGTAGCTTCAGCCTAGGGGGAGTTTGTAAGGATTATATGTAAAGGCTGATGCAACTCAAACACTTAAAGTCTCCTGCATGCATGCACAAGTGTACTGAAGAAGAATGGTTCGGAAGTTTCACACCAGCAACAGAAATATTCTAAGTGTGAAATATTCCGAAGCCAAGACCAATATCTTTCGAAGCCAAAGATGAAGTCTTCCGAAGCATCAAAGACAAAGTCTTCCAAAGCCAACACTAGACGACAGATTTCTTCCAAAGACTTTTAGGATGCATGCTTTATCTAATGTACTTTACATAAAGCTAGACCCCTTTCCGCTGCAACTCTGTAAAGTCACCAACTTACGTAAGTTGGTGAAAAGGTCCATGCTTTTAGTAACTGTACATTGAGGTCTTGAGTCTGTAACTTTCTACTTCATGTACTTTATCCTTTTTGTAATATATTAGGATGTGAGCTATGGTATGTCATAGTCACTAGTCAAAAGGCAATCTGCCTTTTGACTCTACAATTAATTTTGTTTGTGTCTAGTCAATTGTATCCAGCTGGCCTTCAAAGTATGGCTGGCTGTAGGATGTAGTATATGTATCTCAAGTACTTGTAACTTTCTGATTTGCTTTGTAACATTTGTAATAGAACTTGAGAAAGCAATATACTACAATCTTGAAAACCAAATCCTTATGCATTTTGCTATCTTATTCTGTCTCATATTTACTTGTGTTCTTAGTATCATTACAAGAGGTTAACCAGTTTCACTATTTGATTAGTTAAGTGTTCTTAGCAACTATCCTTATTGTGTTGTTGTGTTGTAAGTGCATACCCTTCACCGGTCCTGCACTGTTATTGCCATGCTTTGGTTGATTGAGGTCTGCTATTGTCGCGCTTTGTTTGATTAAGGTATGCTATTGTCATGTTTATTTGAACATGACAACAACAGACCTCAATCAAATGAAATATGACAACAGTAGATCTCAATTGAACAACGATACATGTTTAAACAAACATGAAGATTAATTTAAATCGCATAGCATCATTTATTAAAGTTAACCGAAGCTTTAAATCAAAGCGACCAGTCTCACTAGTCGCTTCATGTGTTTTTTAATCGGTTAATTTATTTGTATTGAATAATTAGGGTATTAAAAAAGATTAAAATATCCTAAAATTTAACGAAGATTTGAATGGAGTTAGTGAAGTGGATGAAAATGACAACAATGGCAAAAAAAGTTTTTGGATTGAAATGATAAATTTAATGAAATATTAGGAACGAAAATAAAATTTTACTTTAATTTTTGTTAGGTTATGTTTCTTTAATGATTCTTTATTAAAAATTAAACACCACAGATTTCTCCTATGTCTCATAAATCTATAGTGTTGAAGTTTATTTCATGTAAATTATGACTGAATAGAAAGTTGGCTAGTGCCGAACAGTCAAGAACCCGATCCGATTTGCTTTTAGGTATTTGGATCGGTTCTTGACTGTAACCGACTTGCTTAGTTTTTCGGTTATTAATTCTACATATCCTGCTTCTTTGGTTTAAAACAACAGGTTTGGTTAACACTTTTTTAATCCGATTAGTTCGTTTTTCCAATAAACCTAAGTTTTAAAACCAAAAAAATAATTCCAAACCGATGAGCATTTATATTTTCTGGTTGACTTTTTGAATCCCTCATCCTTAGTCTTCTTCAAAAATTCACAACCCTTTATGTAGATACATATGTACCTAGTTTATGAGCTTAACGTAAAATATCTTTCATGTCTTACATATGTGTAATAGAATGGGTTGAATGAAATACAATGTGTGGTTTATGCATATAATGTTTAATATTTCATTGATTATTGTGTGTTAACGCTTATGGAACTAACTATATAGGTTTCTGGTTGTTTACAAAGTTCTTAGTCAATAATGATTGAGCAACGTGCTTAAACTTAATCGTGTGAAGTTCTTATGCGAATGGACCATACGCATGAACAAATTCATGCTAATGAACCAGTCGCATGACTAAACAAGGAGACTGGATCAGTCGCATGATTGTGACATGAGATTGACTCAGTCGCACGACTGAAGCCTTAGTCGTGCGGATGGATCAACCGCATGCTTTAATCGCACGACTAAACCACGCAAATGGTTCAGTCGCATGAATGGAAAACCCTAACCTATAAATACCACTTAATTCGTGGAAAAACATAACAATTCGAATACCTACGCACTAAATCATTCCCTAACCATCCAGAGACCCTAGAACACCTGTTCCAACTTCATAGATCACACAGATTCGTATTGCAATCGTTCTTAATGTTTAGATTCATTCGGAGATCGATTCTACGTGCTTTCTCACTGATTGGATCGCCAATCAAATAGGATTCCGCACTATTTGAGTTGGTATACACGTTAATCAATTAGTACTCTGTACCGAAAACGGTCCTAACAAGTGGTATCAGAGCCTTGGTTCTTGATTTACGTGTGATTCGATCGATTTTGATATAAAAATCGTGTTTTCACTCAAAAACGCAATCTTTTTGTGTCAAACAGTGTTTTAGACGTCTCCAGGTCAAAAAGTTAACGTTTTTCCGGCATACGGCAATTAGGGTTCGTGAGAAATTCGTGTTTTTGCGTCAAAATACCTTAAACCTTCGAATTCTCAAAATTCAGCAGCTTCAGTCGCACGATTGACTCAATCGCACGACTGAATCCATCCGCATCCCTCATACACACGATTCAGACTTAGTCGTTCATCCATTCGTACAACTGAACTGCCTATTCGCAGTGTTCATCCACACCTGCTCATTCGGACGATTGAGCCATCCGCACTTGTTCATTCGCATGTCTGGGCCAACCACATTGTTCAATCACACGAAGTGTTCAATCGCACTCCTTCAGTCGCACAAGTAAAACAGTTTGTTCTAAAGTTCAAAGTCGATAGTAATGGAGGATCAATATTCAGCGTTCACCGCAGGGAGGGATTCAAGGATCTAGAATCTATTGCTTCTGGAAAATGAAGTGGGGAATCACAAGAAATCCCCTAAGCTAATAACGTTAGATGATTACCCACAATGGAAGCAAAGATTCGAGATCTACTTAAATGGACTAGATCCCAATCTGTGGGAGTCGATAGATATAGGGTATAGCATGCCTGTAGGTGCAGATAGAGTCAAACTTACCTTAGTGGCATGACTGATGGCCAAAAGGTAAAGTACAATGTTGAGAAGAAAGTATATGCATTGCTAACTCTGTCAATTCCTAAGGACATCTTCCATCAATTTTCCGAGAACAAGCAAGCAAAGAAGCTGTGGGATGCATTGGAAAAACGGTATGACGGGAATGCATTATTAAAAGCTCTAAAGTCTAAAGCGTTGAAAAAGGAGTTCGACAACTTCTCCTCAATGGGTAAGGAGAGCTTAGATGACGTCATCGATCGGTTCTACCACTTGATGAGTGAGCTGCACACTTATGGAGTTACAACGTCTATGGAAGAGAAGGTCTCGAACTTTGAAGATGGATTGCCAAAGAAGTGGGTTTCTTTTGTATCCAACCTCAGACAGAATGATATGCTGGCGAAGTAAATATCAACGATTTCATTCCGAAGCTGAGAGAGGAAGAGTTGAGGATGAAGTACAGGATGAAAAAGTATTCATATGATCAGAATCCGTCACTGTACAAATCAAATCCACAAGCAAAAACGTCTGGAGCACCACTTCAAACGACATTTATGTCGAGTTCAACTGCTCCATCTCAAGCCACTACTTCAGGATCTGACACGTCAGGGTTGTCTTGTACCCAATACATAGCACCTGAAGCCAATGCTACAAAACTGAAGACTGAGAATCTCGGGAATGTGACAATAGAGGTAGCAAAGGAGCATATGGATCTCTTAGCAGCTGTCGTTCACTCCTATGACGGACTAGTTGCTGGGAAAATTGGGAACTACCATCTGGCAGATGAGGACTACAAGCAGGTAGATGAGACAGAGCTGGAGAGAATGGACATCATGTGGGCCTTAGCAAGTGCTGTCCGGAGAGCTAAGAAGTTTGTCAAGAAGACCGGACAGAACTTAATTGCCACTAAGGACACAACTTTTTGTTTTGACAAGACCAAAGTTACCTGCTTCAACTGTGGGGAAAAGGGGCACTTCAAACGTGAATGTGTGAAGCCCAAGAAGACAGGAAATGGGAATCCATTCTCATCTTTCAATCGTCAGGATAAACCCACAAGTACTCCTACTTCGTCAAGCAAGAATCCTAAGGCCTTGACCGCTCAGGATGACGAAGGACAAGATTGGAGCTTTCGGTTTGTGTCTCCGAGAGAATCCAACATAGCTAGTGTTGAGGATTTAGATGACGACTCAACAAGCAAGGTGATATTGCAGTGGAACTCGCGATGTCAAATATTGAAGAAACTGCAATTGTGGTTGATCACCTGCCTGAAGAAGGGACAAGTTCAACAAGTTTAGAATCACCCGAACCAGAAAAGTCAGACTCTGCGTTGATGACTGATTCAACCACACCCTCTCAGGTAAGTTCCACTAATCAACTTTTCAATAATCATGCTTGTTCTGATTGTAATAAATTTAGGGAAAGCATAGATTTGAAATTTGCTAGGTTATTAGATCACCATGATAGCCTAGTAAAGGACTTGCAACTATGCACCGAAGCAAATCATATTTTAAAATTAAAATGAGCATAGTTACAAAGAGAAAATAGAACTGTTAAATAAACAACTTAGGAAAACTAAAGTTGTAGCTTTTAACCAAGCTAATGACAAGTTCTATCTAAACTCCCTAGAAGAACCAAAGAAACAAAAAACAATTTTGGAAGTAGAAGTAAATTCATTAAAACAAAACTGCATAGTTGGACCAGTTCTTCTCACATAGTTCAGCATTAGTGAGAGAACGTAATAACGGGGAGGGATTGGGTTATAAAGTGGTTCCACCACCACATGAGACCTTATTGAATGCCAAAAGCAAACCAATAAATAACAACCCAATCAAGGATCATGTGGTGTCCACTCCTCTTGTAAGTGATCCAGATTTCACATGTCAAACTATTGTATGTGGCATTAAACAAAAGGAGATCACTTCAAAATCAAAAGGTAAAATGCCTATTGTTAATCTGGATGAACAATTTGAAAAGGTTAATATAAAGTTAGGTTCAACCACGTCTAATTCTGAACCAAAAAAGACCATACATGTTAACCAAACACGTGCATCATGTCCAAGTCCCGGTAAACAAAAGAGTAAAGATGTTAACAAGGTTCAAACAATTAATTCTGTTAAACAAGTTAAACATCGAAACTAGAAGTGTCTAAACCCAAACTGAATAAAGTCACACATGTGTCACACACTTCTCCACATAAAGAGTTACACCAACATGTCGAAAGTAGATCTTGCTACAACTGTGGAAAGTTTGGACACATCACGTCTTACAGTCTTTATTATCAGACTCCAAGGAAAATAGTTGAACTTTTTGACACTAAATAGAGCTCATCCAAAAGAAGCTCCATGACTCCACCAAAAAGAGTCAGTGAACCTAAAGTTCAACCCATTAGCCAGTCATCAGTTTATCACAAATAGGCCTTAAAATAATATGGTTTATGGAAAGAGATGTCCATCCTTGTATCTGATAATGAGAACAAGAAGACAACAGATCTCCCCTCACCCTCAAAAGGCCAATGGGTGGAATGTATGATATGTGATGCCTCTTGGACACCCAAGCCGGTTAAGGCTTGGGTCCCTCACCTTAACTAATGTATTCAATTAAATGTGCAGGGTGTTCGCTATAGTTCTAAAACAAACACTTGGATCGTAGATAGCGAGGCATCTAGGCACATGACTGGGAACTGGGCTCTCGTGTCAAACATCAAACAAATAAAAGGAGGTCATGTTTCATTTGCTGTAAACAAAGGAGGTTATATCACAGCTTAAGGGGAAGTGGGGTATCAAAAAGTGAAGTTTGACAAGTTTTTGACAATTAGAAGTGCTATGTCCTGAAAAAGGACTATGTGATCCCGGAGGACCAAGTCTTAATGTTAGCCTTAAGATATAATTACCTTTACATCTTGGATCTATCAAAGGCCTCCACAACAGATCATCAAGTTCAGTGCTTCTTGTCAAAAGCTACTGAGAAGGATTCTATCTCCTGCACAGGAGAATGGGACACATCAATCCACGGAAGATGAACCACCTAATCCAGAATGATCCAGTGCGAGGAGTAAACGTCAAAAACTTCCAACTACTAGATTTCTGTGTCGCCTGCAGGAAAGGCAAACAGACTAAGAAGTCTCATAAGGCAAAGAAAGTTCATTCCATAGAACTGCCTCTTGAGCTTCTTCACATGGATCTGTTTGGTTCAGTTAGTACAAGAAGCATCGCAGGCGACTTGTACTGCTATGTAGTTACGGAGGACTACTCAAGATTCTCTTGGGTGATGTTTCTGAAATCAAAATCAGAAACATTTGAGTCATTCAAAGAGTTAGTAACTACACTGGAGTCACTCTACAAGTTGAAGGTAAGACAAGTACGCTCAGACAATGGAATAGAGTTCAAGAATCAATGGATGGAGGCATTTTGCAAAGAAAAGGGAATTGTACATCAGTTCACATCTGCCTACACTCCACAGATGAACGGGGTTGCGGAAAGGAAGAACAAAAGCTTGATAGAGACTGCCAGGATGATGCTAGCATACTCGAAACTGCCTATCCAATTTTGGAACGAGGCAGTGACAAATGCATGTTACACTTTGAATCGAGTCTTGGGGGTTAAACGACGTGGAAAAACATGTTACGAGTTGATACAATGACGTAAACCTAATCTGGAGTACCTCGAATCGTTTGGAGCACCATGTACGTTGCTGAAGAAAACTCAAGAAAGCAAGTTTAGCGAGAAGGCTAAAGAGGGAATCTTTCTAGGATACAACATACCGAATAAGAGAGTTGACAACAACTCAATGGGTCAAGTAGAAGTGTGGTGTAACATGGACGTTCAGAGATACACCACCCCTCTGCTGGAAAAGGACCCGCATTCCTTTTTGACTATGATGGATTCTTCAAGTCCTTCAACATGCCTCTCTCCACTTCTGACTATGAGTTAGCAACCAAAATGATGTATGATGTTTTAAACACACCAACACAAGACTCTACAACATCTGGTTCACAAGGTGCGTTGCCTAGTCAATCAAGGGGAGCACTCGAGGTAAGTGACTCCTCCTCTGACGATGAAGCCGTGGAAGATGATTAGAACAATCAGGATGAACAGGTTCCTACTACTGCAAGTCCACAAACATCTGAAGTTGATGCCTCTGAGTCTTCGGAACCTCACACTCCTACTGCCTCAGATACGGAACCAAACGTTCACAATCTTGATTCTGAGATAGGTGTTCCCACCACTCCTAGATCACGCCTCAATGTCTATCATCCTCTGGACAATGTCATTAGGGATGTCAGATCAGGAGTTCACACGAGAAATCAGCTATATTCAGCTGATTATGCCTCGGTAATGGAAAATGGATACCTTCACGACGGTGCATATAGTTGTTTTGTGTCTCAGTTTGAGCCAAAATACATCAGTGAAGCACTAAATGATGAGGCATGGGTAAGTGCCATGCAAGAAGAACTTCTTTAGTTCAAGAAGTTAGGTGTATGGATACTGGTGGATAGACCTAAAGGTGCTAAGGTCATTGGCACCAAATGGGTCTTGAAATGCAAGAAAGATGACCAAGGGGTCATAATCAGAAACAAGGCTCGACTTGTAGTTCAAGGATTTCGACAAGTCGAGGGAATTGATTACAATGAAGTATTTGCACCTGTGGCGAGAATGGAAGCCATCCATATCTTCCTAGCCTATGCCTCTTACATGAAAATTAAAGTCTATCAACTGGATGTAAAGAGTGCATTTCTTCATGGTGAAATCCGGGAAACAATGTATGTCAGTGAACCTGGAGGATTTGAGGATCCATATCATCGGGACAGAGTTTACAAACTGGATAAGGCTCTCTACGGGCTTCACCAAGCCCCGAGAGCATGGTATGAAAAACTCTTAACTCACCTTGTGAAACACGAATTTCGCAGAGGTGTAATTGACTGTACACTGTTCATCAAAGAAAAGGATGGTGATCTACTGCTTGTTCAGATTTATGTTGATGACATAATTTTCGGTTCCAAGACCGAAGACTTATGTAAAGAATTTGAAGCAGTAATGAAGGCAAAATTGAAATAAGTGCCATGGGAGATATGAAGTTCTTTCTCGGGTTACAGGTGGATTAAACACCAAAGGGGATATTTCTAAATAAGACCAAGTATGTATGAGATATTCTCAGTCGGTTTGACATGGAGAATGCTTCCGCAGCTGGGACTCCACTTGCTACAAACCATGATGTAGCACCCGACAAGAATGGTAATCTAGTTGATGCCACCATGTACTGAGGAATGATTGGATCCCTCATGTACCTCACTGCCTCAAGACCTGATATCATGTATGCGATGTGTCTCTGTTCGAGATATCAAACAAAACCAAAAGTCAACCATCTTATAAGGGTCAAGAGGATATTTCGTTATCTGAAAGGTACACCAACACTTTGGTTGTGGTATCCTCATGACGATGACTTTGAGCTTACCGCGTACAGCGACTCGGATTATGGCGGTTGCAAAATGAACTACAAATCCACCTCAGCAGGTTGTCAATTCTTTGGGATAAGATTAGTCATGTGGCAGTGTAAGAAGCAGACATCAGTTGCGTTGTCAACTTGTGAAGATGAATATGTTGATGCGGCAAGCTGCAGTTCTCAAATCATCTGGATCCAACAGCAGATGCGAGACTACGGTTTGAAATTCTCTAACACTCCTATATTTGTTGATAATTCTGCTACAATAGCCGTAACTAAAAATCCAGTCCAACATCCTAAGACCAAACACATCGGCATTAAATATCGCTTTATACGTGATTGTTTTGAAAAGAATCTAATCGATGTTGTTAAAATAATTACGGATTTCCAACGCGCTAACCTCTACACAAAAGCCTTTGATAAACCATGTTTTCTATATCTGTTAGAGGTCAACGTCGTTAAAAAGAAAAGTGATGTCATTCCAGAAGATGAACATGTTTAGTCCGATGCGTCGAGTCCATTTTTCTTATATTTTATTTTTAGTTTATTTAATTAGTTTTAGTGTTTTTCTTATGTATTTCTTTGTTCGCCTATTAAAATCCTAAAAAAGCAAAACCTGTTTTAGTTTTAGAATTTTAGGGGGAGAATAGGTTAAGCTAAAAAAAAGGAGGAGGTTAGTCAAGCTAAAAAAATGAGATCGTATCTGAAATTATCGATTCAACGACTATGGAAAAAGATAGTACACAGGAACAAAGAATTTGGGACTTCAAAATTTTAAATTGAATTAGATACGAAATTCAAAGTATAAGTCTAAGAAGTCTAAGCAAAAATAAATGGAAAAATGATAGTAAAACTAGCTACTACTAAGGTAACACGGAGAAAGTAGACCTAGTGGTTGCTAAACCATTAGATGATGTGTCAGTAGATCCAACACAATAGATAAGTAGACCTCGTTGGTGATCTCAAGATCAAACTAAGTTGTTCAACAAGCTGTGGGTTATCATCTTATCCCTGGTTAACACAATCAACAGAGTTCAAATAAGGGGCGACGAGCAAAATTAACGCCACAAATGTGTGCGGATGACCATAATATGAGCAAAGCACATGATGAAAAATGCAAAAAGTAATCAAACTAATAACCTATTTTGTTGGTGTGATCTGTGCAAAAAGAATAAAATGCTCAAATAAGAAGATAGGTTGTGTGCCTCTCTGCTGTGCGGTGGCACTGACCTGAGGATAAGCATAACCTAGATATTCTAGAATTCATTTTTGTTTGCTGCCTCTCTGATGTGCGGTGGCACTGATGTGAGGCTTGGCTTCTCTTTGAAAGCTCTAAGAATAGTTTCTTCTTGTCAAAATACCTGTAGACTGCTCAAAAATCTCCTGAGGAATGTTGATTACCGTATAAGCGTGGGATCCACAAATGCTTGTTGAAATAATTCAATCTTAAACCATCACCAATTTGTGTCAAAAGTCTGTGTATGGATTTAAGTGGACAAGTATACTTACAATCATCGTGACGGCAAGTCTTGAAAGTCCAAATCAATTTGTGCATCTTATAGTACTATTATGATTTCCTAACCTTGCTAATGACTCTCGATGAAAACAAGAATCTAGCATCAAAAGATTTTGGTAACACGTCCTGAATGATTTGATTACCTGTATGATTCCATAATGATTCATTCCAGCTATGGTCAAAATAACTTAAAGCTGACTGTTCTAGAAATAAATCTGTTAAATATCTATCCTAGGGTTTCCACCTCTCACAAAACCTACAAAAATATTTTTTACTTCTGTTTTTTTTCAGTTCTAGTAGTTTCATTTGTTTAATTTTGTCAATTAGTTGTTAAAAGTCAGACTACGTATTGGAATTCTGTCTGGGATCTAATCACTTAAATGGGTCACGTCTGAGGTGACAAAATGTACAACTGTTTAAAGGATCACGTCAGGTGATCAAAAGTTTCTAAAGTTAAAATCGATCATGTCTGGGATCTATGCGATTAGGTCCTATTCACCCCCAATTGCTCATTTCTTCGCACGACTTACCGATACTCTGCCCAAATTTCATTTGATTGTTCATGGACTGTGATTATTACGTTCTAACGATTTCCAGTTACTCTACAGATGGCGAGTCGTTGGACCATGAGCACAAAGCACAACATATGTGCTCACCTAGATTTGACTTCCAGGAATGCTGCAGACTTCTCGGGCATCATTACCTTTTTACGAAGATCGAGGATCTTCCATGCCATTTCGACACCGTGCACACCATACCAATCCCTTCAGCAGGCCTTCTGGAAAGGCACGGTTGTTGATATGACCGCAGAGCCCTACTGTATTAGGAGTTCTATCTTTGGTCATGTGATAGAGATCACAGAGGAGGATCTCTGGATAGTATTAGAGGTTGGAGATGATGCAGACTGTCCGACCCGCTTGCACTACTACCACTGCCACCATATCTACCACCACTCACCCACCCACTACCACCGCATCCACCACCACTACTACCATCTCACCCAGCATCACTACCACAGCCACTCCACCACCTGTCTACACTGTTTCCACCACCACCACAGCCTACCCATCACCACCCACACATATACCACCACCCATATTTACCACAACCACCACCACTACCACTAGCCACCAGCCCAGACCATTATCCCACTAGCCATTCACTACAGGACCTCCCTACCTTCTGGTGGGGTAGAGGATCAGATGGCAGCACTGAACAGGATGGTGCTGAAGCTGTGGGCTGTTGACGAGGAAAGAGTTGCACAGATCAGACAGTTTGTGGAGCAAAACGCTGCCCAAGCATAGCAGATCGCTCAGTAGGCCCAACTAATCGAGGATCAGTCTCAGCAGATAGCGGTTCAAAGTCAAGAGATTGCCCAACTCTAAGAGCATAAAGTTTTATCCACAAAGAAGATTAAGGAGTTGGAGGATGCCAATAAGACCATCATGCTCAAACTCAAAGGCATAAAGGATGAGCCTCTGAAGATACGAGAGGGTGACGATGATGATAGTGATGATGATGATGATGATGGGGATGATAAAGAGGATGATGAAGAGGATGAGACCGAAGGAGGAGATAATAAGGATGCAGGAGATAATGAAGAAGGTGGAGATGCATCTACATCGGGTGCCACACAAGCAAGAGAGAGGTGGCCCAAGAAAAGTCAAGATCAGGGTGCCTTGACATCAGCCCCGACTGTAGAAGTGCATTTGATTAAGGACAAACGTAATGATTAGATATTTATGTAATTTTAAATCATGTGTAATTGAATCATGTATTAAACTTGTGGACATAATCTTTATATTTATTTAATGTTTACTGTCTTGATTATTGACTAATGGTTGATGTGTTTATATGTTTAAATCAAGCAGATCATTCATCTCAGCAAGATGAGTATGATGCTGCTCCCCTTCAGCAGATTAAGTCTCAACTCACAATGATACTTGATCTGCAAAGGATCATTAGAAGGTCTTGAGTTACACTCCTGAAGAAGGAGAAATAATTCACGACCTTACTGATGAGTAACTGGCTGAGATGTTCTGACTGAATCCGGATGAGCTTGTGAAGGATGCTCCTACTGTTGACATGGATAGTGACGATAAGCTTAATGATGTGGATGAGATTGAAATTGAAGACGTCACAGCACAACATGATCCAGAGTATGCTGACAACGAGGGAAATGTAGTCTCCAATCTGGGTGACACCCTTGTCAGTGATACATTTGAAACACTAGATAAGATGGAGCAGGAGTTGGAGAAGAAGAAAGATCAAGCCCAAGCCTCAGACGCCGATGTCAACATCAAAAAGGCTGAATGGGCGGCATGTTTTGCAGAGATCAGAGCCCAACGCAGTGCTCCAAAGCCTAGTACCTACACCAAGCTTTACAAAGTAAAGAAGCATCTGAAGGTGTCAGAAAAAATCAGAGCGTGAGAATATTTTGTTGATCTAAATGTTTATGCTATCAAGAGAGAGAAGGGAATCGAGTACTTCAGATTCCCACACGATCTGAAGACTCTATCTGGTTTTGAGCTTAACCAGCTAGCCAAATTGAAGCTGTTATATGCTGACCCTCGAAAGATGTCAGGCTGGTTTGAAGCTGCTTTGAAGAGAGAGTACCACGCCAAGTGGGTCAACTTCAAACCTCAACAACCAACGAGGTATATCATAAGATCTGAAGTTGATGCCATTACTGGAATGCCAAAGATTATGCTGAAGTGGAGTCCTCCACGCACAATGTCAAGAATCCCTCTAAGGGAAATGCCTCAGAACTTCACTCCACACTTTAAGTGGTGGTACTACGATTAGAGAATGGGTGAGGCGGTCATAGTTTTGAACAGAGATGGTAAGATGGAAACAATCAGGGTGTTTGACCCGATTTGGCTCACTAACTTGTCGGCTAATGATGTTTACACCTTATACAAGTGGCCACGGTTCTGTGACGCACAAGACATTGTACAAGCCCTCCAATTACAAAACGTAATAAGACTCTGCTTTGCATTCGAAATATATGCAGGAGTTACAAGGGAGGAGAAGTACAAGAAATATGAAGAGCTCATGAAGAATGTTAGACAATAGAGTAAACTAGGTCCAAGGGGGAGTTTGTAGATACATATGTACCTAGTTTATGAGCTTAACATAAAATGTCTTTCATGTCTTACATATGTGTAATAGAATGGTTTGAATGAAATACAATGTGTGGTTTATGCATATAATATTTAATATTTCATTGATTATTGTGTGTTAACGCTTATGGAACTAACTATATAGGTTTGTGGTTGTTTACATAGTTCTTAGTCAATAATGATTGAGCAACGTGCTTAAACTTAATCGTGTGAAGTTCTTATGCGAATGGACCATGCTAATGGACCATAGGCATGAAGAACTTCATGCTAATGAACCATTCGCGCGATTGAACTAGGAGACTGGATCAGTTGTACGATTGTGACATGAGATTGACTCAGTCACACGACTGAAGCCTCAGTCGTGCGGATGGATCAACCGCATGCTTCAATCGCATGACTGAACCAGGAAAATGGTTCAATCACACGAATGGAAAACCCTAACCTATAAATACTACTTAATTCGTGGAAAAACATAACAATTCGAATACCTACGCACTAAATCGTACCCTAGCCGTCCAGAGACCCTAGAACACTTGTTCCAACTTCATAGACCGCACAGATTCGTATTGCAATCGTTCTTAACGTTTAGATTCATTCAAAGATCGATTCTATGTGCTTTCTCACTGATTGGATTGCCAATCAAATAGGAATCCGCACTATTTGAGTTGCTATACACGTTAATCAGTTAGTACTCTGTACCGACAACGGTCCTAACACTTTATTATATATGTTTTTTAGTCTCGTTTTAAGTTAGAGTAAATTACATTTTTGTCCTTTTAACCTTATAACAAATTTCAAAGATTGTCCTTAAACTAAAATATTATAGTAATTGGTTTTTACGCTTAAATTCTGTTACACGTTTAGTCTTTTTCACTAACGCACGTTAGAAATTTCGGTTAAATCCAGTCATGTGCTTTGCACATGAGGGCAATTTTATCATTTTCTCTTATTAACTTATAAAAAATAAATTTTACTGAATAAACAAACTTGAAAAAATAACAAAATATATAAAAACAATCATGCCCTCTCCTCTACTCTATCTCTCTTTCTCTTTATATATATATATATATGTATGTATATATATATATGTATGTATATATATATGTATGTATATATATATAGAGAGAGAGAGAGACATCAGAATATACAAACAAAGACTAAAACAGGGAGAATTGGTCGAGTTAGGTTGGACTAACCAATCGCTCAACCACTCAGCCTTAATGGTGCTTTGTGCAGATTATTTTTTGTTGTTGGGCTGCCATCTGTTGGACCAGTATGCTTTGCATATTTTTGGTATGTAGATTCAAAATATTTCTTAAGAATAGTTATGTTTAGATTTTGATTGTGAACCAAAAAGAAGAACAATTCAGATTGTGGGTTTTTTAGCACGAAAAAGAATAGTAATTTCATTTGAATATTTTAGTATTATTGCTGTCCTCGTTTTTTCATTATAAATAGAACATAAGTCCCATGTAGGTTTATTAATGATCATATACTTTTTAGTGATGTAATTTCTCATATTGATTTGCACCGGTACTAGCTTGTTTCTTCTCTAACACGGTTACATCAACTTTAGAAGCTTCAAGCATGTTTAAAGAGTAAAAGAAGACCCACAAGAGAAAATGTTGTTTTTCTTAGTTTACAATTGGTTAAATGGTTTAAAGAATGGTTTATATTAGTTTAGAGAATGGTTTAGATTAGAAAACATTAGTGGTGTGAATGTGGTTATTCATTATAGTGGTGTAGTTTTTTTATTTTTGGTTTATTTTTGTTACAATATGTAATTATAGTGTTAAGTTACAATGTTGAAATTTTGTTACAATTGTGTATTTTCATGGTTTGAGTTTGTATATTTTAATTAAATGTACACAATGTTGATGTGAATTACAAGATGTATCGGTAAACAGTCTATTTACATTTACGTTATACCTTTTTACATGAAGTTACACCTTCTTACATTAGTGTTACATTTGCTTATATTAACATAACACTCAATAACATCAATAAATTACATAATGTTACATTAGTACATCAAGGTAACTAGTGTTGCTCAATATACTCCTTGTGTTAAAATAATGTAATACTCTTTTTGTTATATCACTATTGCATTTAAACATAATTACTATAGTGTAATTTTATTATGTTTTGTATTGTAATGAATTTTTTTAATTTTTGTAGTATAACATATTATTACATATTTGTATTACGTCATGTTACAGTTATTTCGAATGGTCGTTTGAAACATTATATGAGAATTAACATTGTAACTTCTTGTTTTTGTTATATCTTTTGTACATGGTACAACAATGTGGCATTGTAATATGATGTAACTACGTACGAATACAAAGTTTTTGGAATACAATAGTAGAATTAAAGAGAAAAAAATGATAAGTTTAGTGGTACAATTTTTATAAAAAATTATAATTCATAAAAAAGTTATAAGTGTTATAAAAAGGCGATAAAGTTTTTAAATATATAAAAAAAGAAATAGAGGGATATAAGGATGACTTGTCATAATCTTATTAAATCTGAATTTTAGTAGATGAGTTAAATGACATTTATGTCCTTTTGTAATAAAATAATAGTTGACAGATCTTATCCATTTATTCTTGATCTACGGTTAGGATTGGGTAAAAGGGTTCTCATAATAACCAAATCCTATATATATATATATATATATATAGGATTGAGCTCGTATGAGAACCCTTTAAAAGTGTGAGAACCCATTAACCCTACACTAGCCATTGATTTATTATTTAATATTACATACTTCAATCAATGGTTTATATGAATTGAGGGGTAAATGGGTAAGTTTTGATTTTGTACTTTTTACTTCAAATGTCAGACAACATGTTTAAAAAGTATCATCTTTTATCTTTCTTGCATATTTGAGATCTCTAGATCTATAATTTCATCTCTTCATTTCCTATTTTCTTCTTTCTCTTCTTGTTCTACCTTGGTTTCTTAGATCTTTAAATTTTGCTCAGACAAACTATAAAATGTATGTTCTTTTGATTGTTATTGGTTAAAAAACCAATTTGATCTGTAATTTTTTTCCGACCGCCACGAGCAAACCATCGCCATCGCCACCATCGTAACTCTTTTCCACCGTCACCGATCAACCTCCATACTATCACCACAGTCGACCTCCACCAGCAGACTTCCCGTTGATAGTACGTGCTCACCACCATTGCAGCTACTAGCACCTCTCTTCCACCACCACACCTGACACCACAAGCACACCATACAGCTGCCACCAAAACCTCTCTTCGACCACCACATCTAACACCACGAGCACACCACTATTACTGCCACCACACCACCTCTTAGATCTAGGTTTAGATGTGGTTTCACACTATGGTCTAGATCTGGTTTATCAACTAGAAGTGGGTTTTCCTCAAAAGAAGATGGTTTTTGTTAAAAATGAAGGAAACAAGAAAACTTAGAAGTGGGTTTACCATCAAAATTAAGTCTCTCTCTTAAAACACAAACCCAAATGAGTTTTCAATCTCTTGTTCAAGCTTTCAATCATGTTTATAGAGTAGTAGAAGACACACAAGAGAAAATTGTAACACCCCGAATTTCTATTTAAACGAAAGGAAAAGAAAAGTAAATGGAAAGAATAGAAATTATGCACAAGTGAAGGGAAAAAAGTGTACAAAGTACAAAACCTTTTTACTTTAAGGTTTTAAAGGGGCATGGTTGGCCATTCTTTCTTCTTCACCTTCTTCTAGTGGCTGAAAAGAAGAGAGAGAGAGAGTCCGGTTCTAGAGAGAGAAAGAGGAAGAAGAAGCAGCTTCAAAGGTAAGTCTTCTCTTATTTGAGCTCGGTTTCAGCTGGGTTTTGAGTTCTTGACCGAAGTTCTGGTTGTTTAGTGTTTGTTTTCCGGATTCAAGAGCTGAATTGAAGGTGGGTCTCGAACTTGAAGTGTGTTGCTCAAAGGCTACTCAAGGTGAGTTTCTAGAACCCCTCTTTTACTGATTTTCAACTGATATGGGGCTATTATGCATACTAAGTAAACATTTTGAAAGAAACCATGGGTTTATAGCTTTATGTTCGAAATGATGTATGTATGTATGTATAGTGATGATTTTGGGTTAGTGATGACGAATAACATGCTTAGATGGCCTTAGTATGTTACATCTGTGTTTGGGTATGATTAGAATGGCAATCAGGTGAAATTGATAGCATAGAAAATATTTCAGAATGTTTTGATGAACATGAACAGTGGTCCATGCGCCCAGAGGTGACTCATGCGCCCAAACAGTTGTCCATGCGCCCAAACAGTTATCCATGCGCCCAGCATGAGAGGTGAGACGCCTAAGTGTTGGTCATGCGCCCAAGGGTGGGTCATGCGCCTAAATAGTGGCCCATGCGCCTAAATAGTGGCCCATGCATCTAAGTGTTGGCTATGCACCCAGAGGGGGTCCATGCGCCTAAACAGTGGCCCATGCGCCCAAGTGTTAGCCATGCGCCCAAGTGTTGGCCATGCGCCTAAATAGTGCCCATGCGCCTAAGTAACTGAAACGGCTAAGTGTTGGTGATGCGCCTGAACAGGTTCCATGCGCCTGAATAGGGCAGAAGTGCCCAAATAGTGCCCATGCGCCCAGACTGTTTTACACTTAGAATTTTTATGCTCATGCGCCTGGAAGGTCCCATGTGCCAAAATTTGGACTTAAGGTTTCTAAGTGGTTTTTAAGGGGTAATATGGGGAGATAGGCCTGGTTATGATGTGATGGATTATGTTTGATATGTGTTATGCATGTATGATGTTTCCTGTATGGTGATGGTGTATGTTATGATTATGTATGTTCCTTATTATGTATGTATGTCTTCCCTTGGCTTTGCGTTGAACGTTAATGAATGTAATGAAAGTATTATGTAACGTAAAGTGGAAGATAATGAAAAGAGGAACGTAATGAATGAATGCATGCATGAATAAATGAATAAAAGAGAAAGTATAGAAAGGCTTGCAAGCAATATGTACAAAGGTGCACGGCTCTAAATGCTTTAAGCTCTACCGCGTGAGGTTCAGCAAATCCTAAAGTGTGCACGCAAGGGTTCCAGTCTTTGTGACTGACCTTCGGTGTTGTTATCCATTTTGATAGGGGTGTTGTTACCCATTTCGGTGGGGGTGTTACCCATTTCAATGGGGGTGTTGTTACCCATTTCGGTGGGGGTGTTACCTATTTCAGTGGGAGTGTTACCCATTTCGATGGGGGTGTTGTTACCCATTTCGGTGGGGGTGTTACCCATTTTGGTGGGGGTGTTACCCATTTCGGTGGGGGTGTTACCCATTTTGATGGGGGTGTTACCCATTTCGGTGGGGGTGTTACCTATTTTAGTGGGGGTGTTACCCATTTCGATGGGGGTGTTGTTACCCATTTCGGTGGGGGTGTTACCCATTTCGATGGGGGTGTTGTTACCCATTTCGGTGGGGGTATTACCCATTTCAGTGGGGGTGTTACCCATTTCGATGGGGGTTGGGGGTGAAATATATGATTGTTACCCGAGTTACATATAACTTTGGGGGTGTGGCATAAAGCCAAGCATAGGTTTGAGGTGAGCGACTCTGTGTCGCAACATACTCGAAAGAGGTCCTTGTCACGTTTCCCGGTACCGTGTCAGTCTTCGGACATGAGTTGGGGGTTTGTTTGTCAGGCCCCGGCATAGTATCAGTCTTCGGACATGAGTCGGGGGTATTGCATGAGACAGGATACAGATCGCGTACTCCGATACTGTGTCAGTCTTCGGACATGAGTCGGGGGTTTGTGAGCAGGCCTGGCACAATATCAGTCTTCGGACATGAGTCGGGAGTATTGCATATGACGAAAGTGACGGATGATGAGATCCGTGTCGCGTATCCCGGTATTGTGTCAGTCTTCGGACATGAGTCGGGGGTTTGTTTATCAGGCCCTAGCACAGTATAAGTCTTCGGACATGAGTCGGGGATATTGCATGAGATGAGATAATGAGGTGAGCGATTTTGTGTTGCAACAGACTCGGATAGAGTTCAATCCCTATGATTAACTCATATGGGATCTTTGTCGTGTATCCCGGTGTTGTGTCAGTCTTCGGACATGAGTCGGGGGTTTGTTTATCAGGCCCCCGCACAACATCAGCTTTCGAGCATAAGTCGGGGATATTGCATGAGACAAGATTCGAGTAATAAAGAGTAATGCACGAAGATAATGTATGAAAGAACGAAGAGATGAATGAATGTTAATGAATTATCGTAATAACGTACTAAACAGGATCCTTGTCATTCGACCTTAGTAATCGTGGCTGAGTGCCACGAAAAGGGTAAAGTCTGACTGGATCTAGAAAGAGAAGTGAACGATAATGTAATACGTTGAAGGAACAAAGTTAATGAACGTAATGATGAAGATAATAATGATATTATCTGTATGTACGTATGATGCATTATCACGAATGGTTGTAAAGTATAGTATGATTTGAAATAAAGTAAAGGACGGTTTTAACGAAAGTAAAGTATTTTATTATAAAAACTAGAACTCACTTAGCGTCGCTGACTTTTGTATGCATGATAGTTGGCAGATATATGTTGATGCTAAGGAGTTGCAGGCATGGATGCATAAGCTACTAGGAGCGTTTTGAGTCTGGCATCCGTATTTTGACATGTCATTGTATTTTGAGATGAAAACGAACGTTGTAAATGATATGTTTTTAGTGATCAATGAAAGATTTAAATTCCGCTGCAAAATATACGTACGTCTTAAAATGTTTTAAGTGCAATGAATGACCAACTGTGAGGTGCCCGGAACGGGGCCTTACAAAAATATTTTTTTTCTTTAGTTGCAGTGGTTTACATTGAAAAGATGTTAGTAGTGTAATTACAATAGTTTATAGATTGGTTTATATTATTTTATAGTCTGTTGTACATTACGTTAATTTTGTTACAGTGGTGTAGTTTTGTTTATTTGATTTATTTATAGTTTTGAAATATGGTTATAGTGGCATAGTTACATGATTTAATGTCATTTGATTGATAGGTTGTTGAATGATGGTATTATTGTAAGTTTGAATGGTGTAATATCAGGTGTAATGGTGATTAGTTTGTTTTATGTTTATTTTACAGATTGTTTTACATTTGTTAATATTGGTTTACATTAGTTTACATTGGTTTACATTGATGTAATGTCGTTTGGTTGTTGTAACGATTATGCTACTTTTAGTTGGAGTGTTGTAATATCATGTGTTTAATGGTGTAAGTAGATGTTTTTGTTACAACTTTGCTAAATATTACATTAGTATAACATGGTGTAATATCATTTGGTTGTTAAGTTATTTGATGGGTTATTTGATCACATGCAATATATTTTTACAATACTATTAGGGATAGTTAAATGATGGCTTGAATGTTGGTGTTCAACTGGAAGCTAGTGGGTTTGGGTTGATGGTGATGTAATCCAAATTTGATGTTGATTCGTTGATTCACTAGCTTTTGTTACATTAGTGAACCTATGTTACATTAGTGTAACCATATTGTTACGTTACTATAACCACCATGTTACATTAGAGTAACTCCAATATTTACATAAGATTAACCCCAATTGCATCAGTACAACCTTCATATTTACATTAACTTCTCATCCTCTATAATTATCAATTCTATGTTGAATTCTTACGATTTTAAAGATCATGATGTTTTGATTTGTTTCTTGATAAACATACAATGGTACATTAGTAAAATTTCTTTGTTACAATAATGTAGTTCCATCTATTACATTTAACATTATTAAATCGGTTTGAAAGATAGTTACGTTAGTGGTTACACTAATGAAACTTGGATAAAATACAACGGTAAGTAACTACTACTTACAATAGTGTAAGAATTGAACTCTGAAACTTTGATATTACTTTAGGTTTATGCAATGTGTTTTTCGTACGAATAGGGATGGTAACGATGATACATTCAGCAAAATTTATTTAGAGTTTTGATTTGAATTTGAAAATAGATTTGGATCCATTTTATGAGGTTCTATTTTTGTTGTATTTTATATATGTATTTTGACGTAATGTATTGTAAGTAATTACAAAATGATGTAATTTACTGTAAGTATTTTTTTCTCTAAAAAGTTTTCAAAATTTTTCGAAACTATATTGGAATTAAAGAAGAAAATGAAATGAGATTAATGGTGTAATTTAAATAGAAAAACTAACAATGTATACAAAGTTATATAAGTTTTAAAAATAAAAGGGGTAAACTTTTAAAAAAAAGTAGATAGAATCTTTTGAAAATAGGTGGTGACACTTGTCAACACCAAATTAAAAGCTGACTTTTGTCATATGAGTGAAATGGACACTTGTCATCATCTTATGGTTTGTAAATATAATCAATGGCTTACAAAGAGTTAATGAGTTCTTACAATTAGTATGGGTTCTTAATAGAACCAAACCCTATATATATACATATATACACACATATATGTATATATGGATACATATATCCGTATATATATACATATATGTGTATATATATACATATATATGTCTATGTATATATATACATATATATATATACATATATATCTATATACATATATATCTATATACATATATCTATATACATATATATCTATATACATATATATCTATACTATATTAAGATACATATTGGAATGGCAATAAAGTCTTTCCACTCAAAACTCAAAAATTAAGAGATGTACAACATCCTTTACATATGTTACAAACCAAAAGAGCATTCTTACCCAACAACCTGGATTGCACTATCCCTTACCTCACCATCGATCTTCAAAATCCTCTGTGCACCCGCCAATCTTCTTCCATTCTCAAAGAGGAAGGCCCTTTTTGCTTCTTTTCATCACCAGAAACCCTAGACCCTTGTTCCAACTGTCCATTCAAGGCAACTTTACACCATCTTATTGCCAATTAGAAAATTTCTAAAAAATTTCTGGTTATGAAAAGAAGCAAAGATGACCTTCCTCTTTAAGAATGGAAAAAGATCAACGGGTGCACAGAGCATTTTGAAGATCGATGGTGAGGTAAGGATAGTGCAATCAAGGTTGTTGGGAAAGTATGCTCTTTTGGTTTGTAACATATGTAAAGGATGTTGTACATCTTTTAGTTTTAAGAGTTTTAACTGAAAAGATTTTATTTCCCTTCCAACTTGTGTATTAATATAGTATAGATATAGATATATATATATATATGTATATATGTGTATATATATACATATATATATATATACATATATATATAACTATATATATGTATATATACATATATACATAGGTATATATATATGTATGTATGTATGTATGTATGTATATATATATATGTATGTATATATGTATATACATGCTATAAGGGCCCGTCTCCGGGACGCTTACAGTTGGTCATTCATCGCGCATAAAACATATAAATACATTTGTCTTAAGAAAATATTGCAGCGGAAACATTCAAAAAGACATCACATGTCATTATAAACACTTTTGCCAAATAATACATCATTATCCGGTTACAAAATACATGTTTGCATTACATCACAAAAGCATTATAATTGGATGCCATCCCAAAAGAGCTGAGTAGCCTCACAATGTCATCCTTAGCAATTACTACCTGCCAACTGGAAAACATATAAAAAGTCAGCGTTGCTGAGTGAGTTCTAGTTTTATAAATAAACATACTTTACTTACGTGAAACCATTCTTTTCTTTCCTTCAAAATCATACTATACTTTACATTCATTCGTGACCAAGCAATATACATACACGTTGATAATATAATTATTATCTTCTATTACATTCGTTAACTTTCATTCATTTATACGTCGTCCTCCCGAGTCTGTTGCGTCAACAGGGTCGCTCACCTCATTTGCAATCCCAACGATTGCACGCTATACGAGTTGTTGCAACCATCAAGTTGCTCACCTCATTGCCATTCTCATGGATGGCACGCCATCCGAGTCTCTTGCAACCATCGATTTGCTCACCTCATGGCAATCCCAACGGGACTATACAATATCCAAGTCTGTTGCAACAACAGGGTTGCTCACCTCATAGCAATCTCAATGATTGCACACTATCCAAGTCTGTTGCAACGACAGGGTTGCTCACCTCATATATGTGCTTGCAAGCCTTTCCTTCGTTCGTTCATCATTCAATAATGCATGTGTTCTTAGTTCATGTTTCTCTTTCATTATCTTTCACTTTACGTTACATAATACTTCATTCATTCGTTAACATGACACGTAAAGCCATAAGAAAGATAAACATACATCATCATAAGGAACATATCATACACATTCATCATCATCATACGGGGCACATCATACATACATAACAAGCAATAACATGCAACATCATCATCATCATGCCCAACATGTTCTCTAAGGTCTCAACAGTCATTTTACATGCTCTTACATGAACCTTTACGTCAAAACTTACATTTGCCCTTTCTCCCGAAAGTCAGAAGTCAATGTACGCTTTCCACGGGTGCAACAACCCTATTCGGGCATATGGACACCCTTCAGTCGCATGACCTCCATGCGACTGAACATCATGCGAATATTAATGTGGATGGACACTCATGCGAATGAACGCCCAGTCGTGCGAATGGACAATGCGGATGAATCTCATGCGAATGGGATTAATGCGGATGAGCACTTATGTGACTGCTCCTTCAGTCGCATGTCCTCCATGCGACTGGCCTTTCAATCGTGCGAATGGAGCTTCAATCGTGCGAATGGTACCCAATCGTGCAAATGGACCCCAATCACACCCTACTCGGTCGTATGGCCTCCATTCGGCCTCCAGTCGGTCGCCTAGCCCTAGCTGATGCAGAATGCAGTTCATCCCGACTGCAGCCGAGGGTTTTCGGCCTCCAAACTCTTCTAAACCCATTTTAACCCCAATCGACCATCCTAAACCTTAGGGATGCATACCACAACACCATTCAAGCACACGCAAGCTCACAATCAAGACTCAAACACATTATACACACATATACACATACACAACGGGTGAACACCCACCCACATGAAAAACCCGATTTCAAACACATCATATATATATAGGGTAAGGTTCTAATGAGAACCCTTGGTTTTTATGAGAACCCTTTGACTCAATTTAATTTATTTATTTGTTTTGAGATAGATGAGATCTTGTCATGTGTCAAAATGAATTTATTAATAGAAAATGATAATTTGGTCAATTAAGTAATTCAGAAAAATCAGGTTGAATATAGTGGTGACAAGTGTCACCACCTATTTTTCTCTCTCCTTATATATATATATATATATTATAAAAATAAATTTACATTCAATTCTTTTTATACATTCATAACTTTTTTATACTATATTGTTATTTTATAAAAATTACACCACTAAATTCGTACTCTTTTTCTCTTTAATTTCCATATAGTCTCGACAATTTTTGTATACTTTAGCTAAGATGTCTGTAGTTACATCACTATAACTAGCATTTACAAAACCTAAAAAACATTTAAAACACCTAAAACCATTTTACAACATCTAAAACCATTTTAAAACACCAAGTTACACTATGAAACATCCAATATTACACCAATGTAAACTGAAGTAAATCAATATTAATAAATATAAATCAATGTGTAAAATAAATATAAACTAATGCAACTTATTGTTACGTTAATATAAATAAGTGTAACAACATTGTAAGAACCTAAAACATCTACCTAATGTTACTAATGTTATGCTAACAACCAAATGACATTACACCATGTTATACTAATGTAATCTCTAGCAATATTCTAACGAAAACATCTACTTACACTATTAAATACATAATATTACAATACTCTAAACTAAAAGTAGCACAATCATTATAGCAACCAATCAACATTAAATCAATATAAACCAATGTAAACTAATGTAAAACAATCTTTAAACAAATTTAAAACAAACTAATCACCACTACACTTGATATTTATACCATTCAAACTTACAGTAATACAGTCATTACAACAACCTAACAACCAAGCGACATTAAATCATGTAACTACGCATCTATGCCACTGTAACCAAATTTCAAAACTATAAAGAAATAAAAAAACAAAACTACACCTCTGGAACATAATTAACCTAATGTAAATCAATCTATAAAATAATATAAAGCAATATATAGAACTATTGTAATTACACCACTAACATTTTTTAAATGTAACCAGTGTAACTATAGAGAAAATAATATTTTCTCTTGTATGTCTTCTACTAATCTGTAAACATGCTTGTTATTACACCAATGTGTAAACTAGTGTAACTAAACCAATATATATATATATACGTATATAAATATACGTGTGTGTATATATATACGTGTGTATATATATATACGTATATATATATACGTATATATATACGTATATATATACGTATATATATACGTATATATACGTATATATAGATAGATATATATATACGTATATATATACGTATATATATTATATATATACACGTATATATATACACGTATATATATATATATACACGTATATATATATATAATATATATATATATATATATATATATATAATATATATATATTATATATATATATATATATATATATATAATATATGCACGTATATATATATACACGTATATATATATATATATTTATTTATTTATTATTTATATATATATATATGTATGTATATATGTATGTATATACGTATGTATATATGTATATATATCTATATGTATATCTATATATATATATATATGTATATATTTATATATATCTATTTGTGAGATCTATTTAATTCAATACCAACCATGGATTAAAAATTAATGGATTAGATCTTTCTATTTTTTTAATACAAAAGGGAAAAATAATCATTTTATCCAATAATCAAAAATCAACTTTAACAAGAATGCGACACATGTCCCCCTCTACTTCCCCTTAATTTTTTTTCTATTTAAAAATGTTACCCTTTTTGTTTTTATAGCCTTTATAATTTTTTCATACATTGTTATTTTTTTATAATAATAACATTGTTAAACTCGTCTCATTATCCTCTTTAATTCTAGTATAGTCTTGATATTTTTTTTAAAAAATTTCTGGACATTACATATTACAGTGAATTACATTATTTTCGTATGCAAAACCTTAACAATGATTTAAAAACCAAACAATATTAAACCCATGTTACAAGTTACAATGTTAATTCCTATGTAATGTTGCAAATGACATTAGATCATATAATCTTGTATTACTATACCAAACATTTACACCCTATAAATTGCACCATGTAACTACAACACTGTAATTAAATTTAAACATTGTAACAAAACCAAAATAACAAAAGTACACCACTGTAATGAACTTAAACTAAAGTAAATTAATGTACCATAGTAATACTATAGGATTGTGAAAGGATGGTGCAATCAAAACAAACACTTAGACTATTTTTGGTGTAACTTATAAAGGACTTCCGAAGCTAAGTATGGACTTCTGAAGCTAAGTATGGTCTTCCGAAGGAAATGGAATTCTTCTAAAGACAAAGTGCAATCTTCCGAAGGAAAAACTCCAACTTCCAAAGACAAAATCTTCTCTTCTGAAGTTCAAGACTTAGAAGAATTCAAAGACAATGACTTCCAAAGAAGAAGTCCTCAAGTCATGGAAGAAGCAGCCTCTTTCAAAGTATAAAAGGGTTCGGAAGAACTTGTTCTTCCAAAACCAATTCCTTTAGAAGATGCTGCTATGGACCGGTGGACATAAGTATGGTTCTCTGACACTCCGCTGTAAACCTATGATACTACATGGCGTTTTCCAAAAGGCCATGTAGTTGACCATACTTTATTCCACTGTTCAATTTTATTTGTTAGTACAGTTTCCAACTTTAGTTAGTGACAATAGGTAAGTCATGGACATGTCATGACTACAATATCTTAGATAAGACATTATCTAAGATACCTTAACTATAGCTTTGTAGTATCTACTTTAGTTATAGGATTCTAGCCGGTATCAAAGTATAACCAACTATAGGTGATAGTATATATAGTTTCTCATTATAACTCTTGTATCATGCTTGTAAGAGTCTTGTAAACTTTGAGTTGAGAAGTAATATATACAAGTACCTTGAAAATTATTTCTTTGTGTTCTTAATTTACTGAGTATATTATAATCAACTCTTTGAGAGATTTTGCTTCATCATAACAGTGTGAGTACAAGTGAGTTAGAGAAAAAACAAGTGTTTAGTGACATATATCGATCCTGCAATTAGCATCAGAGCTTTTTAGGCTCTTGATTGTGTGATCTTACCATCCAAGTCAACTTGTTTTCACTCCTTTCTTTACCACACTCTAAAATCACCATTATTCAGAAATCTGAAGTTGACATAGGGACAATGATTAAAGCACCTATTATTACCCCTGAAAACTTTTGATGGAGGTCCTATTTAGTTTGGAGGTGAGGCTGGAGGATACATTTCTGGCAGAAGGAGTGTACCCAATAGCAAGTTAAAGGTTGATAGAGTACACTTTGTCAAATAGCTTGAACACAATCTTTCAAGTGTTTCTTAATTTTGTGATCAAAATCACCAAATGCTTTTCACAGAACATGAGTGCATTATCCTTAAATTTGGGATGATCATTCCTTCGAAATTGGTGTTTCTTAGATCTCCTAGAAAGGGGACATGTACAAGATGGATATGAACTATGCTTCCCCACTGGGAGAAGTATCATGCTTTCTTTCCAAAGTTGATGGTGATGAGCCAACATTATGACATAAACGAATATGTCATGTCAATTTTAAAACCATGAATAAATTGGTTAAAAATAACTTGGTATATGGTTGCCTAAAAAGGAATTACTCTGCAAAGATAACTGTGTTGCATGCCTGAAATGGAAGCAACACAGGGCATCTCACAAATCCAAAGTTGTTAACTCCATCACCACCCCATTACACTTATTGCACATGGATCTCTTCAGTCCAACTAGAATAATGAGCATTGAAAGGAAATTTGTAGATACATGATGTTCCTAGTTTATATGCTTAAATGTAAAAGTCTTTCATGTCTTATATATGGGTAATGTGATGAAGTAATGAAATATGATATATGCTTTGATGTTTATTTATCTTTAATTCATATGTATGAACTTCTTATATAGGTTTGAGGTTGTTGTACACATTCTAAGTCAATAATGATTGAGTAATATGTTCACCTAGTCGGATGATTATTCATGCTAATAGCCCATACTTATGGACCATACGCATGAATATATCATGCTTATGGACCAGTCGAATGACTGAACCAGGAGACTGGATTAGTCATATGATTGAGACATAAGATTGACTCAATCGCACGACTGAACCTTTAGTCGTGCATATGGATCAATCGCATGAGTCGGTCGCACGACTGAACCATGCTAATGGTTCAGTCATACGATGGAAACCACTAACCTATAAATACCACCTAAGTCATGGAAAAACATAACACTTGGAGAGATACTTCGAATACACATAAACCCTAGTCGTCCAGAGCGTCCCAAACAGCCTGTCCAAGTTCATTGTTCGATCTCGATTCCTACTCATTCTTAACATTTAGTTCATTCTTATATCGATCGGGTTATCTTTCTCACTTATTGGACTGCCAATCAAATAGGATTCCGCACTATTTGATCTGGTTTAAATGCAGAATCTGTTAGTACTCCGTACGTACATGGTCCTAACAAGTGGTATCAAAGCTTTGGCTCGTGATTTTATGTTTGTTTCGATTAGTTTTGGTGTCAAAAACCTACGTTTTAATCAAAAGAGTCACCACTTTGCTTCAATAGGTGTTTTTGATGTTTGCAGGCGTTGAAGTTTTGATTTTTCATTATACGGCAGATTAGGGTTCCTAAGAAAATCGTATTTTGCGTCAAAGTGTCAAAAATCTTCAATTTTACAATAATAGCAGCCTTCAATCGCACAATTAGCTCATTCGTACGATTGAACTCACATGTATACTCCATTCGCATGACTGAACTCAGTCGCAATCCTCATTCGCACGACTGAACAACTCCAGTCGTTTGATTCCAATCGTCTTGTTCATACGCACGACTGAATCCAATCGCACTATTGAATTCATTCGCACCCTTCATTGTCACAAGTGATCCATACTTATAGCTCATTCACATGAGTGAAACTGCCCTATTTTATAAGAACAAAGTTTAAAGCAATGGAAGATCAATTTGTTGCGTTTACTGCGAGAAAGGACTTACACATCCAGAACCTACTACTTCTAGAGAATGAGATTGGTAATCATAATAAACCGCCAAAGTTGTGAACATTAGATGAATATCTTAGTGGAAACAACGGTTTGAGATCTATTTAAATGGAGTTGACCCAAACCTTTGGACATCTATTGAGACTGGTTATACGGTACCAGTTAGTGCTAATGGAGTCTAATTGACTTTGGGAGGAATGAGTGAAGCTCAGAAGATTCTGTTCAATGTTGAGAAGAAAGTATATACCTTGTTGACTCAGTCAATACCTAAGGACATTTTTCATCAGTTCTCTAAGAACAAACAGGCTAAAAAACTATGGGAGGCATTGAAGAAGAGATATGATGGAAATGCAACTTTGAAGGCACTAAAGGCTAAAGCTCTCAAGAAGGAGTTTGATAATTTCTCTTGAATAGGGAATGAGAGCTTGGATGATATTATTGATAGATTCTATAATCTAATGAGTGAGTTGCACACTCATGGTGTAACTACATCAATGGAGGATAAAGTTTCAAGCTTTGCTGATGGTTTGCCTGAGAAATAGGATTCATTTGTGTCTAATCTGAGACAAAATTACATTCTTACGACATTAGACATAAATGACTTCATCTTGAAGTTAAGGGAAGAAGAACTAAGAATGGAATACAAGTCGAAAAAAGGATCCTACGTTCAGAATCCTTCACTTTATAACTCAGTTCTAACTCCAGCAGTTTCAGGAGTACCATTACAAATAGTATTCGTGTCTAGCTCCTCGACTCCTTCCTAAACCACTGCTTCAGAAACCGAAACGCCACGGTCTTCTGGAACCCAATACATAGTTCCTGAGGCCAATACTACAATGTTGAAGACCAAGAATCTCGGTAATAACACTATGGAAGTTGCTAAGGAGCACGTGGATCTTCTAGCAGCTGTTGTACAATCTTATGATGGTTTATTTGCCGGTAAGATTGGAAATTGTCATCTTGCAGATGAAGATTATGAGCAAGTTGAAGAGAATGAGCTAGAAAGAATGGACATCATGTGGGCCTTGGCGAGTGCAGTCAGAAGAGCTAAGAAGTTTGTCAAGAAGACAAGGCAAAATCTAGTAGCCACTAAAGATACGACTTTTGGTTTTGACAAAACCAAAGTCACATGTTTCAACTGTGGTGAAAAGGGGCACTTTAAACATGAATGTGTAAAGCCCAAGAAAACTAGAAATGGTAACCCATTTCCTACTTTCAACCATCAAGACAAATATACGATTAGAACAGCTTCTTCAAGTAAAGAGACAAAGGCTCTAACTGCTCAAGGTGATGAAGGGCAAGACTGGTCCTTACGATTTGTTTCTCCTAGAGAATCAAATATTGCCTTTGTCAAAGCACTAGATGATGGATCTGCTAGTAAAGGTGAGATTTCAGCTGAGCAAGCGATGTCACATACAGAAGGAGTTATGAATCTTGTGAATCACTTGGTTGAGGAAGAGCTTAGAACCATGATTTCAGAATCTCAAGTCAACAAAGCTTTGATGGCTGATTCATATGATTCATCACAGGTATGTTCTACAAACCAGTTATTTGAAAAACATGCCTTTTTTTAATGTGACAAATTTAGAGAAAGCATTGATCTAAAATTTGCTAGGTTATTAGAACACAATCTATTGATACATATGTACCTAGTTTAGGAGTTTAATGTAAAATGTCTACCATGTCTTACATATATGTAATTAAATGGGTATCAATGAAATACAATATGTGGTTGATGCTTATAATGTTTAATATGTCATTATTTATTGTGCGATAATTTATAGTGAACTAAGTATATAGGTTTATGGTTGTTGTACATAATTGTTAGTCAATAATGATTAAGAAACGTGTTCAAACTTAATCGTATGAAGTCCTCATGTGAATGGACCATGTTAATGGACCATACGTATGAATACTTCATGCTAATGGACCAGTCGCACGACTGAACCATGAGACTGGATCAGGCACCCGATTGAGACATAAGATTCACTCAATCGCACCACTGGACCTTCAGTCGTGCGGATGGATCAATCGCATGATTTAGTCACACGACTGAACCATGCTAATGGTTCAGTCGTATGATTGGAAGACCCTAACCTGTAAATACCACCTAATTCATGGAAAAACGTTACAATTCGAATACGCACATAATCATACCCTAGCCTTCTAGAGACTCAAGAAAACCTGTTCCAAGTTCATAGATCATAGTTGATCGTCTTCTAATCATTTTTAAAGTTTCATAATCGTTAGATTGATCTGAACTGTGTTCCCTGATTGGATCACTAATCAAATAGGATTACGCACTATTTGATCTGGTATACGCGCAGAATCAGTTAGTAGTCCGTCATACACGGTCCCCTAACAAGTGATATCAGAGCTTTGGCTCTTGACTTTGCATGTGATTCGATCGGTTTTAGTGTAAATATCAAGTTTTTTTTTTCAAAACACCATCTTTTGGAGTAAAGCAGTGTTTTTCGACGTCTCCAGATCTAAAGTTCACGTTTTTCGGCTTACGGCAGATTAGGGTTCGTGAAAAAATCGTATTTTTGTGTCAAAGTACCAAAACCTTTGAATTTTCAAAACCAGCAGCCTTCAGTACACGATTGACTCACTCAATCACAGACATAACTCACTCGCACCTCCCATACGCATGATTGAACTCAGCGCCCATCCATTCGTATGACTGAACAATCCCATTCGTATTGTTCATCCACATTTGCCTAATCGCACGATTGTTCATTCTCATTTGTCCAATAGCACGATTGGCTCATCCGCATTTGTTCAATCGCATGATTGCTCATTCGGACCTCTCCATTCGCACGCGTGAATAAGTATTGTCTAAAGTGTTCGGACTTGGTATTTGACCGAAATACCTAGAGATTAACGTGTAAACCAGATCAAATAGTGCGGAATCCTATTTGATTGGCGATCCAATCAGTGAGAACACACGAAGAATCAATCAAGGATTGAAACTAACGTTAGAAATTGATAGGGAATCGATCTAATGTGTTCTATGAACTTGGAGAACGATTTGGAAGGTTCTGGACGGCTAGGGTTCGTCTGGAATCGTAATTGATCGTGTCCCTCTTTTTCACGAATTGAGTTGTATTTATAGGTTGCACTATTCAATCGTGCGACTGAACCATTAGTCTGGTTCAGTCGTGCGATTGAACCATGCGGTTGATTCATTCGTACGACTGAGTGTTCAGTCGTGCGACTGAGCCAATCTTATGTTACAGTCGTACACTGATCCAGTCTCTGGTTCAGTCGTGCGACTGAGTCAATCGTGTGAAGTTCTTCATGCTTATGGTTCATTCGCATGAGCCATTCGCATGGAACTTCATTAAGTTAAGTTTGAATGTTTTTAGTTAATTAATATAACATAATGTGCAACCATTAAAATAATCATAAACCCAATCATTCAGTCACGACTCATTAATGAACTATTAAACATTATAACTAACAGACTATCAATATCATTTCATTAATCATACAAAACAAGAACTATTACATCACATATCATGATCTAGGGACCAAACATGTATCAACAAACTCCCCTTGGACCTAGATCTCTTTAATGTCTTGTTTCTTCGTTACATCCTCATATTCTTGTACTTGTCCTCTTGTGACTCCCGCGTGAATAGCAAACGCGAAGCAAAGTCGTATAACGTTTTGGAACTGGAGGGCTTGTACAATGTCTGTGTGTCATAGAACAGTGGCCACTTGTATAATGTATAGACATCATTAGTAGACAAGTTGGTTAGCCACATTGGGTCGAATACCCTGATGGTATCCATTGGCCCTCTTTATCCAGAACTATGACAGCTTCAACAGTTCTCCAATCATAGTACCACCATTTGAAGTGTGGAGTGAAGTCCGTGGCATTTCCCTGAGAGGGATTCTCGACATAGTGCACGGAGGACTCCACTTCAACACAATCTTTGGTTTTCCAGTAATGG
Source organism: Flaveria trinervia (assembly GCA_025506515.1). Taxonomy (NCBI): domain Eukaryota; kingdom Viridiplantae; phylum Streptophyta; class Magnoliopsida; order Asterales; family Asteraceae; genus Flaveria; species Flaveria trinervia. Next base: position 24,369,390 of record CM046456.1, on the reverse strand, counting down.
CATCCACTCAGCTTCTAATAACCTTGTAGGTTGTTGAGGTCTGAAGTTAATCCACCTGGTGTGGTACTCTTTCTTTAGGGCTACCTCAAACCAGCCTGACATCTTTCTCGGGTCAGCATACAACAGCTTCAATTTGGCCAGCTGGGTGAGTTCAAAACCTGGTAGAGTCTTTAGATGTGGAAATCTAAAGTACTCTATGCCTTTCTCCCTTAAACGGCATAAACGTTAAGATCATCAAAATATGCCCATGCTATAATCCTGCTGACACCGTAAGGTGTTTCTTGACGCTGTAGAACTTGGTGTAGGCATCCCTCTTCGGTGCAGCACGTTGGGCTCTAACTTCTTTAAAACATTCAGCCCACTCAGCCTTTCGAATGTCTACGTCATCATTTGAGGCTTGGGCTGTTCCTTCGGTCTTCCTGTTTCCTGCTCCATCTTGTCTAGTACCTCAAACATATCACTGACTAGGGACTCACCCAGATTAGGGACCACATTTACCCTCGTTGTCAGCGTACTGAGGGTACTCTTCAGCAGCAATATCTTCAACCTCAACTCATCAACGTCATGTAGTTCGTCGTCACTGGTTGAATCAACTGTTGGAGCATCCTTGACAATTCATCAGGATTGAGTCTGAACATCTCTGCCAGTGCTCGTTAGATAGGTCGTGAATTATTTCACCTTCTTCATGGTCCAATCGGGATGATAGTGGTGGTGAGTGTGGGGTGAATGATGTAGTGGTGGCTGGGATTTGTCTTGTGGTGGTCGGTCTGGTGGTGTCTGCGGTTGCTGGGGGAAGGTATGTGGTAGATGGTGTGTCTGAAAGGGGTGGTAGTGGAAGGTATGGTGGATGTGGTGGATGTGGTAGTGATAAAGGTTACCCTACGCTTCTTCTTTTTCTAGCCATGGGGTTGAGCCATCCGTTTTTCCTCGTTCCCTTCGAGGTGGATGCTCCCCCTCCAATCCCACCTGAGGACCCGGAGCATAAGTTGGGTCAGTTTCTGTATCTCCGGAGCCTCTCGGTTGTTCACCAACACCTTAACCCATGTTCTGTGGGAACAAATTTCATTCCCACAGTTCGGGTAAGTGGCTCCTCATCTGATTCATCTTCATCCTCCTCGTTAAGAACAAAATCTTGATGAAATCCCGCTGACTCAGTTACTTCAGCAGATGAGACAGACACAGGGGGAACAGAATCAGACACAATGCCTCTGGGTGGAATAGCAGCATCCCACTGTCATCCTCATTTGAGTCAAGAGTGGGTAGGGCTATCTGTTCCACCTCAGAGTCACTGTCCTCGTGACGCCACTTCCTCCTTTCCGGCACTACATAGTCTTCTCTGGCAAGATGACTAAACAACCTCCTGACCGGAGGCTTCACTGGCTTTCCCCGGTATACTTTCATCCTTCCCAGGGTGGTGTCATCCATTACCTCCAATACCACCGAATCCTCCTGTCTTTTGGCAGGGAAGGAAGCTTCTGATCTATTATCATTTGCATAAACCGTGGGTACACGAAGGCTTCCTTTCCTTTCCCCGATGTTCTCCACCAGATAGGTGAAGATCATCTTAACGGATGGTTCAGCACCAACGCAACGTATGCGTTTTTATCTGATCCGATAGCTTATCAAACCCACCTTTTCTTGAAGCCATGCACTTGAGCAGCACGTGTGCAAGGTATTAAATGAGGACAGAGGTACTCTTGTTGAGTACCCCTGAATTGATGTCCCCAGAGTATTTGGCTCTGAGAAAACATACTCTGACAATGAGGGGGTGTAGACGGGTTGGGCAGTCACCGTCATCCCCCAATTGAAGTACAATCCTTAAGTCTTCCTCAGAGACTGTAATATCCTCGCCAAATATGGAACTTCTTATGCAGTGAGGATCCAATGATCTATCAACTGTAGCGCTTCCCAGAAGGCTTGTTGAATGGATCGGTATGGGGTGCAAGGGGTAGAGATGGCATGCGCAATCCGTGATCTCAATAGAAACGTGATAATGCAGAGAATTCTGCAGCATTTCTGGATGAAGTCCAGATGGGCACATATATTATGCTTTGTGCTCATAGTCCATCTACTCGCCATCTGTTACACAAAGATAGTAAACATTAGTACCATTTAATAAGAAAGTAATGAACCATAAGCATGAAGAACATCTTTTTGTCATGCGATTGAAGTTGTGCGACTGAGTTCAACAGTGCGATTAAACCGTGCGAAAGGGGTTCAGTCGTACGATGAATGGTCGAATGGGGTTAGTCGTGCGATTGACCCCATACGTATCTCAGTGTGTGCGATTGGGCTCCTACAATATACATTTGTTGGACCAAAAAGAACCAATGAGCCAAGATCAGAAAACCTCTATGTCCCACATGGTATCACAAACTCTGAAAGCCTCATCAGTAGTTTGACAAAGTGTTGAAGACTTCAACAGCCGGAGATAAAGTACTGAAGTACAACAGCTGAAGAACACAAGTGCTGAAGCTGAAAGACCAAAGTATGAAGTACAACAGCTGAAGAGTTTACAAGTACTGAAGATCAACAGCTGATGTACAAAGTCTGAAGACAAAGACTGAAGACATCAGCTGATGATATCTACTAAAGTCATCAGCTGATGAAAACCTGAAGGTCAAAGTCTGAAGATCAAGTACTGAAGCCTCAGTAGTTTGTCACAACTTCTGAAGAGTACTTCTCAGTAGTTGTGATATCAGTAGTTTTATATTTTTATGTTTTAGTAGTTTGTAAAACGACTGAAGAGCTTGTTCTTCAGTCGTAGTTTCAGTAGTTTTATATTTGTACTTAACACTCTGATATGTTCTCAGTAGTTGTGAACATTTCAGTATGTTTTTAAGAGTTAGTTATTTTTGTATTAGATCTGCCAGTTGTCACTTTCCGTGATAACAGCAGTGATTGCTGCACTCTATATAAGGAGTGACAACCTATTGTAATATGTGATGAATGAATGAATGGAATGAATGAATGATTTGATTGGAAATATTCTACATCTATAAACATTCCTTGAAATCAGAAATATATTCTCTCCCTATAACCGTATGCGCTCTTAATGCATACAAGTATCGACTGCTTGCTACAATTGTCTAATTCCTGTTTGTATTCTGCTGCTTTAAATCTATACATCAAACTTGTGATCACTGATCTATCAAATGGTATCAGAGCAGGTTAATCATTGATCGATCTAATAATTGATCATTGAAACTGCTATTCAAGATCTAAGTTTGATTGAATTAGCTTTTGTCATTGCAAGAAACGGTTATAGAGATTGAATTTTCTGTATTTCTGATCATTCATCCTGAGATCTTCTCTTGGTTTCATTGAGTTTGTTGTGGTCTGTTTAAAACTTTTAAAAGCTTGAACTAAATTGTTTTTGAACTGAAAATGACTACTCCCTCCAATGATCCTCACAATACTGGTTCCTCAACCAAGCCACCGATATGGTTAGGAATGAGTATAACATATGGCAAAGACGTATGCTCCATCACCTGTCTGTTAACAGCGCAGGGTGTTGGACATCAGTGGTACATGGTCCACACAAGCCTATGGTGAATAACCCGGAAACCAATCAAATGGTTCCGAAGAGGAGGGAGCAATACTCAGATGAGGATAAGAAGTTGCTTGAAATTGATGCAAAAGCCCATGGAATCTGGCCATGGCACTGCCAAATGAAATATATTCTGGGCTAATGCATCATGAAACTGCCCATGACCTCTGGAATGCCTTGAAAGAACATTTGGAGGAACAGATGAGGTCTTGGCAAATAATAGAGAAATTCTTGCCCAACAATATGAGACATTCTCTCATAGAAAGGGTGAGACACTGACTCAACAATATGAGCGGTTCTCTTGTTTGATCTCTGAACTAAAAATGGTCAAACTTGAATACCCCAATATTTAGATGAATAACAGATTTCTCAGATCACTGCCTGAGAGATGGGACACATATACTATTGTCCTACGCTCCAGTGCAAGTTTGGACAAACTATCTCTCACCCAACTCCATGGGAAACTGCTCACGTTTGAGAGAGAGATAGAACAGAAGAGAAAGCTGTCTTCATCTGGAAAGCTCACTGAAGACTTTGTACCAAGCAACATGCCTTGGTGGGTCATCAGTCAGAATATGCTTCATCTGAATGCCAGTATGATGAGCATATTAATTTCTCTCAAGCACTTCTGATTCTGCATTTGTGAGTGTTGATGGTCAATTACTGGGTTAATAATGACAATCTATGCTTCATTATGGATGATCTCAAGGGGATTGCCGATGATGACTTAGAAGAGAGATATTTTGAGCCAAATGGCCTTGATAAATATCAGATCTCAGAAGTTCTATAAAAGAACTGGAAGAAAATTCCCAGGACTCTCTGGCAAAACCAAAGTTGGTTTTGACAAGAGCAAATTGAGGTGTCACAAATGCCAAAGGCTTGGACACTTTGCAAGAGAGTGTAGATCAACTGGATCTAACTCCACTGCACCCTTGTGACTTTTCCTGGCAATAGTCAACAACACAGAGGGCAACATCCTGTCACCTCTAGTCATCATCCTCAACAACAATCTCCAGCATATTTTGTTCCTCAGGGTCAAAGCCATATCCTTACCTTGTTATACATGCCACAGTCAAATCAAGTTCAAGTTCCTATGGCACCACAACCTCATGCACTACCTGAACCTCAGCCTTCCCAATCTCATCAACAAACTCAACCTCAACAACACAGCTTCTTCACCCCAGGAGTTGTTGACTGGAGCAGTTTACCAGATGACATGTCTGGTCATGATCAACTGTTCTCAGGTGCTGGTCAACATGGTGGTGACAGTCCTTTTGGGAATCTAGCTCTTATGGCTTTGGAGTCTGCTGATACTTCATGTTCTAATGCCTCTACATCTCAGGTATCACAGGTATCCTCTGAGGCAAAAGCCAAATTATGTTCTAAACCATGCATAGCAGCATTTGCTTCCATTAGAGAAGCAAATGTAGCTCTAATTAATAAGAACATTGAGCTAGAACAAACAATTTCCAAAAATAAAGCTGAGTTTGAGTCTGTGCTTAAAGATAAAGATGATGAGATTTATAAACTGAATTGCCAAATAATTGATAATAAGGCTAGAGAAGAAGTACTTCTAGAGAAGTACAAAGATCTCAAAGAAACCCTTGCAGTTACCCAGGTAGAGTGTGATAGATGGGTACAATCATGCAAAGGTTTTGAAATGCTTCTTAGTAAGCAATCTGCTTCAAATGTGAAGTTTGGAATTGGTTACAATCACACTGCTGCACCTACAGATTTTACCCCAAGAGCAGAGGTAGAATCTGATGGTGAGAGTGATAACCAATCCATCACATCATGTGATCTACTTCTGATACAGCACAATCAGAAGTAGCAGTCAGCATCAAGCCCTCTTTGAACCTATCAGCTGATGTTGATGGTTCAAATGCTGACATTCACATGATTAATGAGTTGATCAACTCAGGAGTTAATTCTGAAGGTCCTAAAAGGACTAGAGAGCAGGATTTAACACCTGAAGTTCAAACTTCAACTGTTGTCAGTACTGAAGAGAAGAAAACTGGCAGTAGAAAGAGTTTGAAGACTACTAAAGAGGCTGTCAAGAAAGCAAACAATGCTTCCAAAGCATTGAAGAACAAGTTTCTGTTGCTTCACCCTCTTTAGTTGATGATCAACCTAAGATGAAGAAGAAAACCATGTGAAGTATGTGGTTTGTTCAATCATCTTACAGATGATTGTTGGTACAAAAGAGGTTCCAAACTCAAACTAAAAAAAGAAGAAATTAATGAGAAAATGGTAAAAATGAAAACTGAGTTTGAGACCACATTTGTATCAGCAACATCAAATCCTGTAACCCTTAAGTCCTCAAAGAAATCCAAAAAGGAAGGGGTTAAACAGGTGACAGCTGAGGGTGCTCAGAAGAAGAAGGTGCAACATAGGAACTTATCAAACTCCACTAGCAATGTGTCTGATGAGCTGAAAGCTTTATCACAAAATCAGACACAGCTGGTTATGATGGTTCAACATCTGTTGGGTAGAGTTAACCAACTAGATGCTCCTATGTTGAAACCACAGAAAAGGAGGTCCAAGCCAAAGGACTCCTCTTCTACACCATCTTCTTCCTCTCAGGCTGTTGTTTCAAATAAACCTGTTAGTTTACCATCTATTGATGAGACCAGGCCCAAAACCAAAAGGTTTGGGTCTCTAAAACTAACTAATTGTTTATTTTTGCAGGGTTCTTCAACATGCCAAAGTAGCATCTGGTATGTAGACAGTGGGGGATCTATGCACATGACTGGGAACAGCTCTCTCTTCATGACTACTCTCAAGGAAAGAAGGGATTTGTCTCTTTTGGCAATGATGCTAGGGGTTACATCATCGGTAAGGGCTTTGTCTCCAAGGAGAAATCAAATTTGATGATTAATCATGTGGAAAATCTCAAGTACAATCTCTTGAGTGTCAGTCAAATGTGTGATAAAGGCCATGTTGCCCTTTTCACCAGTCAAAACTGTAGGATTCTGTCATCCAAAGTTTTCCACTTGATTGACAAGGTGTTGGATGATCACACTCTCCTGACAGCCAACAGGACAGGAAGAGTGTATGCCTTAGATCTTTCTAAGAAGATAGATCTCAAAGGAATCCTTGCCTATTTTCCAAAGCCTCTTCTCAAGAATCTAAACTGTGGCACAGGAGGCTGGGTCATGTTAATCTCAAAAACATGAATCAGCTTACCCACAATAGTTTAGTCAGAGGCTTACCAATAAGGAGTTCCACTATGATGAAACCTGCACTGCATGTTTAAGAGGAAAACAGCACAAAGTCTCATTCCCTCCTATTGAAATGTCTAAGTCCACTGCCTGCTTGCAATTACTGCATATGGATCTATTTGGTCCTGTGAGAGTAATGAGCATGGCAAAGAAGAAATACTGTCTGGTAATTGTGGATGATTACTCCAGATTTGTATGGACTTTCTTTCTACATTCAAAGGATGAGGCTGCACAGAAGATTATTCACTTTGTGCTGTATATTGAGAAACAGTATTCCCTTCCAGTCAAGTGTATTAGGAGTGACAATGGAAATGAGTTCAGAAATCATACACTTGATGACTTCTATCTTTCAAAGGGAATCAAAAGGCAGTTCAGCATTCCAAGGACTCCAGAACAAAATGGAGTAGTGGAGAGAAAGAACAGGACCCTCATTGAAGCTGCAAGGTCCATGCTGGCTGACTCAGGTTTGCCACAACCTTTTGGGCTGAAGCTGTCAACACAGCTTGCTATGTGCAAAATAGAGTTTTAGTAAATCAGAGGTTGATGAAGACTCCATATGAAGTCCTCCATCATTTGGCTCCTCTGATTTCATTTTTCAAAGCATTTGGGTGTCCCTGTTTTATTCTCAACACAAAGGATCAACTCCATAAATTTGATCCTAAGGTGGATGCAGGGTACTTTGTTGGTATTCATCTACTTGCAAAGCATACAGAGTCTTCAACTGCAGAACAAAGATGGTTGAAGAAACTCTACATGTTAAGTTCAATGAATCTCCAAAGGACAAGATTCCACAAAGCCCTGGAGTTATTTGATTTGGACATACTGCAATATGTTCCTTATCAAACTCCTGCTGTTGCTCCTGTCAACAGATCACCACCTGGTGGTACTGCTGATGATGATGATGATTGCAGTACTCACCTCTTCAGGTTTAGTGATCAGCTGCCTGACTCAGCTAGACCTGATATTCCTATAGCTCCAGTAGCACCATCCACAACAAATGCTGATGAGATCTCTTCGACTTCAACTTCCTTTGAATTACCATCCACTGATTGGTTTCAAGGAAATGATTCACCATCACCATCTGTTGTTACTGAGCCTGCTACAAACACTTGCACAGATCTCATTGTGTATCAAGATCTAAAGAATCACCCTATGTCTCAAATCATTGGTGATATCACTGCTGGAGTATCAACAAGAAGTCAATTGTCAAATTTCTGCTTCTATGCTCTCTTCATCAGTCAGCAAGAGCCAAAGAATTATCACATTGCTTTAAAGGACAATGGATGGGTTGATGCCATGCAGCTTGAGCTTCTTCAGTTCAAGAAACAACAAGTGTGGGAACTGGTTCCTCTACCTCCAGGTAAGTGTGCAATAGGCACTAAATGGGTGTTTAGGAACAAAACTGATGAAAATGGGCTTATTGTTAAGAACAAGGCCAGACTGGTTGTTCAGGGGTTGCACAAGAAGAAGGTATTGATTATGATGAAACCTTTGCCCCTGTAGCCAGACTGGAAGCAATTCGATTGTTTTTAGCATATGCTGCTTATCAAAACCTTAAAATTTTTCAAATGGATGTCAAAAGTGCATTTCTGTATGGAAAAATTAAAGAAGAGGTTTATGTATGTCAACCTCCAGGCTTTGAGGACAATAAACATCCTAATTGGGTGTATAAGCTTGATAAGGCTCTTTATGGGTTAAAACAAGCTCCCAGAGCCTGGTATGAGACATTATCAAACTTTCTTCTGGAAAACAATTTCACTAGAGGCTCCATAGATAAGACTTTATTCATTAAGAAAGCTGGGCAGCATAATCTACTTGTTCAAATTTATGTAGATGATATCATTTTTGCATCCTCTGATCCAAAGTTGTGTGATGCCTTTACAAAGTTGATGCAACAGAAGTTTGAAATGAGTGCCATGGGAGAATTAAAGTTCTTTCTGGGGTTGCAAATCAAACAAAAGGCTGATGGAATTTTCATTCATCAGTCCAAATATACAAAAGATCTTTTGCAAAAGTTTGATTTACAAAACTGTAAGTCCTGTTCTACCCCATGTGCAGCACCACACAACTGGATACAGATCAGAAAGGTAAAGTGGTTGATGAAACACTTTACAGATGTGATTGGGTCCTTGATGTATTTAACAGCTTCTAGAACAGATATTATGTTTGCTACATGTGTTTGTGCTAGATTTCAGGCTGCACCTAAAGAATCTCATCTGATTGCAGTCAAGAGGATCTTTAGATATCTACAAGGCACTCATATCTCTAGGTTTATGGTATTCTACTGGACATTCTGGTAAATTAGTCGCTTTTTCTGACAGTGACTATGCAGGGTGTAAGTTGACCAGGAAATCAACTTCTGGTGGATGTCAATTCCTAGGCAACTGCTTGATTTCTTGGCAGAGCAAGAAACAGACCTCAGTTGCTACATCAACTGCTGAAGCAGAGTACATTGCTGCTGCAAGTTGTACATCTCAGGTACTCTGGCTTCAAAACCAACTTCTGGATTATGGCATTTCAGAGACTAAGACTCCATTGTTAATGGATAGTGCTTCAGCTCTTTGCATTGTCAAAAATCCAGTCCAGCACTCTAGGACCAAACATATAGAGATCAGACATCATTTTATAAGGGATTGTTTGAAAAAGGTTGATTGATCCTAAGTTTGTGCCTAGTGCTGATGAGCTTGCAGACATTTTTACTAAGCCTTTGGATAGTTCAACTTTCCAAAACCTGGTGTTAAGGCTTGGTATGCTGCAGCTAGAATAAATGACAACTACTGATGATCTTAGTAATAAGTACTGATGATCATTAGTACCTATGTCACATATAAGTACTGATGAGCTCTCTTTACCCTCAATAGTTTTTATAAATGAAGGCTAAATGTCTCATAAGTACTGAAGTACTTCATCTGTTCTAAACTACTGATGCAGTTACAACTGCTACAATCAGTAAAAAACAGATAAGTACTGATGTCCTATGAAACAACTGAAATCAGCTAAAAAGACTGTTGAATGTGTTGAGGACAGTATGAAACAGCTGAAAAGCTAAGAATTGACGAAAACAGCTGAAGAGAACTTTCTCTTCAGTCGTTTGTACAACTGCTGTTTCATTCTAAACAACTGAAGCAAAACCACGTCTTCAGTAGTTTTATAACTACTGATGACTAATACCAAGTCTTCAGTTGTTTACAACAGCTGATGACAAAACCACTGTCTTCAGTAGTTTCATAACTACTGATGACAAACACCAAGTCCTCAGTTATTTCACTCATCTGAAGTCAAAACCACGGTCTTCAGTAGTTTTCTAAACTACTGATGCCTAACACCACGACTTTAGCTGTTTCAACGTCTGAAAGGATAATACCATGTCAACGGTCGTTTAAAACTACTGATGACTAACACCACATCCTTCAATCGTTTTCTTACCCGTACCCTATAAATATCCCTAACCTAAGCTCTCAATGCTTCATCTTCTTCAAACCTAACGTTCCTCTCCAAAATTTCCCTTTTCTCCATGGCGTCCATGCAAATTAAACCGCGACACAACTGTGTTGCCTACCTCACTAAATCGCCCATCTGGACTAAGTTCGATACTGCTATCGATCTTATGGTTCAGTCCCAATACCAACGGCATTTCTTCTGAATCCATACTACATGCCGAATCCCTTCAACAATTTGGATGAATGTTACTGTTACCACTGGGGAAAACAACACACCAACCCTCCAGTCGGTCGTAAACCACAAAGAAGTAGTCATCACTCCTGAAACAATCCGCCAAATTCTTCAACTGAATGATGCTAGTTCTCCTGCTGGATATCCGAAGGGCACCATAGATCTATCCTTTGCTCAACATGGATATCAAGGCGATCTCAGTGCCTCCACTATCATGAAGAAACACTTTAATGACGCTGAGCGCCTGATTTTTCACATGGTGAATGTATGTTTGGCCCCTAAGACGTCGTCTTGGGATCAAATGTCGACAAAATGGCAGCAGGTAATGTATTCTATTCTTGAGCAACAACCACTAAATTTTTCAGAAATAATATTTTTAGAGCTCAAGGATATGGCTCAAAAACTAACTGCCAACCGTTGGATACTATATCCACGGTTCATAATGGCCATCATTAAACCAGCTTAATGCTAAGGGACTTGTTGGCTTGGGAGTCCTGCTACGGCTGTTCTGCCGGAAGTATACTCCCGGCACAACTCTGACCGGACACTCAAAATGGCTGCCAAGCTGCGAAAACCCACGCAGCTGGAACCCACAGCCACCACCTCCAAATCCAAAGTCCCCACCAAACCCACCAAAAAGAAAACCCAAAACGGCTACTCAGGGAATTGAGTCCCTGAGGATGCCCCTGCAACACAAACGCAGGATATATCCACTAGTCCAAACCCCCTAGTGGATACAATGACTCTTCCAGCCATAGCCGCTCAGGCTTCCTCCCAACAGGAGCCTGCAGCAACCACAAAAGGGGTACCTACATATCTGGATCTTCCTCACTTGAGGGGATTGCCATTGAAGAGCACCAACCTCCCCAGGTGCACACTGCTTCTATCCCTTCACCCCAAACAACCGCCCCTCACAGCCCAACTTTAATAGTTGCACAAGTGCTGACTCAACTGCACCCCACCCCTCCCCAGCAACCACTTACTACTGGGAATACCTCTACAATTGAGGGGGAGGAACACCATGCACTTGAGAAACCCACAGCACAGGGGTTTACCACTTCTATCTCTGGTGTAGACAAGGAGCTTAGAATATCTAGTGAGGCTGCCACCTCCTCTGACTCAGCACATGATCAGAGTGGGGCTGGTAACATTGCTAAGACCTCACTAGAGGCAACAGCTGATGATGGACACTGTCCTGAGGCTGGAAGTCCCCAGTACCAAGCACAAGGGGCACATGCACCAACTGGTCTACACCCAGTGCATGTAAATCCTGCTCTAAGCAGGATGTCAGATGATTCAGCTTTGGCTGATGATGACCTGGGCTTTTTCTATGATGTTCTTGCCCAGAACACAATCCTTGAAGAGAAGTCAGTAGGCTGCAAAACCTACTTGATAAACTCTCACAAGGAGCAAGACCATCTGCCTCTACCCACCACAGATGGCACTCACTTGAAGGTTTCCCAAACACTGAGCCACTTCAAACTCAACCACCTGCCTCTGCTTCAGGCCCTACTTCTCAGGAACAGAACCCTCCTGAGCAAATAGGTGTTGCACTTCAAAATTCCCTCCCTCTCATCACACCCATAATCACTGATATTGTGACTAAAGCCATTGATGAGAGGCTTTCCACAACTTTACAGCCCTTGGTTGATGCTGCTGTCCAAAAGACTCTTTCTGCGGTACAAACCCCTCTCTCCAATGCAACCAAAAAGGGGGAGAGTACTGCAGTGAAAGAGAAAGAAGAGGAAATAGAACAGAGGAAGAGAAACAGGAAGAGGAGGAGAAGAAAAGCAACCTCTGCTCACTTACAAGCGAAAGAGAAGTGCTGATGATCACACTGCTGAAGACAAATCCTTGGAGGAGCTGGTCAAAGAAGCTGACACTACACACAGCCGATCCATGGATAAAATAATTGAACAACCTTCAGGCAGGGGTTTGACACAGCCACACTGGATAGCGAGATCAGAAGGTTGGAAGTGCAAGAGATACAAACCAGTGGGCAGGGTATGATGCTCTTGAGAAAGAGAGATTGGAAATAATGATCCGCTTCATTGCAAAATATTTAGGAAGATCATTAGTGGAGATTCGCGCATGGACCAGGGACAGCATTCTGGCTATAGCCACCAGAATCTGTCTGTCTGAGCAATTCAACAAAGGGATTATTGTGGAAGCCCTTGATGAGGCTGGGGCTGGTAAAAGGTTAGAGATGGCTAAACTCACAAGGCGAAACTAACTACAAAGATGCTGGATCAACCTTCCCTTCCACCCACTCAAACAGATCCTATCCCTCAAATCTCCCAACCAATCTCTAAGCCAAAATCCAAACATCCTCATTCTTCAAAACCCAATCTTCACCAACACCAATTCCTTCACAACACAACCATCATCCAGTGATGTACCCAGAAGGAGGAGACGGGTGCTGAGGATGGAAGAAGAAGAAGAAGAGGAGGATGAAGATATAGTCTGCCACTCTCTGCTGATCTGAAGCTACCAAAACCCCAAAGTCAACCCATGATCACACCTGACTCTCAAAGGGAAATGGTCAGAGTCAAGATAGAAGAAGAAGAACAGCAGAAATAGCACGATGAGCAACTGTTGAAGATGGTTGACAAGGAATTTCCTCAGTCATCATCTATTCAAGCCATGAAAGGGCATGCTCAAAGGCTGTACACTCTCAGGCACACCTTTCAGTATCAGAAGGAGAGAGTGAGAGTATGGCCAGACCCCAGGGTGAGTTCTAGAATCCATAAAAGAACTATCCCACACAGATACAACGGCCAGGTACGAAAAACAATAGAGTCTACCATCATGTTGGCCGTTGTAGTCTCACCTTGGGAAAATTGATGAATTCAAGAAAGCTCACCAAGCAAAGAAGACCCCTCAGCTTTACTAGAAAACAAGATGATAAAGAAGGGTTGTATATATAAGAAGCTTGAAGACATCCAGAAGAATGAGCTCCAGTTACTCCTTGAAGGCAACCATCCTGATGAATTTGTATATAGGGAGGTAACTACGGTGGAGCTGAAAAATGGCAGGACCATGAAGTACTTATCAGAGTACTATGGTCCAGAGTTCTTCTTCGAAGGAGGAGTAGAAGAACTCTCTCAGGAGGAACAAGTTGTTCTCCTCGAGGCCTATGTTCGTGAGTCATACAGACTCATTATGGGGAAGTAAATCTCATGAATGAGATAACAACTCTGTGTCCAGTTCCCCAAAACAGAGTTCTCATTCATACTCTGCCAAACAAATATTTGAGATTTCTTCCCAGGCCGGAGCTTACATGGGTCATCTTCTCTACTGATCAAGAAAGAAAAAGACCAACATTTTGCCAACAATAAGTGGGATAATAAATAAGTTAGAGGTTTTGGCTGCATTGGTTCAGGGGGAGTTTGTTGGACCAAAAGAACCAATGAGCCAAGATCAGAAAACCTCTAAGTCCCACATGGTATCACAAAAACTGCTGAAAGCCTCATCAGTAGTTTGACAAAGTGCTGAAGACTTCAACAGCCGGAGATAAAGTACTGAAGTACAACAGCTGAAAGAACACAAGTGCTGAAGCTGAAAGACCAAATACTGAAGTACAACAGCTGAAGAGTTTACAAGTACTGAAGATCAAACAACTGATGTACAAAGTCTGAAGACAAAGACTGAAGACATCAGCTGATGATATCTACTGAAGTCATCAGCTGATGAAACACCTGAAGGTCAAAGTCTGAAGATCAAGTACTGAAGCCTCAGTAGTTTGTCACAACTCTGAAGAGTACTTCTTCAGTAGTTGTGATATCAGTAGTTTTATATTTTATGTTTCAGTAGTTTTGTAAAACGACTGAAGAGCTTGTTCTTCAGTCGTTGTAGTTTCAGTAGTTTTATATTTTGTACTTAACACTCTGATATGTTCTCAGTAGTTGTGAACATTTCAGTAGTTTTTAAGAGTTAGTTATTTTGTATTAGATCTGCCAGTTGTCACTTTCCGTGATAACAGCAGTGATTGCTGCACTCTATATAAGGAGTGACAACCTATTGTAATATGTGATGAATGAATGAATGGAATGAATGAATGATTGATTGGAAATATTCTACATCTATAAACATTCCTTGAAATCAGAAATATATTCTCTCCCTATAACCGTATGCGCTCTTAATGCATACAAGTATCGACTGCTTGCTACAATCTGTCTAATTCCTGTTTGTATTCTGCTGCTTTAAATCTAATACATCAAACTTGTGATCACTCCTGTCAACATTCATGCGGTTACCCAGTCATGCGACTGAACTTCAAAAGCATGGTTAAAACATGCGTAAGGGCAACTTGAGCCCTTCAGTCGTGGACTTAAGTTCATCATGCTGTCCATTCGCATGAAGACAACTGTGCGATTCACATTTTCAGTTTCACCAATTTTGTGTTTAAACCTCTATATCTGTTCATTGGACTCGCCATCTCGTCACTAATGACCTAGTAAACTTAATTTTAACATTCAGCTTAGTTTAGTCGGTTATAGGGCATTTTCAGTCGATCAAAGTTTCATTCGAATAACTAAATTGGACTCAAATCTTCTGATTTCTACAAGATTGAACTACAATGTACCTTTATTCTTGTCAATCGAAAGTCAGAAGATGAATTGCAAGTGAACAACTATCTCTAGAGATTTTGGTAGGGTAACGGTAAAGAAAGCGATTTGGGGTGCGATTGGAGTGATGAATGAGACGCGATTGAAGAGGCCCTTTAAATACTGACCCTAATTTCAATCGGCGACTGGCCTCATTCGCTCAGTTCATTCGGGCGACTGAGGCAGTCGTGCGATCGGTCCAGTCGGTCGCTTTCAGTCGGCCGACTGAGTCTCAGTCGGTCGACTGACTCATTCGGTCTCCTTCATTCGCTCTTTAGTTGACCGACTGAGCCTCAGTCGGTCTACTGTTTCATTCTCCCTTCTATTCGGTCTAATGGATAATTTCAGTCCAATTCGTGCGAATGGGATCCATTCGCATGGTTGTCCATATCATGGTCCAATCGTGCGAATGGGATCCATTCGCATGGTTGGTCCATATTCATGGTCCAACGTGCGAATGGGATCCATTCGCATGGTTGGTCCATATTCATGGTCCAATCGTGCGAATGGGATCCATTTGGTAGATTTTCTGCCATTTTGAACATTTAACCTTTGAAATAGACATTATAAGCTCTTACCAACCATTCAGTCACTTCAGACGTGACTTTTAGACTTTGAAAAACATGGGCCATCTCAGACATGACCTTTTAGGTAAGTTAATTTCCTTCTGATTTCCCTGATGTAGTCCGACAGACACACAAATTAAACGATTAACATAGAACTTAACTAACTACACAAATACAGTTATTTTTGGACTTTTGTGAGAGATAAAACCCTAAGATAGAAATCTACGGGATTTGGTTTGGGAGTAGACAGCTTCAACTTAGATTGATCATATCTGGACCATTCAATTTTGGAATCATACAGGCACATCAAATCATTTGGGACTTGTTATTAAAACTTTTTGATGCTTAAGTTCTCGGAGTTTATCCAGAGTCGTTAGCAACTTAAGGAATCATACTGAAACTCTTAGATTTTCACATTGATTTGAACTCTTGAGAATGTAGCCACTAAGATTGTCAGTATGTTTGTCCACTTTAATCCATACACAGACTTTTGACGCAGACTGGTGACTGATTTAGGTTTAATTATCTCAGCTAACATTTGTGGATCCCACACTTATATGGTAATCAACATTCCTCAGAGGTTTTGAGCGGTCTACGGGTATTATTACAAGAAGAGACTATTCTTAGAGCTTTCAAAGAGAAGCCTGTCCTCAGGTCAGTGCCACCGCACAGCAGAGAGAGGCGGCAAACAACAATGAATTCTAGAATATCTAGGTTATGCTTATCCTCAGGTCAGTGCCATCGCACAGCAGAGAGGCACACAACCTATCTCCTTGTTAGAGCAGCTTATTTTATTTGACACCATATGCACCAACAACATACGTCATTAGCTTTATTGCATTTGTCTTTCATTTTTTTGCTTTGCTCTAATTATGGTCATCCGCACACTTTTGTGGCATTTAAATGCTCAGTACCCTTATTGGAATATATTTGATTGTGTTAACCAGTGATAAGATGGAAGCCCACAGTCAGAGTTGAACAACTTAGTTTGATCTTGAGATCACCAATCAGGTCTAATTGTATCGTGTTGAATCGACAACATATCATTTGTGGTCTAGCAGCCTCTAAGTCTACTTTCTTTGTGTCACCTTAGGAGTTGCCAGTTTTCTATCATCTTCCCTTTTTATATTGCTTAGACTACACAGACTTATACTTTGAACTTTTGCATCTTTTCAAAACTTAAATTTTAAAATCCCTCTTGATTTGTTCCTGTGTACTACCATTTTCCAAAGGTATTGAATCGGTATCACAGACACAATCTACCTCATTTCAGCTAGTTCCCCCTTCTCCCTCATTTTTTTTAATGTTAACTTGCTGACATATTCTCCCCCTAAAATACTAAGATCATTTCGGATTTATTATTTTGGATTTTAATAAACATCAAAAAACATGAGTTAAAATATAAACAGACGAAAAAGAACAAAAAAGATAACATAAAATAAACGTTAACAAAACTACATCGGACTACACATTATTCTCATCAGGAATTACCTCACTTTCCTTTTAACGCCGTTGACCTCTAGCAAATATTGAAAACGTGGTTTATCAAAGGCTTTAGTATAGAGGTCAGCATGTTGAAAATCAGTATTAATTTTAACCACATCAATTAAGTTCTTTTCAAAACAGTCTCTTATGAAGTGGTATTTAATACCGATGTGTTTGGTCTTAGGATGTTGAACCGGATTTTTGGTTACTGCAATTGCAGCAGAGTTATCAACAAAAATAGGAGTAGATGAGAATTTTAAACCATAATCCCGCATTTGCTGTTGAATCCAAATGATTTGTGAACAGCAACTTGCAGCAGCAACATATTCGCTTCACAGGTTGACAATGCAACCGATGTCTGCTTCTTACACTGCCATGTAACTAATCTTCTCCCAAAGAATTGACACCCCGCTGATAGACTTGTAGTTCATTTTGCAGCCTCCATAGTCCGAGTCACTATACGCTGTGAGCTCAAAATCGTCATCATGAGGATACCACAACCCCAGTGTGGGTGTACCCTTTAGATAGCGAAAATCCTTTTGACCCCGATCAGATGATTGACCTTAGGTTTAGCCTGATATCTGGAACATAAACATGTAGCATACATGATATCAGGTCTTGAGGCAGTGAGATACATGAGGGATCCAATCATTCCTCGGTACATAGTGGCATCTACAAGATCTCCATTCTCATCAGGTGCTATATCATGATTCGTAGCAAGTGGAGTCCCAGCAGCAGAAGCATTCTCCATGTCAAAGCGACTGAGAATGTCTCCTACATACTTGGTCTGATGTAGGAAGATCCCATTAGGTGTGATCCACCTGTAACCCGAGAAAGAACTTCATCTCCCCCATAGCACTCATCTCAAACTCTTTCTTCATCACTGCTTCAAACTCTTTGCATAACTCTTCGTTCTTTGACCTGAAGATTATGTCATCAACATATATCTGTACAAGCAGTAGGTCGCCATCCTTTTCTTTAATAAACAGTGTACAGTCAATGACTCCCCTGCGAAAGCCGTGTTTCACAAGATGAGTCGAGAGTTCTCATACCAAGCTCGAGGAGCTTGATGAACATATAAAGCTTTGTCGAGCTTGTAAACTCTATCCCGATGATAAGGGTCTTCAAATCCCTCGGGTTGACTTACATAGACTGTTTCCCTGATTTCCCCATGAAGGAATGCACTCTTCACATCTAATTGGTAGACTTTAATTTCATGTACGATGCATAGGCAAGGAAGATACGAATAGCTTCCATCCTTGCCACGGTGCAAACACCTCATTATAGTCAATCCCCTCGACTTGGCGGAAACCTTGAACCACCAGTCGAGCTTTGTTCCTGATAATGACTCCTTGGTCATCCTTCTGCATTTAAGTACCATTTGGTGCCAATGACTTTAGCACCTTTAGGTCTATCAACCAGAGTCCATACACCTAACTTCTTAAACTGCAGAAGTTCTTCTTGCATGGCACTCACCCACGCCTCATCATTTAGTGCTTCACTGACATATTTTGGCTCAACCTGCGAAACAAAACATCGATAAGCACCATCATGAATGTAACCTTTCTCCATAACTGAGGCGTAATCAGCTGAGTATAGCTGATTTCGGTTTGTACTCCTGATCGGACATCTCCAATAACATTGTCAAGGGATGATAGACGTTTAGTCGTGATCCTGGAGTAGTCGGCACAGTCACCTCCGAACCAAGGTTGTGAACATTTTGTTCTGCATCTGAGGAAGGTGGAGTTTGAGGTTCGAAGTCGAGGGTGCATCACTATAGATGCTTGTGGACTTTCAGGAACTGGAACCTGTTCCTCCTGACTGTTTTGGTCATCTGCTTCAGTTTCATCTTCAGAGGAGGAGTCACTTCATCGACTACCCCTTCTGACTGACTAGCTGATTCTCCCTGTGTGCTAGATGGTGTATTTAGAATATCATACATCATCCTAGTAGCTAACTCATCATCCGAGAGAGAGAGGGATGTTGAAGGATTTGAAGAATCCATCATAAATAAGAAGTTTGCAGGTCCTTTGCCTGTAGGTGGTGTGGTATATCTCTGAACGTCGACATTACACCACACTTCTACAAGACCCGTTGAGTTATTGTAAACTCACTTGTTCTGTATGTTGTATCTTAGAAAAATTCTTTCAACTGCCTTCTCGCTGAATTTTTTCTTGTGTCTTTTCAAAAGTGTACACGGTGCGCCAAAAGGTTCAAGATACTCCAAATTCGGTTTGCATCTTTGTAGTAGCTCATAACATGTCTTTCCGTGGCGCTTGACTATTAGGACTCGATTTAGTGTATAACACGCATTTGCCACTGCCTCATTCCAGAATTGGATAGGCAGTTTCGAGTCTGCCAGCATAGTCCGTGCTGTCTCTATCAAACTCCTGTTCTTTCTCTCAGCAACGCCATTCATCTGAGGTGTGTAAGCAGAAGTGAATTGATGCACAATTCCCTTTTCCTTGCAGTATGCCTCCATCCCTTGATTCTTGAATTCTGTCCCGTTGTCTGAGCGTATTTGTCAAACTTTTAGCTTGTAGAGGGATTCTAGTGTGGTTACTAATTCCTTGAATGTCTCCAAAGATTCTGATTTTGATTTCAGAAACATTACCAAGTGAACCTTGAGTAGTCATCAGTGACCACATAACAGTACACGTCGTCTGCAATGCTCCTTGTACTAACTGGACCAAACAGATCCATGTGAAGAAGCTCAAGAGGAGTTCTATTGAATGAACTTTCTTTACCTTATGAGCCTTCTTTGTCTGTTTGCCTTTCTTGCAAGTTACACAAAAGTCAGGAAGTTGGAAGTTCTTGACATTCACTCCTCTCACTAAATCCTTCTGAATCAAATGATTCATCTTCCTTTGACTAATGGTCCCATTCTTCGATGCCAGGAGATGGAATCCTTCTCAATAGCTTTAGATAAAAAAACACTGAACTTATGATCGTTGTTGGGAGCTGTTGACATATTCAAGACATAAAGGTCTTTGTATCTTGAAGCAGTCATCAGAACGTGTCCTCTGGGATCATATATTCTTTCTTCAGCACGTAACACTTCTGGTTATCAAAGATGACTTTAAATCCTTATCACAGATTTGGGAAACAGACAGTAGTTTCTGAAGTTGTTGAACATAGTTCACCTTATCAAACTTAACTTTCTGATTTCCCACTTCTCCCTGAGCTGTGATGTATAGCCTCCTTTGTTTCCTGCAAAGGAAACATGCCCTCCTTTTTTGTTTGACGTTAGATAACAGGGCTCTATTTCCTGTCATGTGCCTGGATGCTCCGCTGTCTACATCCACGTGTTAGTCTCAGCACTGTATCGAACACCCTGCACATACAAAGTAAATGAATTAGTTTAGGTTAGGAACCCAAGCTTTGACTGTCTTGGGTTTCCCAGAGGCATCACACATCATAAACTCCACCCATTGACCCTTAGAGGGTGAGGGTAGCTCAGGTTCCTTCTTGTATCAGTATTAGACACGTAGGTGGACTTTTCTTTCCATAAGCCAGATTTGTGCAATGCCTGTTTATGATAAACAGTCGTCTGGCTTACAGGTTGGACTTTAGGTTCACTAGCTCTTCTAGGTGGAGTTAAGAGCTCGTCTTAGAAGACTTAGGTTTTGAGTCCTGAAGTTCAATCTTCTTCCTAGGTGTCTGATAACATTACAGTAGGAAGCAATGTGTCCATATTCTCCACAGTTGTAGCACGCTCTGCTATCAACTTTATGAGTAAACTTTCTTTGTGGAGAGGTACGTGACACTCTAGTAACATCAATCACTTTAAGTTTTGACTCTTGTATGTTTGATGTTTCTCTGGTTTAACAAAATTACTGTTTTAACCTGTTTCACTTTTTGGTTAACTGGTTTTAGACTTGAAGCATGTGAAAAAGTAGCATTTGAAGTCCTTTTAGGTTCTGATTTGACTCTGTTGACCCTGACTTCAAGTTAACTTTTTCAAATTCATTTCCAGATTAACACAAGGCAATTTACCTTTGCCTTGAAGTGGCCTCCTTTTGTTTCTGACCAGATTCAGTAGATGATATGAGGTGCTGGATCAGTAACAAGAGGAGTAGTCATCACATGATCCTTGATAGGGTTATTATTTACTGGTCTAGACTTAGTGTTCATCAAGGTCTCAGGTGTGGTGGAACCACTTTGTAGCCTAATCCCTCCGTTATTCCTTTCTCCACTAAGTGTTGAACTATGTGTGATGAACTAGTCCAACTATGCAGTTTCTGTTTTAGTGAATGACTTCTACTTCTAGAACTGCCTTTCGTTTCTTAGTGTCTTCTAGGGAGTTTAGATAGTACCTAATGTCATTTGCTTGGTTAAAAGCCACTACTTCGGTTTCCTAAGTTGTTTAGTCAATAGGTCTATCTTTTCTTTATAACTATGCTTATTTTGTTTTAGTACTCTATTAGCCTCAGTGCACAGACGTAAATCTTTTACTAGGTTATCATTATGATCTAGTAACCTAGTGAATTTTTCATCTATGCTATTCCTAAAAGTGTCACAATCAGAACAAGCATGATTATTAATAATTTGGTCAGTGGTACTTACCTGAGTTGGTTCAGAAGAGTTAGCCATCAGTGCAGCATCAGATGTTTCTGGTTCTGGTGATTCTGACTTTTCTGTCTCTGACGTGGAAGCTTCCTCATTTGGTTTGTAACTGACCTCGGCTGCAGTTGTTTCTTCACTATGTGACATTGCTATCTCAACTGCTAGATCACCTTCACTTGCAGAATCATCATCAATATCCTCAACACTGGCAATGTTAGAGTTCTCCTGGTGAGACAAACCTAAAACTCCAATCCTGTCCTTCATCATCATGAGCAGTTAAGGCTTTTGGATCCTTGTTTGATGAAGTAGAACTAGAGGCTTGCTTGTCTTGGCGAGTAAAGGATGAGAACGGGTTCCCATTCCCCGTCTTCTTTGGCTTGACACATTCTCTTTGAAGTGCCCCTTCTCACCACAGTTAAAGCAGGTCACTTTACTCTTGTCGAAGCCAAAGGTGGTATCCTTAGTAGCAACCAAGTTCTGTCCAGTCTTTTTCACAAATTTCTTCGCCCACGGACCGCACTTGCTAAGGCCCACATTATATCCATTCTCTCAACCTCCATCTCATCCACCTGCTCGTAGTCTCATCTGCCAGATGGCAGTTTCCAATCTTCCCGGCAACAAGTCCATCATATGAATGAACCACTGCTGCTAAAAGATCCATATGCTCTCGAGCTACTTCCACGGTCACATTACCGAGGTTCTCGATCTTCAGTTTGGTAGCGCTTGCTTCTGATCCAATATGATGGGTACATGATGACCCAGACGTGTCTGATCCAGAAGGAGAAGGAAGAAGCATGTGACCTGACGAGCTAGACACGAAGCAGTCTGAAGTGGTGCTCCAGATGTCTTAGCTTGAGGCGTGGCGTTGTATAAAGCTGGATTTTGTGTGTACGAAGACTTCTGAGCTCTATACTTCATCCTTAGTGCTTCTTCTCGCAACTTAAGAATGAAGTCATTTGTATCCAGCTTTACAAGTATTCCATTCTGTCTCAGGTTAGACACAAATGTAGCCCACTTATCAGGCAATCCGTTGCGAAGTTGCTTACTTTCTCTTCCATGGAGTAGCCACTCCATGTGTATGCAATTCGCTCATCAAATGGTAGAATCTGTCTATGACTTCGTCTAAACTTTCATTACCAATTGATGAGAAGTTATCGAATTCCTTCTTTAACTCCTTTGCCTTGATTGCCTTCAATGATGCATTCCCATCATATCTCTCTAGCTCGTCCCACAGTTTTTGGACTGCTTGTTCTCTGAATACTGGTGGAATATGTTTGGGGATAGACTGAGTGATCAATGCATAAACTCTTTTCTCTGCATTGTACTTTACTTTCTGTGCGTCTGTCATCCCGCTTAATGTTAGCTTAACTCCATCAGCTCCCACCGGTGTACTATAACCAATCTCAATGGCTTCCCACAGATTAGGATCTACTCCATTAAGGTAGATCTCAAAACGTTGTTCCAGTGGGGAAACTCATCTAAAGTAAAGCTTTGGTGGTTTATTGTGATTCCCACCTCACTCTCAAGCAACAGCAGGTTCTGTATCCTTGAGTCCTTCCCAGCAGTAAAGGCTGACATCTGATCTTTCATGACTGATAAACTATAATTTAATCAAAACACTTTCACTAATGCGACTGAAGGATGCGAATGAGCTAATCGTGCGTATAAACTCTCGATTGGTTCAATCGTGCGGCTGAACTGGGCGATTGGTTCAGTCGTGCGAATGAATCTGGTGCGTATGACCTATGCGAACGAAACGGTTCAGTCGTACGAATGAGGGTGCGACTATGTCCAATCGTGCGTATGGGCAATGCGAATGGAGTCCAGTCGTGCGAATGAGTCACTCGTGCGACTGAAGCTGCTGTTTTGCGAAAATTTCTAGGTTTGATGGGTTTCAGCCGTAAAGATTCGAAATTTCAAAGTACTAATCACCTAAGTCCGTAGAAGCCAAACTTCAATGAGCAGGGTACTTCCAAGATCATTTGATGCCAAAGATTGCATTTTAGTGCAAAAACACAAGTTTTATGCAATCTTGATTGAATCAACACGTAATCAAGAGCCAATAGCCTGATACCACTTGTTAGGACCTGGTATTTGACCGAAATACCTAGAGATTAACGTGTAAACCAGATCAAATAGTGCGGAACCTATTTTATTGGCGATCCAATTAGTGAGAAACACACGAAGAATCAATCAAGGATGAAACTAACGTTAGAAATCGATAGGGAATCGATCTAATGTGTTCTATGAACTTGGAGAACGATTTGGAAGGTTTCTGGACGGCTAGGGTTCGTCTGGAATCGTAATTGATCGAGTCCCCTTTTTACAAATTGAGTTGTATTTATAGGTTGGCACTATTCAATCGTGCGACTGAACCATTAGTCTGGTTCAGTCGTGCGATTGAACAATGCGGTTGATTCATTCGTACGACTGAGTGTTCAGTCGTGCGACTGAGCCAATCTATGTACAGTCGTACGACTGATCCAGTCTCTGGTTCAGTCGTGCGACTGAGCCAATCTTATGTTACAGTCGTACGACTGATCAGTCTCTGGGTCAGTCGTGCGACTGAGTCAATGTGTTGAAGTTCTTCGTGCTTATGGTTCATTTGCATGAGCCATTCGCATGGAACTTCATTAAGTTAAGTTTGAATGTTTTTAGATAATTAATTAACATAATGTGCAACCATTAAAATAATCATAAACCCAATCAATTCAGTCACGACTCATTAATGAACTATTAAACATTATAAACTAAAGACTATCAATATCATTTCATAATCATACCATACAAGAACTATTACATCACATATCATGATCTAG
>CM046456.1:24260528-24344804 GCA_025506515.1 Flaveria trinervia | reverse complement strand
GTGCGACTGAAGCTGCTGTTTTGCGAAAATTTCTAGGTTTGATGGGTTTCAGCCGTAAAGATTCGAAATTTCACAAGTACTAATCACCTAAGTCCGTAGAAGCCAAACTTCAATGAGCAGGGTACTTCCAAGATCACTTTTGATGCCAAGATTGCATTTTTAGTGCAAAAACACAGCTTTATGCAATCTTGATTGAATCAACACGTAATCAAGAGCCAATAGCTCTGATACCACTTGTTAGGACCTGGTATTTGACCGAAATACCTAGAGATTAACGTGTAAACCAGATCAAATAGTGCGGAATCCTATTTTATTGGCGATCCAATTAGTGAGAACACACGAAGAATCAATCAAGGATTGAAACTAACGTTAGAAATCGATAGGGAATCGATCTAATGTGTTCTATGAACTTGGAGAACGATTTGGAAGGTTTCTGGACGGCTAGGGTTCGTCTGGAATCGTAATTGATCGAGTCCCTCTTTTTCACGAATTGAGTTGTATTTATAGGTTGGCACTATTCAATCGTGCGACTGAACCATTAGTCTGGTTCAGTCGTGCGATTGAACCATGCGGTTGATTCATTCGTACGACTGAGTGTTCAGTCGTGCGACTGAGCCAATCTTATGTTACAGTCGTACGACTGATCCAGTCTCCTGGTTCAGTCGTGCGCTGAGCCAATCTTATGTTACAGTCGTACGACTGATCCAGTCTCCTGGTTCAGTCGTGCGACTGAGTCAATCGTGTGAAGTTCTTCGTGCTTATGGTTCATTTGCATGAGCCATTCGCATGGAACTTCATTAAGTTAAGTTTGAATGTTTTTAGATAATTAATATAACATAATGTGCAACCATTAAAATAATCATAAACCCAATCAATTCAGTCACGACTCATTAATGAACTATTAAACATTATAACTAACAGACTATCAATATCATTTCATTAATCATACCATACAAGAACTATTACATCACATATCATGATCTAGGGACAAACATGTTCAACATAAAGTTCAAAGTTTAACGAAATGGAAGATCAATACTTAGCGTTTACTGCTGGAAGGGACTCTCGTATCCATAATCTATTGCTTCTAGAAAATAAAATTGGGTATCACAATAAGCCCCCTAAGCTCATAACGTTAGATGATTACTGTGACATCCGTCACCACAAGGTCCGTCAATTAACATGATTATTCGTTAACCTTTCCTTGATCGTTCATTCCTCATCTTTATTAACTTCTTGTGTGGATATCATACATGCTTTATTACCTTTGTGCTTGTGCTCTTATCGTTAACATGTGCTATGCTTAAACCTTTTTACAAATTTCATCACCATTATCACTAAAAATATCATTTTTATATACAATTATTGTCATTAATAAAACCATTTTTAAGTGCCAATTATCATTAAATACATTTTTAACATCAATATAACAAACACCTTAAAGTCGTTTACCGAAACAAACTTTGAGAACTCGGGGCTAAGTGCAGGGACTAAATTTGATATTTTGCAAGCTTGGGATGGGTATAAAAACCCCATTTCAAGCCATTCTTCTTCATCTTCTTCACTCCTTCTCCATTCTTCTACACTTCACATTTTCTTCATCTTTGCACCAAAACCGCCCCGTTTCGTCTCGTTTTCATCGTCTAGACTTCATCTGCAACCTTGTCTACTCCATCCTTGCAGGTAGACGACCTTGGTTGTCCTTTCTTGCCCGTTTAACTGCTGTCCATTTCTAGGGTTTCGGGTGTTCGGGTCAACCAGAACACAAGAGGTTGTGTAGGTGCGTGTGATGACTTTCTGCGTATACTTCTTGTTTGTGTGTGTTTATAGTGTGTGTCTGGAGATCCTTGTTGTGTAAAACTCATGCACGGGGCAGCCGAAGGCTGCTCTGTACTTCAGCAGTCGCAAACCTACAGTTCACCCTACTGGGTCTGTCATGCGACTGAGCCGTGCGACCGGGTGAGTCGTGCGACTTAGTCATGCGACTGAGTCATTCGGGCGACTGAGTCATGCGACTGGGGATGTCATGCGACTGAGTCATGCGATCGAATGATTGTGTGCGATTGAGACAATGTGGATGAATGAATGTGTGCGATTGAGTCAATGCGGATGAATGTTGTGTCTGATTGAGTCATGCGACCAAATGGAGGTATGCGTTTGTGCGTGCGTCACATGACTGAAGGCCAATCGTATGAATGAAAGTTCAGTCGTATGAATGAAGCTGATTCGTACGAATGAAGCTTGATCATGCGTATTGAGGTTAAGTCGTGCGATTGGGTGTTGTGTGGTACGACTGAATGCCAGTTGTGCGAATGAAGGTTCAATCGTGCGAATGAAGCTGATTCGTACGATTGAAGGTTGATTCGTACGAATGGAGTGTTGAGTCGAGCGTCTGGTCCTGTTGTGTGACTGATGATGCTGTGTGTGTGAATTCCCTTCTTGAATTCCATGTGATGATAAGGTAGCATCAGTAAAAGTGTCATTGCTTGACCATAAAGATTAAAGTCAACACTATCAACATGCATATACTATTTCAATTTAAATCAACCTAACATTTTACAATTATCAACGACTCATTTATGACTACAAATATTTAACAAGTACTTTCTCTTATAACAATGGGATCTTTACACAACCGACATTGGCAATGACGACTCCTTCCGGTACTTGGATCTACATAAGATCTGATACGTGTGTCTGATTGTGTGTGTTACCCATGACTGACCCGATACAACCCAAACCGACCAAACATTACTATTTGCTTTATACATATCATTAATGCTTAACAATAACTGTCAATAGGTGTTTGAGCGTTCATTACATACAACTGCTGGGAACTTTGATCTTTCATACTTACCACTTAACAATGAGTTTTCATGTCCCCTTTTATACTATACACTTTACAATCATTTACAAACTTGGGGAAAAAGTATGCTCACCCACTTTTTATGTTGTACAACAAACATACAATTTACATACTTGGAATCAACATGCTACTGTTTTGTGAGTACTTATCTGATACATGCTTGAGTCTTCTTTGTGGTTCTTTCTTACAACCATTTAATTCTAGTGTGGGAACCGACGGATAGGTATTGGTAGTACTACTTGGGTTGACACCCCCACCCTCGTTGTTGGTATACTAGTCAGTACCAATAGTCGCCAGGAACGGGCCTTGGGTGAATATATTCCGACAAGATTCTTTGTGTATGTTGTTAGGTTTGGTTGTAAAGCTCAGGTCATGTGATTTTGCTTACTTATAACGGTATGCACGGTATTTTGCAACAACATTTATACAGCATCAATTACTTATTTACTTTTAAACCTGCCAGCTCACCAACAATTTTGTTGACCATTTTGAGCATATCTTTTCAGGTGATCATGCTAGCTGAAGATCTAGGTGTGCTGCCTTAATGGAGACCCTAGGATGCATTTTATGGCTAAACTTTGTCTTTTGAAAACATTTGTTGTAATCTGTTTCGAACAATATTACTCTTTTGTTACTTGTTCCTGGGTTGTGGGAAAATACATTACAATGTTGACATTCGTATTAGTGTGATCATTTGCTTGTGTACGCTTATGGCTATGTTTTTCGTGAACATTGACTAAACACGACACAAGTCCCCTTGTTGTCGGGTGTCGTCATGACACGCTTGTTATCATTATTATATTGCATCTCTATTGGCTTACCATGTGTTATGACGATTCCCATCTCGTTACATCCCCATGTTTCCGCTCTTAGCGGGGGTGTGATAGACTGGTATCAGAGCTATTGGTTATAGAGAATTAGGCAATACACTTGACCTAGACTATAACCTAGGAACCTTCATGTAGATTTGCATGCCAGGGTTGTGTGCATTTCATATCTCATACGTGTTCCTCATTACTTGTTCGTTTATCTATCTGTTTCGTGATCTTTCCACCCTGTGAGGGAGCCCCTGTGCTCACTCTTTATGGGACTCTCCTATTAGATCTTCCGTTCCCTCGACGCGCCAAGTTGTTTTATCAATCCGGGTATTAAACCCGAAGAGATCTTCATAGATCATGCTATTGCGCTTGACCTTAGACACTGGGATTTACCCTAAGGAGGTTATGTTTGAGACCTCGAAAGAGGAGGAAATAGACAACCTCCGCCAGACTAAACTTGATTATGGATGTGCTATTATTATGATGGACTACTGTTGGGACATTACCTATACATGGTGTGAGAATTACATGACTTGTATGTGATGTGCGACAACAATGAACAACATTCCGCCTCGAAGAGTTACCCGCAACAACAGTGGTGGAAGTGAAGCCCGGAGGGCAGAGGCAGAGGCAGAGGTAGAGCACCAAGGACAAGCGACGGTCCTACAAATGACAACCAAGGAACAATAAATGCTGATGTGGCAGCTCTGATCGCTCAACTGCTAGCCGCAGTAATCCCGACTATTGTGGCTCAAGTGAGCGATGCTCTTTAGAATCCCCACCCCCATGGGGTTGGTGGCAATGATGATGAGGATAACGGGAACCCTATTGGGAACGAAAGCAACCCGGAGACCGGGAATGGTGGTACAGCCGGTAATGAAACTGGAATTGTTAATGAGATCAGGGTTGTTAATGCTAGAAGGGGGTGTTCATACAAAGAGTTTGTGGCCTGCAAACTTAAGGAGTTTGATGGCAAAGGTGGAGCCATAGCCCTGACTAGATGGCTTGAAAAGATGGAGGCAGTGATTGACATCAGCGAATGCCTCGACAGCCAAAGGATTAGTATGCCACGTGTTCACTGTAGGGGCAAGGCATTAACTTGGTGGAACACACAGATTCAGGCTAGGGGAAGGGAATCGGCGATGCAAATATCATGGGATGAGTTCAAAGCCCTAATCACCGAGGAGTATTGTCCTCTCAACGAGATGCAAAAACTGGAGCATGAATTCTAGAATCATCTATAGTGGGGGCTCGGCACGCAGCTTACACCGACCGTTTTCACGAATTAGCAAGATTGGTTCCGCATCTGGTCACTCCGGAATCAAAAACGATCGAGAGGTATATTTGGGGACTTGCGCCGCAAATCTGGGCAATGGTAACAGCAGCTGCTCCTCCTACTATCCAGAGCGCAATTCTGAAGGCTGGCGCTCTAACTGATGAGATGGTGAGAACAGGGGTATTGGGTAGAGGAACATAGAAAAGGAAAGAATTTGGGAAAACGAGCCGGTCGAGTGCCAGGAAATTTGAGAAAAGGGTCAAGGCAACCAGAAATTTTGTGGTCGTGAGCCAAGGTAGGAGAGAGTATGTGGGTCCGCACCCCAACTGTGATAGGTGCAACTTTCATCATCCCCTAGCTATGCCGTGCTGGGTGTGCGCGAACTGTAGACGCCCGGGGCATCTAGCACGAGACTGCAGAACAGCGCCGAATATGGTGGCACCAATCAACGCGGTTAACCCTGCCGGGAATGCCAGGGGCTCTTATGAGTGTGGAAGCCCTGATCACTACAGAAACATGTGCCCCAGACTGAATCGGGCACCGGGTCAACAAGGGAACAACCAGCAACAAGTGATGGCTATAGCTGGAAATCAAGGCCCGGCAAATCAAGGGAATGCGGCTCGGGGACGCGCTTTTGTCATTGGAGCCAACGATGCCCGTCAGGACTCGAATGTTGTCACGGGTACGCACTTACTCAATAATCACTTTGCATCTGTATTATTTGAAACTGGAGTAGACAATAGCTTTATATCTTCTGAGTTTATGCAATTGCTTGATTTGAGTCCTAGTAGGCTAGAAACTAGCTACTCTGTAGAAATCGCCAATGGTATAGTTGTTCAGGCCGACGAGATTATTAGAAACTGCTTGATGAAATTGGAGAACCGTGCCTTCAATATAGACTTGATACCCTTTGAGTTAGGAAGTTTCGACGTGATTGTGGGAATGGATTGGTTGTCGAAACACGGAGCTGAGATTGTCTGTCGGGATAAAGTGGTACGAATCCCCATGCCAGACGGGGAGGTACTCAGAATTCGAGGAGAACGACCGGGGAGAAACTTAAAGCTTATTTCCTACATGAAAGCACGCCAGAGTTTACAAAAACAATGCTACGCTTTTCTGGCTCATGTAGTAGAAAAGAAAGAAGAGGAGCAGAAATTGGTAGATATTCCAGTGGTACGGGACTACCCAGACGTATTTCCTGATGACTTTTCTGGTTTGTCTCCTCCACGGCAGGTGGAATTTCGTATAGAGTTGGTTCCTGAAGCTACACCGGTAGCAAAGACCCCGTATCGGCTAGCACCATCTGAAATGCAGGAATTATCTAGTCAGTTACAGGAACTACTGGAGAAGGGTTTTATCCAGCCGAGTCACTCACCATGGGGAGCACAGATGTTATTTTTCAAAAAGAAAGATGGGTCGTTCCGAATGTGTATCGATTACCGCGAGTTGAACAAGTTAACCGTGAAGAATCGGTATCCTCTCCCCTGAATTGACGATCTGTTGGACCAGCTGCAAGGAGCTTCGTATTTCTCCAAGATCGACCTACGTTATGGATATCATCAACTAAGGGTTTTCGAGGAGGACGTGCCGAAAACAGCATTTAGAACTCGTGATGGGCACTATGAGTTCTTGGTCATGCCATTTGGGTTGACTAACGCACCAGCTGTGTTTATGGACCTAATGAATCGGGTGTGTAAACCTTACTTGGATAAGTTTGTGATTGTATTCATAGATGATATACTTATCTACTCCCGATCGAAAGAGGATCATGAAGAACACCTTCGGGCAATACTGGAACTGTTACGGGAAGAGAAACTCTTCGCCAAGTTCTCGAAGTGTGAATTCTAGTTGCGGGAAGTGAAGTTTTTGGATCATGTGGTTAACAAGGATGGGATTCATATAGATCCCAGCAAGATCGAAGCGGTAAAGAAATGGGATACACCTCAGACGCCTTCAGAGATACGACAATTATTAGGATTGGCCGGATACTATCGTCATTTCATCGAGAACTTTTCAAAGATCGCTCAACCGTTAACATTGTTGACTCAGAAAGACAGGAAGTTTGATTGGTGACATGCACAAGAGCAAGCATTCCAAACGTTGAAAGATAAGCTATGTAATGCACCGATATTGTCCCTCCCAAATGGAACTGATGATTTTGTGGTATACTGCGATGCTTCACATCAAGGATTGGGATGTGTACTAATGCAGAAAGATAAGGTGATTGCCTACGCTTCGCGACAACTTAAGGTGCACGAAAAGAACTACACAACTCATGATCTTGAGTTGGTTGCTGTAGTATTTGCATTCCAGATATGGAGGGATTACCTGTATGGAACCAAATGCATCATCTACACAAATCATAAAAGCCTTCAACATATCCTGGATCAGTAGGAACTTAATATGCGACAGCGACGATGGGTAGAGCTTCTTAGTGACAACGATTGTGAAATCCGGTATCATCTGGGGAAAGCTAACGTGGTGGCTGATGCTTTAACCGCAAAGAACACGTGAAACCACTACGTCTCGAGCTTTGGGATTGACTATCCAAACGAATTTAAAATCTCAGATCCAAATTGCACAAAGTGAGGCGAGGAAAGAGGAAAACCTTGCGGGAGAAAAATTCCAGGGGTTGGATAAACAAATGATTTGCAAGGATAATGGCATATAGTACTTCATAGATCGTATATGGGTACCTAGATAGGGAGGTGTACGTACCTTGGTCATGGATGAAGCACACAAGATGTGATATTCTATTCATCCTTGTGCAGACAAGATGTACCATGATCTTAAGGATCTGTACTGGTGGCCAGGCATGAAGAAAGACATTGCCATGTACGTGAGCAGGTGTTTGACATGCTCGGAAGTTAAAGCTGAACATCAAAAACATCAGGATTATTGCAGCAACTTGAAATTCCTGAGTGGAAATGGGAGAACATAGCTATGGATTTCATTACCAAACTCCCTAGAATGAGCAGCGGGCATGATTCGATATGGGTCGTAGTGGATCGAATGACGAAGTCAGCTCACTTCTTGCTGATCCGAGAAGACTACAAGATGGATAAATTGGCGAGATTGTACACAAAAGAGGTCGTGACAAGACACGGAGTACCGGTGTTGATCATATCCGACCACGATAGCCGATTTACTTCACGATTTTGGCAGACACTACAGAATGCGATGGGCACTCGATTAGATATGAGCACAGCCTATCACCCTTAGACAGACGGCCAAAGTGAACAAACTATACAAATGCTAGAAGACATGTTGAGGGCGTGTGTAATCGACTTTGGTGGTAGTTGGGACACTCATTTACCGTTGATTGAGTTCTCTTACAACAACAGCTACCATACGAGCATTGGATGTGCTCCATTTGAAGCGTTATATGGAAGAAAATGCAGATCTCCCGTTTGTTGGGCTGAGTTTGGTGAAAGTCAGTTAACAGGCCTAGAGATCATTCAAGAAACAACCAACAAGATCTTCCAAATCAAAGATAGACTAAAAGATGCTAGAGATCGCCAAAAGAGCTATGCCGACAACCGTCGGAAGCCTCTAGAATTCAATGTTGGAGATCAAGTTTTACTCAAAGTCTCTCCTTGAAAGGAATTGTTCGGTTTAGAAAGAAAGGGAAGTTAGCCCCAAGATACGTCAGACCATTCGAGATTACGGAAAGAATTGGTCCAGTGGCTTACCGATTAAGGTTACCACAAGAACTCAGCGGCGTACATGATACTTTCCATGTGTTGAACCTCAAGAAGTGTTTGGCTGATGAATCACTTCACGTACCAATTGAGGACATCAAGATAGACGACAGGCTTCATTTTGTTGAGGAACCCATTGAGATCATGGATCGGAAGGTCAAACAATTGAAGCACAGCAGAATACCAATTGTACGCATGAGATGGAATTCAAAACGAGGGGCAGAGTTTACATGGAACGGGAAGATCAGATGAAACTCAAATATCCACATCTATTCGAGGATGACACTCTTGGACCTAACTCCAGCTGAATTTCGGGATGAAATTCTCTCAACTGGGGGATACTGTGACATCCGTCACCATAAGGTCCGTTAATTAATGTGATTATCCGTTAACTTTTCCTGATCGTTCATTCCTCACCTTTATTAACTTCTTGTGTGGATATCATACATGCTTTATTACCTTTGTGCTTGTGCTCCTATCATTAACATGTGCTATGCTTAAACCTTTTTACAAATTTCATCGCCGTTATCACTAAAAATATCATTTTTATATACAATTATTGTCATTAATAAAACCATTTTTAAGTGCCAATTATCATTAAATACATTTTTAACCTCAATATAACAAACACCTTTAAAGTCGTTTTCAACCGAAACAAACTTTAGGAACTCGAGGCTAAGTGCAGGGACTAAATGTGACATTTTGCAAACTTGGGATGGGTATAAAAACCCCATTTCCAGCCATTCTTCTTCATATTCTTCACTCCTTCTCCATTCTTTTACACTTCACATTTCTTCATCTTTGCACCAAAACCACCCTGTTTCGTCCCGTTTTCCTCATCTAGACTTCATCTACAACCTTGTCTACTCCATCCTTGCAGGTAGACGACCTTGGTTGTCTCTTTCTTGCTCGTTTTACTGCTGTCCATTTCTAGGGTTTCGGGCGTTCGGGTCAACCCGAACACAAGAGGTTGTGTGGGTGCGTGTGATGTCTTTCTGCGTATGCTTCTTGTTTGTGTGTGTTTGTAGTGTGTTTCTGAAGATCCTTGTTGTGTAAAACTCATGCTCGGGGCAGCTGAAGGCTGCTCTGCATTTCAGCAGTCACGAACCTACAGTTCAGGTGACTAGGTCTGTCATGCGACTGAGCCGTGCGACTGGGTGAGTCGTGCGACTGAGTCATGCGACTAAGTCATTCAGGTGACTGAGTCGTGCTACTGGGGATGTCATGCGACTGAGTCATGCGATCGAATGAATATGTGCGATTGAGTCAATGCAGATGAATGACTGTGTGCGATTGAGTCAATGCGGATGAATGTTGTGTGCGATTGAGTCATGCGACCGAATGGAGGTATGCGTTTGTGCGTGCGTCGCACGACTGAAGGCCAATCGTACGAATGAAGGTTCAGTCATATGAATGAAGCTGATTTGTACGAATGAAGGTTGATTCGTGCGCATGGAGATTAAGTCGTGCGATGGGTGTTGTGTGGTACGACTGAATGCCAGTTATGCGAATGAAGGTTCAATCGTGCGAATGAAGCTGATTTGTACGATTGAAGGTTGATTCGTACAAATAGAGTGTTAAGTCGAGCGGCTGGTCCTGTTGTGTGACTGATGATGCTGTGTGTGTGAATTCCCTTTTTGAATGCCATGTGATTATAAGGTAACATCAGTAAAAGTGTCATTGCTTGAGCACAAAGATTAAAGTCAAAGCTATCAACATGGACATACTATTTCAATTTAAATCAACCTAACATTTTACAATTATCAACGACTCATTTATGACTACAAATATTTAACAAGTACTTTCTGTTATAACAATGGGATCTTTACATAACCGTCATTGGAAATGACGACTCCTTCCGGTACTTGGATCTACATAAGATCTGATACGTGTGTCTGATTGTGTGTGTATTACCCACGACCGACCCGATACAACCCAAACGACCAAACATTACTATTTGCTTTATACATATCATTAATGCTTAACAATAACTGTCAATAAGTGTTTGACCGTACATTACATACAACTGTTGGGAACTTTGATCATTCATACTTACCACTTAACAAGTGAGTTTCGTGGCCCCTTTTATACTATACAACTTTACAATCATTTACGAACTTGGGGGAAAAGTATGCTAACCCACTTTTCATGCTGTACAACATACATACAATTTACATACTTGGAATCAACGTGCTACTGTTTTGTGAGTACTTATCTGATACATGCTTGAGTCTGCTTTGTGGTTCTTTCTTACAATCATTTAATTCTAGTGTGGGAACTGACGGATAGGTATTGGTAGTACTACTTGGGTTGACACCCCCACCCTCGTTGTTGGTATACTAGTTAGTACCAACAGTCGCCAAGAACGGGCCTTGGGTGAATATATTCCGACAAGATTCTTTGTGTACTTCGTTAGGTTTGGTTGTAAAGCTCAAGTCATGTGATTTTGCTCACTTATAACTGTATGCACGGTATTCTGCAACAACATTTATACAGCATCAATTACTTATTTACTTTTAAACCTGTGAGCTCACCAACAATTTTGTTGACCATTTTGAGCAAATCTATTTAGGTGATCATGCTAGCTGAGGATCTAGGTGTGCTGCCTTAGTGGAGACCCTAGGATGCATTTTGTGGCTAAACTTTGTCTTTTGAAAACATTTGTTGTAATCTGTTTCGAACAATATTACTCTTTTGTTACTTGTTCCCGGGTTGTGGGAAAATACATTACAATGTTGACATTCGTATTTGTGTGATCATTTGCTTGTGTACGCTTATGGCTATGTTGTCGTGAACATTGACTAAACACAACACAAGTCTCCTTGTTGTCAGGTGTCGTCATGACACGCTTGTTATCATTATTATATTGCATCTCTATTGGCTTACCATGTGTTATGACGATTCCTGTCTCGTTACATCCCCGTGTTTCCGCTCTTTGCGGGGGTGTGACAATTACCCACAATGGAAACAAAGGTTCGAGATATACCTAAATGGAGTTGATCCCAATCTGTGGGAATCATCAAGACAGGTTATAGCATGCCGGTTGGTGCTGATGGGGTTAAACTTACCTTGGGCGGCATGACTGACAGCCAGAAGGTTTAATACAATGCAAAGAAGAAGGTGTATGCTTTGTTGACTCAGTCAATTCCTAAGGATATATTCCAACAGTTTTCTGAGAACAAACAAGCAAAGAAGTTATGGGAGGCCCTGGGAAAACGGTATGACGGGAATGCAACGTTGAAAGCCTTAAAGGCAAAGGCTCTAAAGAAGGAGTTTGATAACTTCTCTTCGATAGGAAAAAAGAGCCTGGATGACATCATCGACCAATTTTACCACTTCAAGAGTGAGCTGCACACTCATGGGGTAACGACGTCCATGGAAGACAAGGTGTCAAGTTTTGCAGATGGGTTGCCAGAGAAGTGGGTTTCGTTTGTGTCAAATCTAAGACAGAATGATATGCTGGCAAAGTTGGTTATTAATGATTTCATTCTGAAGCTGAGAGAGGAAGAATTAAGGATGAAGTACAGGTCTCAGAAAGGATCATACGATCAAAACCCGTCACTTTATAACTCATATCCCACTCCAACAAGTTCAGGAGCACCACTTCAAATGGCATTTGTTTCTAGTTCAGCAGCTCCTTCCCAAGCCACTACTTCAGGATCTGACACGTCAGGGTCATCTTGTACCCAATATATGCCTGAAGCAAATACTACGAAGTTGAAGATTGAGAATCTCGGTAATATTACTATGGAGGTGGCAAAGGAGCATATGATCTCCTAGCAGCGGTAGTTCACTCCTATGATGGCCTAGTTGCGGGGAAGATTGGAAACTGCCATCTCGCATATGAAGATTACGAGTAGGTGGATGAAACTGAACTTGAAAGAATGGATATCATGTGGGTATTGGCTAGTGCTGTCCGGAGGGCGAAGAAGTTTGTGAAAAAGACTAGATAGAACTTGATAGCCACAAAAGACACTACCTTTAGTTTCAATAAAACCAAAGTTACCTGCTTTAACTATGGAGAGAAGGGGCATTTTAAACGTGAATGTGTTAAGCCCAAGAAGATAGGTAATGGTAATCCATTCTCCACTTTCTATCGTCAAGAAAAACCCACAAGTGGTGCTACCTCGTCAAGCAAGGACACTAAAGCCTTGACTGCACAAGACGATGAAGGGGAAGATTGGACCTTTCGTTTTGTATCTCCGGGAGAATCCAACATTGCTTGTGTTGAGGTTTGGATGACGACTTTGCAAGCGAAGGTGAAATTGCAGTGGAACTAGTGATGTCAAATAATGAAGATACTGCGAATGTGGTCAATCACCTGAGTGAAGAAGGTCTCAGAACAACTTGTTCAGAATCACCAGCACCCGAACAATCAAACTCTGCTATGATGGTTGATTCAATTGAATCTTTACAAGTAAGTACCAAAGAAGAACTTTTTGAAAGTCATGCTTGTAATGAATGTTATAAATTTAGAGAAAGCATAGATTCAAAATTTGCTAGGTTATTAGATCACAATGATAGCTTAGTAAATGACTTACAACTGTGCACAGAAGCTAACCGGATTTTAAAACAAAATAAGCACAGTTATAAAGAGAAGAAAGAACTTTTAAACAAACAACTATGGGAAACCGAGGTTGATGCCTTTAACCAAGCAAATGACATAAAGTTCTATTCAACCTCTCTGGAAGAAACTAAGAAAAAGAAAGCAGTTTTGGAAGTCAAAGTCAACTCACTAAAACAAAACCAAGCAAATGACATAAAGTTCTATTCAACCTCTCTGGAAGAAACTAAGAAAGAAAAAGCAGTTTTGGAAGTCAAAGTCAACTCACTAAAACAAAAACTACACAGTTGTACCTGTTCTTCTCACATAGTCCAGCACTTAGTGAAAGAACGTAACAACGGGGATGGTTTGGGTTACAAAGTGGTTCCATAACCACATGAGATCTTGTTGAATGCAAAATGTAGACCAATAAATACCAATCTAATCAAGGATCATGTGGTGTCCACTCCTCTAGTTAGTGATCCAGATTCCATGAGTAAATCGGTGGAATCTGTCGCTAAACAGAAGGAGACCACTTTAAAATCTAAAGGTAAGATGCCTATTGTCAATTTAGATGAAAATTTTGAAAAGGTTAAGGTAAAGTCAGGTTCAAACATGTCTATTTCTGAACCCAAAAAGACCAAACAAGTTAACCAACCACGTGCACCATGTGTTAGTCGAAATAAACAAAAGGGTAAAGATGTTAAAAATGTTCAAACAATGAATTTTGTTAAAGAAGCTAAAACATCTAAACAAGAAGTGTCCAAACCCAAACAGACTAAGGTCACACCTGTGTCACACACTTCCCCACAGAAACAGTTTCACCAACATGTAGAAAGTAGGTCATGCTACAATTATGGAAAGTATGGACACGTCGCTTCTAACTGTCCTTATTATCAGACATCAAGAAAGAAAATTGAACTTCATGACACTAAAACAAGTTCTTCGAAAAAGAGTTCTATCACTCCACCAAAAATAATTAGTGAACATAAAGTTCAAACTGTAAGCCAATCGTCTGTTTATCGCAAACAGGCCTTACACAAAACTAACTTACGGAAAGAAAAGTCAAGTCCAGTGTCTGATAATGAGAACAAGAAAAAGAATGATCTGACTCCACCCTCAAATGGATAGTGGGTTGAGTTTATGATGTGTGATTCCTCCAGGTCACCCAAGCCAGTTAAGGCTTGGGTCCTAACCTAAACTAATCATTTCCTTTGAATGTGTAGGGTGTTCGCTATAGTGCTACTACAAATACCTAGATTGTTGATAGTGGGGCATCAAGGTACATGACTGGGAACCTGTCTCTCCTGTTAAATGTCAAACAAATTTAAGGAGGACACATTTCATTTGCTCGAAATAAAGGAGGATATATCACTGCACAAGGGGAAGTGGGAAACCAGAAAGTGAAGTTTGATAAGATAAACCATGTTCAACAACTTCAATATAACTTACTTTCTATCTCCCAGATATGTGACAAAGAATTCAAGGTTGTATTTGACAACAATAAGTGTTATGTTCTGAAAAAGGACTATGTCATCCCGGAGGACCAAGTTTTAATGTCAGCTTCAAGATATAACGATTTGTATGTCTTGGACCTATCAGAGGCCTCCACAACCGATCATAATGTACAATGCTTCTTGTCAAAGGCAATAGAGAAAGACTCCATCTCCTGGCATAGGAGAATGGGACACATTAATCCATGAAAGATGAATCACTTGATCAAGAATGATCTAGTGCGTGGAGTAAATGTTAAGAACTTCCAATTACCGGATTTTTGTGTCGCATGTAAGAAAGGGAAACAGACAAAGAAGTCTCATAAGGCAAAAAAAGTTCACTCAATTGACCTGCCTCTTGAGCTTCTTCACATGGATTTGTTTGGCCCAGTTAGTACAAAGAGCATTGTCGACGATTTGTACTGCTATGTAGTTACGGATGATTACTCAAGATTTTCTTGGGTGATGTTTCTGAAATCCAAACAGAGACATTTGAATCATTTAAAGAGCTGGTAACTACATTGGAGTCACTCTAACAGTACCGAGTTCAAGAACTAGTGGATGGAGGCATTCTGCAAAGAAAAAGGAATTATGCACCAGTTCACATCTGCCTACACTCCTCAAATGAAAGGAGTTGCTGAGAGAAAGAATCAAAGCTTGATAGTGACAGCCCGGACGATGTTGGCAGACTCGAAACTGCCTATCCAATTTTTGAACGAGGTAGTAGCTAACGCATGTTACACCCTTAATCGAGTCTTAGTAGTCAAACATCATGGTAAAACGTGCTATGAGTTGCTCCAACGACATAAACCAAATCTAGAGTACCTCGAACCATTTGGCGCACCATGTACGCTACTGAAGAAAACTCAGTCAGGGAAGTTCAGTGAGAAGGCTGAAGAAGGAATTTTCTTAGGATACAACATACCGAATAAGAGAGTTTATAACAACTCAACGGGTCAAGTAGAATTGTTGTGCAACGTTGATGGACAGAGATACACGACCCCTTGATGGAAAAGGACCCTCATTCTTTTTCGACTATGATGGATTCTTTAAGTCCTTCAATATCCCCCTCCCCCCTCCTGAGGATGAGTTATCGACCAGCATGATGTACAATGTGTTAAATACACCATCACTGGACTCGACAACCTCAGCTTCACAAGGAGAGTCTTTTAGTTCTTCAGGGGGTGCACCTGAGGTAAGTGAATCCTCCTCTGATGATGAAGACATAGCAAGTGATCAGGTGGATCAAGAGGAATAGGTTCCTACTACTGCAAGTACGCAAGCATCTGATATTGATGCCTCTAACACTTCAGAACCTCACACTCCCACCGCCTCAAATACTGAACCTGGTGTTCATAATCTAGACAATGAGGTAGTTGTACCCACCACTCTTGGATCACGACTAATTGTCTATCATCCTTTGGAAAATGTCATTGGAGATGTTCAATCGGGAGTACAGACAAGAAATCAGCTATACTCAGCTGATTATGCCTCAATGGTGGAAAAGGCATATCTTCATGATGGTGCGTATTGATGTTTTGTGTCTCAATTTGAGCCAAAATATGTAAGTGAAGCCCTAAACGATGAGGCATGGGTGAGTGCCATGAAAGAGGAACTTCTTCAATTCAAGAAGTTAGGAGTATGGACACCGGTGGATAGAGCAAAAGGTGCTAAGGTCATTGGCACCAAAAGGGTCTTGAAGTGCAAGAAATATGACCACGGGGTCATAATAAGAAACAAGGCTGGACTCGTAGTTCAAGGATTTCGATAAGTCGAGGGTATTGATTACAATGAAGTGTTTGCGCCTGTGGCGAGAATGGAAGCAATCCGTGTCTTCCTAGACTATGCATCTTACATGAAGATTAAAGTTTATCAACTAGATGTAAAGAGTGCATTCCTTCATGGTGAAATCCGGGAGACAGTGTATGTTAGTCAACCTGAAGGATTTGAGGATCCATATCATCGGGACAGAGTTTATAAGCTGGATAAGGCTCTCTACGGGCTCCACCATGCCCCAAGAGCATGGTATGAAAAACTCTCGACTCCTCTTGTGAAACATGGCTTTCGAAGAGGAGTAATTGGCTGTACACTGTTCATCAAAGAAAAGGATGGTGACTTACTGCTAGTTCAGATCTATGTTGATGACATAATCTTCGGTTCCAAAAACGAAGCATTATGCAAAGAATTTGAAGCAGTAATGAAAGCTGAATTTGAGATGAGTGCCATGGGAGAGATGAAGTTCTTTCTCGGGTTACATGTGGATCAGACACCAAAGGGGATATTTCTACATCAGACCAAGTATGTAGGCGATATTCTAAGTCGGTTTAATATGAAGAATGCTTTGGCAGCTAGGACTCCACTGGCTACATACCACGATGTGGCACCCAACGAAAATGGTGATCTGGTGGATGCCACCATGTACCGAGGAATGACCGGATCCCTCATGTACCTCACTGCCTCATGACCTGATATCATGTATGCGATGTGTCTCTGCTCCAGATATCAGGCAAAACCAAAAGTCAACCATCTCATAGGAGTCAAAAGGATATTTCGTTATCTGAAGGGTACTCCAACACTTGGGTTGTGGTATCCTCATGACAATGACTTTGAGCTTACAACGTATAGCGATTCGGATTATGGCGGCTGCAAAATAAACTACAAGTCAACATCTGCAGGATGTCAATTCTTTGGGAGAAGATTAGTCACTTGGCAGTGTAAGAAGCAGACATCGTTTGCTATGTCAACTTCTGAAGCTGAATACGTTGCTGCTGCAAGCTGCTGTTCACAAATCATCTAGATTCAACAGCAAATGCGGGAGTACAGTTTGAAATTCTCTAACACTCCTATATTTGTTGATAATTCTGCTGCTATAGCCGTAACTAAAAATCATGTCCGTCCAAAAACCAAACACATCGGAATTAAATATCACTTTATACGTGATTGTTTTGAAAAGAATTTAATCGATGTAGTTAAAATTAATACGGACTTTCAACGCACTGACCTCTACACAAAAGCTTTTGATAAACCAAGATTTTTATATCTGATAAAGGTCAACTAGGTGAAAAAAAAGTGAAGTGATCCCAGAAGATGACAGTACATAGTCTGATGAGTAGAATTATTTTTTATTTTATTTTATTTTACTCTATTTCTTCGCCTATTAAAATTCAAAATGCAAAAACATTATCGGTTTTAGAATTTTAGGAGGAGAATAGGTTAGATTAGTATTAAATTAGTAGTTTTATTTAATTACTTAAAAAAAGGGAGGAGGACAGCTTAGCCAAAAGGAAAGAAATCAAATATGTGATACTGATTCAACGAATTTGGAAAATGATACTACATAGGGAACAAATTATTTGGGACTTTAAAAGGTTTAACCACTTATGATGAAAAATTCAAAGTTAAGTCTGAATAGTCAAAGCAAAATAAAAGGAAAGATGATAGTTAAACTAGTATGCTACTATGGTAACATAGAGAAAGTAGACCTAGAGGTTGTTAGCTCATTAGATGATGTGTCGGTAGATTCAACACAATAGATAAGTAGACCTCATTGGTGATTTCATGCTCAAACTAAATAGTTCAACAAGCTGTGGGTCCCATCTTATCCCTGGTTAACACAATCAACGAAGTTCCAATAAGGGG
Source organism: Flaveria trinervia (assembly GCA_025506515.1). NCBI lineage: Eukaryota > Viridiplantae > Streptophyta > Magnoliopsida > Asterales > Asteraceae > Flaveria > Flaveria trinervia. The sequence goes on along the minus strand of CM046456.1, from coordinate 24,326,468 downwards.
TGACGAGCAAAATAAACGCCACAAATGTGTGCGGATGACCATAAAATATGAGCAAAGCACATGATAAATGCAAAAAGCAATCAAGCTTATAACCTATGTTGTTGGTGCGATATGTATAAAAGAAAATAATTGCTCAAACAAGAAGATAGTTTGTGTGCCTCTCTGTTGTGCGGTGGCACTGACCTGAGGATAAGCATAACCTAAATATTCTAGAATTCATTGTCATTTGCGCCTCTCTCCTGTGCGGTGGCACTGTGTTGGACCAAAAGAACCAATGAGCCGGATCAGAAAAACCTTAAGTCCCACAGACGACACAAGTGCTGAAGACAAAGTCTAAAGACACAAGTGCTGAAGACAAAGTCTGAAGACAAGTGCTAAAGACAAAGTCTGAAGACAAGTGCTGAAGACAAAGTCTGAAGACAAGTGCTGAAGACAAAGTCTGAAGACACAAGTGCTGAAGACAAAGTCTGAAGACACAAGTGCTGAAGACAAAGTCTGAAGACAAGTGCTGAAGACAAAGTCTGAAGACACAAGTGCGGAAGACAAAGTCTGAAGACACAAGTGCTGAAGACAAAGTCTGAAGACACAAGTGCTGAAGACAAAGTCTGAAGACAAGTGCTGAAGACAAAGTCTGAAGACAAGTGCTGAAGACAAAGTCTAAAGACAAGTACTGAAGACAGTCTGAAGACAAGTGCTGAAGACAAGTATTGAAGACCAAGTATCAGATGTTGTCACAACAGCTGAAGAGGTCTTCTTCAGTAGTTGTGATGGTTTTCTTTCAGTAGTTTTATGTTTTTCTTTTTAGTAGTTTTGTAAAACGACTGAAGAGCTTGTTCTTCAGTCGTTGTAGTTTCAGTAGTTTCGTATCAGTAGTTTTATGTTTTATACTTAGCACTCTGATATGTTCTCAGTAGTTGTGAACATTTTAGTAGTTTGTTAAGTTTTAGTTATTTTTGTAATAAATCTGCCAGATGTCACTATCCCGTGATATCAGCAGTGATTGCACTCTATATAAGGAGTGTCAACCTAATTGTAATCTGTGAATGATTGAGCAGAAACATTTGATATTATTGAAACATTCCTTTTCACAGAAATATATTCTCTCGTTACAACCGTATTGTTCTTAATGCATACGAATATCAAATTCTTGCTATAATTTGTCTAATTCTTGTTCTTATTCCGCTGCGTTACACTCTAATCCATCAAACTTGAGATCACTAATCCTGTCAAATGGTATCAGAGCAGGTTCATCATGATCGATCTAATAATTGATCATTGAAACTGCTATCCAAGATCCAAGTTTGATTGAATTAGCATTTTTGCAAGAAACGATTATAGAAATTGAATTTTCTGTGTTTTTGGTCATTCATCCTGAGATTTATTCTTAGTTTTCATTGAGTCTGTTGTGGTCTGTGTAAAATCTTTTAAAAGCTTGAATTAAATTGTATTTGGACCTAAAATGACTACTCCTTCCAATGATCCTCACAATACTGGTTTCTCAACCAAGCCTCCAATGCTGGTTAGGAGTGAGTATAACATATGGCAACGACGAATGCTCCATCACCTGTCTGTTAACAGCTCAGGTTGTTGGACATTAGTGGTACATGGTCCACACAAGCCTATGGTGAATAACCGAAAACCAATCAAATGGTTCCGCAGAGGAGGGAGCAATACTCAGATGAGGATAAGAAATTGTTTGATATTGATGCAAAAGCCCATGGAATTCTGGCCATGGCACTGCCCAATGAAATCTATTCTGGGCTAATGCATTATGAAACTGCCCATGACCTCTGGAATGCCTTGAAAGAACAATTTGGAGGAACAGATGAGGTCTTGGCAAATAATAGAGAAATCCTTGCCCAACAATATGAGACATTCTCTCATAGGAAGGGTGAGACACTGACTCAACAGTTTGAGCGGTTCTCTTGTTTGATCTCTGAATTAAAAATGGTCAAACATGAGTACACAACTAGCCAGATGAATAACAGATTTCTCAGATCATTGTCTGAGAGATGGGACACATATACTATTGTCCTACGCTCCAGTGCAAATTTGGACAAACTATCTCTCACCCAACTCCATGGGAAATTGCTCACATTTTGAGAGAGAGATAGAACAGAAACGAAAATTGTCATCATCTGGAAAGCTCACTGATGATTTTGTACCAGGAAACACTGCCTTGGTAAGTCATGAGTCAGAGTATGCAGGATCAGAATGCCACTATGATGAGCATATTGATTTCACCTCAAACAATTCTAATCATGCCTTTGTAAGTGTTGATTGTCATTCTGGTAATAATAGTGACAATCTATGCTTTATCATGGATGATTTGAAGGGCATTGCTGATGATGATTTAGAAGAGATGGATATTTTGAGCCAAATGGCCTTGATCAATATCAGATCTCAGAAATTCTACAAGAGAACTGGCAGGAAATTCCTGGACTCTCTGACAAAACCAAAGTCGGTTTTGACAAAAGCAAGTTGAAGTGTCACAAATGCCACAGGCTTGGACACTTTGCAAAAGAGTGTAGATCAACTGGATCTAACACTTCTACACCCTTTTTGACTTTTCCAAAAAACAATTCACAATCCAAAGGGCAACATTCTGCTGGTTCTAGTCATTCATCACACCCTCAATCTCCTGCATATTTTGTTCCTCAGGGTCAAATACCATATCCTTATCCTTGCTATTATATGCCACAGTCAAATCAAGTTCAAGCTCCTATAGTATCACAATCTCATGCACTACCAGAACCTCAACCATCTCCATCTCAATCACAACCTCATCACAGCTTCTTCACACCTGGAGTCGTTGACTGGAGTAGCTTACCTAATAACTTGTCTGGTTACACTGAGCAATACTATGCTGGTGCTAGTCAACATGGTGGTGAACACCCTTTTGGAAATCTTGCTCTCATGGCCCTGGAGTCTACTGAGGGTTCCTGTTCAAATGCATCATCTTCACAGGTAACTCAGGTATCTTCAGAGGCTAAAGCCAAGTTATGTTCTAAATCATGCATAGCTGCCTTTGTCTCTATTAGAGAGGCAAATGTAGCATTAATAAATCAAAAACTTGAGTTGAGAAAACCATTTTCAAAAGAAAAGCTGAGTATGAGTCTGCTCTTAACAATAAAAGTGATGAGATTTATAAGCTTAAATGCCAATTAAATGATGAAAAGGCCAAGCTAGAGGTTATTCTGGAAGACCACAGGAGTCTCAAAGAAAAACTTGCAGTGACCCAAGTTGAGTGTGAACGCTGGGTCTCATCATGCAAGGGATTTGAAATGCTTCTTAGCAAGCAAACTGCTTCAAATGTGAAGTTTGGCATTGGTTACAACCATACTACTCCACCAACAGACTTTACTCCTAACTCCATAGTTAAGTCTGAAATGAAAGCAATCTCCAAACCATATTATCTGTGTGAGTCATTCTCCAATGATAATCTAAGATCAGAGAATGAAACAGTGTTAAGATCTCAACAAATAAATTGACTGATGGTCTAACTACTGAGACTCATATGAAGCTGAGTACTTCAGATGTTGTTCCTCAATGTACCCCAAGTATTGAAAGAGACCCAACATCTGAAAAGCATTTCAAATCAGTTGAAATACAAGGACTAACAACTGCTGAGGAATCGATCAAACAGTCTATTAGGAGGAGGGGGGAAAACAGTTGAATTACCAGTCTTCAGCTGTTACAAATCCTTTAGTACCTAGTACTGATAGGAGGAAAGTACTGAAGATCACACCTTCAGTAGTTTCCACTTCAACAGTAAAGATGTCCAAGATGAAGAATAAACCATGTGAAATTTGTGGTAAATTCAATCATCTATCTGATGAATGTTGGTACAAAAAGGGTTTAAAGCTCCAAAGGGATGAGCTCATTAAACTAGAAATAAATAAATGAAAACTGAGTTGTTTGAGACCAAGTTTGTACCACAATCATCTCAACCTGATAAACCCAAGGCCTTACCCAAATCCACTAAGAAGGATACGGTTTATCAGAAGACACAGCTGATATTGTTCCTCATGATAAACATAAGACTAAGTCTGTGAAATCTAAGAAGGAGGAAATGGTGGGTCACGGGAACTCATCAAAAACAAGCTCTGGAGTGTCAAATGAACTGAAATCTCGAGCTTCAAATCAGACACAGCTTGTTATGATGGTTCAGCATCTGTTAGGGATAGTTAGGGATAGTTAACCAACTTGAAGCCACTGTGACCAAACCACTGGAGAGAAATTCCAGGTCCAAATCTATTTCAGCACCATCTCCATCTTCATCAGCTGTTAATCATGAGAAACCATCTATGGTTAAATCTGTTGATAAAGTCAGTCCAAAACCAAAAAAGCTTTGGGTCTCCAAAGCTAACTAGTTTCTTATGATTGTGCAGGTTCTTCAGCATGCCAAAGAAGCATCTGGTATGTGGACAGTGGAGGATCCATGCACATGACTGGGAGCAGGTCTCTTCTTCATGATTACTCTCAGGGAAAGAAGGGATTTGTCTCATTTGAAAATGATGCTAAAGGTTACATCATTGGAAATGGATTTATGTCTAATGGAGATATTAGATTTGATGATGTCAACCATGTGGAGAATCTCAAATACAATCTGTTGAGTGTCAGTCAGATGTGTGACAAAGGACATATTGCTCTTTTCACAAGCCAAAACTGTAGGATTCTGTCTTCCAAGGTTCTGAGCCTGATTGACAAAGTACTTGATGATAATACTTCCTAAAGGCCAACAGGATAGGAAGAGTATATGCCTTGGATCTGTCAAAGAAAATTGAGTTAAGAGGCCATCCATGCTGTTCTCCAAGGCCTCTCTCCAAGAATCTAAATTGTGGCATAGAAGGCTGGGTATGTTAATCTCAAAAACATGAATCAGCTGATCCACAAGAGTGTAGTGAGAGGTCTTCCAATAAAGGAGTTCAATTGTGATGAAATCTGCACTGCATGCTTAAAAAGGAAACAACATAAAGTTTCATTCCCAACCATAGAAGAATCCAAGTCTAATGCCTGCTTACAACTACTGCACATGGATCTTTTTGGTCCTGTGAAGGTAATGAGTATGGCAAAGAAGAAATACTGTCTGGTAATTGTGGATGATTACTCTAGATATGTATGGACCTTCTTCTTGCATTCAAAGGATGAGGCTGCTCAGTCCATTATGAACTTTGTGTTACACGTTGAGAAGCAGTATTCCCTACCAGTTAAGTGTGTGAGGAGTGACAATGGTACTGAATTCAGAAACCACACTCTTGATGAGTTTTACTTGTCAAAGGGAATCAAGAGGCAGTATAGCATCCCAAGGACTCCAGAGCAAAATGGAGTAGTGGAGAGAAAGAACAGGACCCTCATTGAAGCTGCAAGGTCCATGTTGGCTGATTCTGGTCTGCCACTGACCTTTTTGGGCTGAAGCTGTCAATACAGCTTGCTATGTACAGAATAGAGTTCTAGTAAATCAAAGGTTGATGAAAACTCCATATGAAGTTCTTCATCATTTGGTCCCTTTGATTTCATTCTTTAGAGCATTTGGGTGTCCCTGTTACATTCTTAACACAAAGGATCAACTCTAAAAGTTTGATTCTAAGGTGGATGCAGGGTATTTTGTTGGGTATTCATCCACTTGCAAGGCTTATAGAGTATTCAACTGTCGGACAAAGATAGTTGAAGAAACCTTGCATGTGAAGTTCAATGAATCCCCTAAGGATACAATTCCACAAAACCCTATGGAGTTGTTTGATCTAGACATTCTGCAATATGTTCCTTATCACACCACTGCTGTTGCAGATCATATGAATCCATCATCTTCTGTAGCTAGTCATCCATCTGGTGTTACTGATGATGATGATGATATCAGTAATCACCTTTTCAAGTTTAGTGATTAACTGCCTGATTCAGCTAGACCTGATGTTCCTGTAGCTTCAGTAGCACAATCCACAACAAATGCTGATGAGATTTCTACAACTTCAACTTCCTTTGAATTACCATCTACTGATTGGTTTCAAGGAAATGCTTCACCATCACCATCTGTTGCTGCTAAGCCTGCTACAAACATTTGCACAGATCTTATTGTGTACCAAGATCTGAAGAATCCCCTATGTCTCAAATCATTGGTGATATCAATGCTGGCGTTTCAACAAGAAGTCAATTGTCAAATTTCTGCTTCTATGCTCTCTTCATTAGTCAGCAAGAGCCAAAGAACTATCACATTGCTTTAAGGGACAATGGATGGAGTGGTTGAAGCCATGCAGCTTGAGCTTCTTCAGTTCAAGAAACAGCAAGTGTGGGAACTGGTTCCTCTACCTGCAGGTAAGTGTGCAATAGGCACTAAATGGGTGTTTAGGAACAAAACTGATGAAAATGGGCTTATTGTTAAGAACAAGGCCAGACTGGTTGTACAGGGGTTTTCACAAGAGGAAGGTATTGATTATAATGAAACTTTGCCCCTGTAGCCAGACTAGAAGCAATTCGATTGTTTTTAGCTTATGCTGCTTATCACAACCTTAAAGTTTTCAAATGGATGTCAAAAGTGCATTTTTGTATGGGAAAATTAAAGAAGAGGTTTATGTATGTCAACCACCAGGTTTTGAGGACAATAAACATCCTAATTGGGTGTATAAGCTTGATAAGGCTCTCTATGGGTTGAAACAAGCTCCTAGAGCCTGGTATGAGACATTATCAAACTTTCTTCTGGAAAATAATTTCACTAGAGGCTCCATAGATAAGACTTTATTCATTAAGAAGCTAGGCAGCATAATCTGTTCAAACTTACTTGTCAAATGTATGATGATATTATTTTGCATCCTCTGATCCACAGTTGTATGATGCCTTTACAAAGTTGATGCAACAGAAGTTTGAAATGAGTGCCATGGGAGAATTACAGTTCTTTCTGGGTTTGCAAATCAAACAAAAGACTGATGGAATTTTCATTCATCAATCCAAATACACAAAAGATCTTTTGGAAAAGTTTGATTTACAAAAGTGTAAGCCCTGTTCTACTCCCATGTGCAACACCACACAACTGGATACAAATCAGAAAGGTAAAGTGGTTGATGAAACACTTTACAGATGTATGATTGGGTCCTTAATGTACTTAACAGCTTCTAGACCAGATATTATGTTTGCTACATGTGTTTGTGCTAGATTTCAGGCTGCCCTAAGGAGTCTCATTTGATTGTAGTCAAGAGGATCTTTAGATATCTGCAAGGCACTCCATCTCTAGGTTTATGGTATTCTACTAGACATTCTGGTAAATTAGTTGCTTTTTCTGACAGTGACTATGCAGGGTGTAAGTTGACAAGAAAGTCCACTTCTGGAGGATGCCAATTCGTAGGCAACTGCTTGATTTCTTGGCAGAGTAAGAAGCAGACCTCAGTTGCTACATCAACTGCTGAAGCAGAGTACATTGCTGCTGCAAGCTGTACATCTCAGGTACTCTGGCTTCAAAACCAATTACTGGATTATGGCATAACAGAGACTAAGCCCCATTGTTAATGGACAGCTCTTCATCTCTTTGTATTGTCAAGAATCCTGTCCAGCACTCTAGGACTAAACATATTGAAATCAGACACCATTTTATTATAGATTGTTTTGAAAAGGTCTGATTGATCCAAAATTTGTTCCTAGTGCTGATGAGCTTGCAGACATTTTCATTAAGCCCTTGGATAGCACAACTTTCCAAAACCTAGTGTTAAGGCTTGGTATGCTACAGCTAGAATAAGTGACAACTACTGATGATCTCAGCTCACAAGTACTGATGATCATTAGTTTATTATTGTCATATATATAAGTACTGAAGTTATTTTCCTTCCGGAAGTTTTCTTAAACTACTAGAGCTTAACTTCTCAGTACTCAAGTACTTTATTTGAAAAACAATTGATGTAGTTACAACAGCTGATGTAGCTACAACTACTGATGTCAGAAATACAAATACGTACTGATGTCCTATGAAACATCTGAAAACAGATGAAAACGTCTGATGAGTACGTGTTGAGGACAGTATGAAAAACTGAAAAGCAATGAATTGACGACAACTACTGATGAGCCTTTTTCTCTTCAGTAGTTTCCCAACTGCTCTTCTTTCTAAACAACTGAAGCAAAACCATGTCTTCAGTAGTTTCACAACTACTGATGACTAACACCAAGTCTTCAGTTGTTTACAACAACTGATGGTAAAACCAAAGTCTTCAGTAGTTCCCAACTACTGATGACTAATACCAAGTCCTCAGTTGTTTCACCACCTGAAGTCAAAACTGTCTTAATAATTTATAACTACTGATGACTAAATCTGAGACTTCAGCTGTTTCAACGTCTGACGGTTAAAACAAGTCTTTAGTTGTTTTATAACAACTGCTGATCACACCAATACGGTCAGTCATTCCAAACCTCTGAAAGTTAATACCACTTCATCAGTAGTTTCAACAACTGATGACTAACACCAAAACCTTCAGTCGTTTTCTAACCCTACCCTTAAATACCTTATCCACCTTCAGAGTTTTCCTTTCTTCTATTCTCAAACCTAACGTTCAAAAACTCTGTAACCTCTCTTCATCAATGGCGACCATGCAACTAAAACCACGACACAACTGTGTCGCACATCTCACAAAATCGCCATACTGGACCAAGTTTCACAACGCCATTGATTAATGGTTTTAGTCACCTTACAAAACGGCTTTTCTGTTAAATCCCACCATATATGCCGAATCTCTTAACCAATTCTGGACAAACGTCACTCCTTGTCTCTGAGGAGAATGACACAGAGTCTCTTCAATCGTTTGTCCATCGTCAAAAAGTGGTCATTACTCCAGACACTCTTCGCCAAACCCAATCTGGATGATGCCACTTTCCCAACTGGTTATCCAAAGGCACAATAGATCAATCATTTGCCCACCATGGATACCAGGGTAACCTGAGTGCATCTACCATATTGAAGAAACATTTCCAGGATGCCGAACGTCTCATCTTTCACATGGTAAATGTCCGCCTTGTCCCCAAGACTTCATCATGGGATCAATGTCCACAAGGTGGCAACAGGTAATGTACTCCATCCTTGAGCAACAACCTTTAAATTTTTCTAAATACTATTTTTAGAGCTCAAGGATATGGCCCAAAAACAACTTGCTACCATTGGATATTATATCCTCGGTTCATAATGGCCATAATTGAAACCACACTTGTTGCCTGGGAGTCCCTGCTACGGCTGTATTGCCTGAAGTATACTCCCGGCACAACTCTGACCAATCACTAAAAATGGCTGCCAAGCTGCGCAAACCCACGCAGCTGGAACCCACCGCCACCACCTCCAAATCCAAAGTCCCCACCAAACCCACTAAAAAGAAGTCAAAAAAGGCTACTCAGGGAAATGAGTCCCCTAAGGATGCCCCTGCAACACACAACGCAGCTATATCCACTGGTTATAACCCCCTAGTGGATACAAGGACTTCACCAGCCACAGCCGCTCAGGATTCCTCTCAAAAGGATCCTGCAGCAACCAAAGAAGGGGTACCCACTAATCTGGGATCTTCCTCATTTGAGGAGATTTCCATTGAAGAGCACCATTCTCCCCAGGTGCATACAATTTTACCCTATCTCCCACTGCAACCGCCCCACAAAGTCCTACTCTCATTGTTGCAAACGTGCTGACTCAGCTGCATGCCTCTCCTCCTCCCCAACAAACCCAACAAAGGGGAAACCACAACAATTGAGGAAGAGGATCAACATGCTTCTGACAGCCCACACACCAGGGTTTAACTGTTCTATCTCCTGGTGTGGATATGCCGATACGAACATCTGGTGAGGCTGCCACCTCTTCTGAATAGCACATGATCAGACTGAGGCTGGTAACATAGCTAAGACCTCACCAGAGGCAAGAGCTGATGAAGGACATCGTCTTGAGGCTGGAAGTCCCCAGTTCCAAGAAAAAGGGGCACATGCTAAAACTGGTCTACACCCAGTGCATGTACATCCTGCTACAAGCAGGAGATCAGGTGATTCAGCATCTGCTGATGATGACCTGTGCTTCTTTTATGATGTTCTGGCCCAGAACACAATTCTTGAGGAAGAAGTCAGTAGACTACAAAGACTACTTGACCAATTCTCTCAAAAAGCAAGTCCATCTGCCACCAACATAAACCCACAGATGGCACCTTCACCTGAAGGTCTCCACACACTCAGCCACTCAAAACATCCGAGCCACCACTTCTATTTCTGGCACTGCTTCTCAGGGACAGAACCCCTCTGAGCAAACAGCTGCTATCTTTCAGCAATCCCTACCTCTCATCACCCCAATGATCACAGACATTGTGATCAAAACCATGGATGAGAGGCTTCCCTCAATCATACAATCCCTGGTGGAGGAGATTGTGAGCACAAGGCTTTCTGCTACTCAAACCCTTGCAACCAATGCAACCAAAAAGGGGGAGAGTCAGTCAATGAAAGCAAAGAGAAGAGCATAGAGGGGAAGAAAGAAAAGGAGACTGAGAAGGAAGAGGAGTTTGTGAAGGGAGCTGACATTGATCAAGTGGGTGAAAGTCACAAAGACTTTCATGTCACATATAAGAAAGGAAGGTTGAAGGAAAAGAAAAAGAACTCGAACTCGATGAGATGATCAAAATGGCGGATGCTACACACAGTAAATCAATGGACTCCATTATTGATCAACTGTATAGACAGGGGTTCGATACTGCACAGCTTGACTCAGAGATTAGGAGACTTGAAGTTGAAGAAATTAACTCAAGATGGGCAAGTTATGATGCATTAGAAAGAGAAAGACTAGAGATCATGATCAGATTCATTGCAAAGTACCTTGGGAGATCATTGATCGAGATTAAGTCATGGACCAGGGACAGTATCTTGGCAATAACCACCAAGATCTGTTCGTCTGAAGCATACACTAAGGGATTGGTGATTGAAGCACTAAATGAGGCAGGTGCTGGGAACAGAAAGGAACTAGCAAAACACTCAAAAGCCTCACTCACTACAAGAATGCTAGAACAACCTGCAAAACCTCCCACTTCAAAATCACCACTACCACAACCCACTAAACCAATTCCTTTACCTCAAACCAACAGCCGATGATGCACCCAAGAAGAAGAAGAGAAGGGTGTTGAGGCTAGAAGAAGAAGAAGAAGAGGATGATGAGGAAGAAGATAGGCTGCCTCTTTCCGCAGTCCTAACTTTGCCTAAAGCCAAACCTATGCCCATCACTCCCACCTCACAGATGGAAGCTGTGAGAGTAAAGATAGAAGAAGAACAGCAACAAAAGCTTCATGATGATGAGATGCTGAAAAGCATAGACAAAACTTATGTTGCTTCTTCATCAATAATCATATGAAGAAATAAGCTCTGAGATTGTACACCCTTGCTAACACATTTCAATATCAAAAGGAAAAGGTGAGAATATGGCCTGATCCTAGGGTGGCTCATAGAACTGTGAAGAAAGACATTCCTTCGAGATACAAGGGCCAAGTAAAAAGGATCGTAGATGAAGAGATCACAGTGGTCCTTGTAGTATCACCTTGGGAAATTGTAGAAGATTTCAAGAAGGCCTATGAAACTAAACAGCCACCCCAAAAGATGTTAGAGAACAGAGTAATTAAAAAGGGGTTAGTCTACAAGAGGCTTGAGAACTTCAAACAAAATGAGCTCAGTCTGTTACTTGAAGGTACTCACCCAGATGAGTTTGCATACAGACAGATTACAATAGTTGAGCTCAAGAATGGCAAACAGGCTAAGTACATTTCAGAGCTGTATGGGCGTGAAGGACTGTTTGATGGTGGAGCTGAAAATCTTACCATGGAAGAACAAATTATGTTTCTCAGAGCATACACCAGAGAATCCTACAGGCTTATACATGGGAAGTAGATTTCATGGATAGGACCACAGCCCTGTGTCCAGTTCCCCAAAGTCTGGGCTCTTATCCATACTATGCCAACCAAATTTCAGAAATCTATTCCCAGTCCAGTGCTTAATTGGGTCATCTTCTTAGCTGAACAAGAAGGAAAAAGACCAATCTTATCGCCAACAATAAGTGGGACCTCAATAAAGTTAAGGTTTTGGCTGCATTGGTTCAGGGGGAGTTTGTTGGACCAAAAGCACCAATGAGCCGGATCAGAAAAACCTTAAGTCCCATAGACGACACAAGTGTGAAGACAAAGTCTGAAGACACAAGTGCTGAAGACAAAGTTTGAAGACAAGTGCTGAAGACAAAGTCTGAAGACAAGTGCTGAAGACAAGTCTGAAGACAACTGCTGAAGACAAAGTCTGAAGACACAAGTGCTGAAGACAAAGTCTGAAGACACAAGTGCTAAAGACAAAGTGGAAGACAAGTGCTAAAGACAAAGTCTGAAGACACAAGTGCTGAAGACAAGTCTGAAGACACAAGTGCTGAAGACAAAGTATGAAGACACAGTGCTGAAGACAAAGTCTGAAGAACAAGTGCTGAAGACAAAGTCTGAAGACAAGTGCTGAAGACAAAGTCTGAAGACACAATGCTGAAGACAAGTCTGAAGACAAGTACTGAAGACAGTCTGAAGACAAGTGCTGAAGACAAGTACTGAAGACCAAGTATCAGACGTTGTCACAACAGCTGAAGAGGTCTTCTTCAGTAGTTGTGACGGTTTTCTTTTCAGTAGTTTTATGTTTTTCTTTTCAGTAGTTTTGTAAAACGACTGAAGAGCTTGTTCTTCAGTCGTTGTAGTTTCAGTAGTTTCATATCAGTAGTTTTATGTTTTATACTTAGCACTCTGATATGTTCTCAGTAGTGTGAACATTTCAGTAGTTTGTTAAGTTTTAGTATTTTTGTATAAATCTGCCAGATGTCACTATCCCGTGTGATATCAGCAGTGATTGCACTCTATATAAGGAGTGTCAACCTAATTGTAATCTGTGAATGATTGAGCAGAAACATTTGATATTATTGAAACATTCCTTTTCACAGAAATATATTCTCTCGTACAACGTATTTTTCTAATGCATACGAATATCAAATTCTTGCTATAATTTGTCTAATTCTTGTTCTTATTCCGTTGCGTTACACTCTAATCCATCAAACTTGAGATCACTGATCCTGTCACACTGACCTGAGGCGTAGATCTCTTTGAAAGCTCTTAGAATAGTTCTTCTTGTAATATACCTGTAGATCGCTCAAAAATCTCCTGAGGAACGTTGATTACCATATAAGCTGGGATCCACAAATGCTTATTGAAATATTAAACCTTAAATCATCATTAATGTGTGTCAAAAATCTGTGTATGGATTTTAGAGGACAAGTATACTGACAATCATCGTGAGTTGCAGCTCTTGAAAGTAAAATCATTGTGTGTATTGTAGATCTAGTATGATTTCCTTAAATTGCTATTGACTATCAGTGAAAACAAGGATCAAGAATCAAAACTATTTATCAAAGCGTCCCAAGTGAGCCTGATATACCTGTACGATTCCAAAATGAATCATACTAGAAATGATTATCTAGAATTGAAGTTGTGTTGTCTAGGAAGATAATCAATTATAATTATTCTAATAGGAGTATTTCATCTCTAATCAGAAATACAAAAATACGTCTTGTTATTATTCTTGATTTCAACATTGTTCTGTATAATTTTAGTAAATTGTAAGGTAAGAGTCGGACTCAACAACTACTCATAATCTGTGAATCACTCACTCAAAAGGGTCATGTCTGAGGTGACCAAAACATTCAAAAATAAAATGAGTCACGACTGAGGTGACAAATTCGTTTTAAATAAAAGGATCACGTCTGAGGTGATCAACAGACGTTTTAATCTATTGTTAAAAGGTCATGTCTGAGATGATCATTGTAGATAATGTTTTAATCTATTGTTAAAAGGATAAGTGTTTGAAAGTGCATAAGGTCAAATGAAAAAGTCAGAGTCATTCGCACGACTGGACCATAAGTATGGACCAGTAGCAAAAATGGAGCTTGAGATTGAACCATTCGCATGATTGGATCATGAGTATGAGCCAATCGCACGAATGGATGTGACCGACTGATTCAGTCATACAACTAAACCCCAGTCGCACGAATGGAGCTGACTTAATGAGTTAGTCGCACGACTGAAACCTAGTCGCACGACTGACTGTGACCGACTGAGCGAGTCGCACGACTGAGCCCCAGTCGCATGCATCAAGAGTGCGAATAGGTTTAGTCGCACGACTAAAGGAAACCCTAGTATAAATAGAGGGGGAGTCGGTCGCAAACACTCATCACCCCAAAATCGCACCTAAATCGCATGAAAGCAAGATTACTCTACCCAAATTTCATATCTATGATTTAGCACCCTATCTGTGATACTAACCGATTACTCTTTGTTTCTACAAGTAATGCAGGACTAGAATCGACCATAATGCACAGATTATCTAGCCCTAAAGTTCAAATCGGTTCAAAACAAAACCGAGACTATGCGAATGGGAACACCGATGAGCTTCAATCGCACGATTGAAATGGGTAAATGACTCAATCGCACGAATGAACCAGTGTATGAATTCAATCGCACGACTGGTTCAACCGCCTAGAACAGCATACAACTCAGTTGAGTCGCAGGTTCATTCGCACGACTGAGCTCATTCACACAACTAAGACTTAGTCAGACTGTCCATTCGCACGACAAAACATAATGATTAAAATCCATTAAATTCAAGTTTCATTCACTTACACAAACTCTAAAATTTATTTATCTTGTGTAACAGAAACATGGCGAGTCGATGGACTATGAGCACAAAGCATAACCTTTGTGCACATCTAGACGTAACCTCCCGGAGTGCCTCTGATTTTGCTGGGATTATCGCCTTCCTACGGAGATCAAGGATCTTCAAGGCTATATCTACCCCTTTCACACCTTATCGCTTGATTCAGCAAGTGTTTTGGGAAAGTGCGATAGTCGACAGTTCTGCTGAACGACATCGTATTAGGAGTACCATATTTGGTGAAGAGATAGAGATTAGTGAGGAAGACCTGCGAAGGGTGTTAGAGTTGGGAGATGATAGTGACTGCCCTACCAGACTGCATCCACTGACAGTCCGAGGTTGCTTTCTTCAGGGTAAGAACGCGACATAAATGCAGGTGTGCTCAACAAGAGCAACCTGTGCCCCCAACTTAAGTATTTAGCCCATGTGCTGCTAAAGTGCATAGCCTTGAGGAAGGCAGGATTTGATGAGCTATCTGAATAGATCCAGAATGCCTATGTGGCTCTGGTACTGAATCATCCATTCAGCTTCTCACGGATGATCATCAACTACATGGTCGAGAACCTAGAAGCCAAGGGAAAGGAGGGTTTCTGCATGTACCCGCGTTTCCTTCAGCTGATTATTGACCAAAAGCTACCTTCACTGCCCAAAGAGAGTTATGATGCAGTTACACTGGAGGTCATGGATGACACCACTCTCGGGAGGATGAAGGTCTACCGGGGCAAGCAGGTGAAGACCTCGGTGAGGAGGTTGTTTGGGCATCTGGCCCGGGATGACTATGTGGCGCCAGCGAGGAGGAAGTGGCGCCAGCGAGGAGGAAGTGGCGCCATGACGATAGTGATTCTGATGTTGAGCAGATTGCTCTATCCTCCGATGATTTTGATGGTGATGATACGATGTTGATCAAGGAGGTGATGGTTAGGGTGGACCCAAGTCTGCTCCCATTCACCCTGATTTCCAGATGGAGGAAGAGGAGGAGTCTGACGAAGAGCCTCTGGTGGCGAACGGTGGGGTGCCGGATCGTAGCCATGGAGAGAGGGCTCACGGCGGTTGGTGGACGCCAAGGGGAGTCCAGGGATGTTGTTACTGCTGATACAGATCCATCTTATACCCCGGACCCGCCCAGTAGCCAAAGGGGAGCCACTGTTTCTAAGGGTCTAGGAAGAAGAGAAGGGCTCACCCTTATGGCAAAAAGGGTAAGAGGCCAAGATTTAAGGTAACCACATCCACTCCTACTACCATAGCCACCACCACATCCACCATAGCTACCACCACCACTACACACCCCCTACCACCACTTCCACTCTCCCATCCACCTCTACAACAGCCAACTCTTCACCATCCACTCATATCCCACCACCCATATTCACCACAACCACCACTACCACCACTACCACCACTAGCCACCAAGTAGGACCATCATCCCATACCACATTCACTACAGGACCCACTCTACCCTCAATCGGGGTAAAGGAACAACTGCCTGCACTTAACCGCATGGTGCTGAAGCTGGTAGCTGTTGACAAAGAAAAAGCTACTTAACTAAGTCAGGTTGCGGAGCTAAATGCTACCCAAGCACAGCAAATTGCCCAGCAAGCACAGCAGATCTCCCAACTCCAGGAGCGAAATGACCAATTAGCAAAGAGAATAGAGGAGTTGGAGGCCTCAAACAGGACGATCATGCTCAAACTAAAGGGATCGAAAGATGAGCCTCTGAAGATTAGAGAGGGTGATGATCATGATGATGATGATGAAGATGATGATGATAGTGATGATGATGAGACGAGTGAAGATGAAAGGCCAAGAGGAAAGAAAGATGATAACAATGATGAAGAAGGAGATGCAGCTGCATCTGCCTCAGCTCAAGGTCAGAGAGTAGGATAAAGAGAAATCAAGACCAAGGAGCATCATCTTCTGCCCCACCTGCTGAGAAGCCTTCCATTCAAGACAAAAGTGATACTTAGATGTTTATGTATTTGAAAAACTTTGTACTTCAATATTGTATTAAACTTTTGTAATTAATGTTGACATATCTTTATCAAATGTTTGAATGTCTTTATTAATTACTAACAATTGCTGTGTTTTTAAATGTATAAATCAATCAGATCAAACATCTCAGCAAGATGAATATGATGTTGATCCCCTACAGCAAATCAAGTCTCAACTCACAATGATTCTTGATTTGCAAGGGATAGTCAGAAGGTCGGTGAGCTATACTTCCGAAGAAGGAGAAATCATACATGACCTGACTGACGAACAACTTGCTGAGATGTTCAAGCTAAACCCAGATGAGATTGTCAAAGATGCCCCTACTTTTGATGTGACAAGTGACGATGAGCTCAACGACATAGATGAAATAGAGATTGAGGATGTCACTGCTGAGCACTATCTAGAGTACACTGACCGAGAGGGCAATGTAGTCCCCAACTTGGGTGATACTCTCGGTAGTGATACATTTGACAAGCTGGATGAGATGGAGAAAGAGACTGAGAAGAATGAGAGTCAAGCCCAAGCCTCAAACGCTAATTTGACATCAAGAAGGCTGAATGGGCGGCTTGTTTTGCTGAGATCCGAGCCCTACACACTACACAAAAGCCAAATGCATACACCAAGTTATTCAAAGTCAAGAAACACCTAAAGGTGTCAGGAAAGATCATTGCATGGGCGTATTTTAAGGATGAGAATGTGTATGCAGTTAAGAGAGAAAAAGGCATAGAGTACTTTAGATTCCCACACGATCTTAAGACTCTCCCTGGTTTTGAGCTCAACCAGCTGGCACGCCTAAAGTTGTTATATGCTGATCTGAGGAAAATGTCAGGCTAGTTCGAGGCTGCACTAAGGAAAGAATACCATACCAAGTGGGTTAACTTCAATCCTCAACAACCAAAGAGGTACATCAAAAAGTTTGAGGTGGATCCCATATCTGGAAAGCCTAAGGTAGTGCTAAAGTGGAGTCCTCCGCGTACAATGTCCAAAATCCATCTAAGGGAAATACCACAGGACTTCACTCCACACTTCAAGTGGTGGTATTATGATTGGAGAACAGGTGAAGCAGTCATAGTCTTATAAAAAGAGAGCAAAATGGAAACTATCCGAGTGTTCAACCCTATGTGGTTGACCAACTTGTCTGTAGACGATGTCTATACCTTATACAAGTGGCCACTATTCTATGAGTCGCAAGATATAGTACAAGCCCTCCAGTTCCAGAATGTGATAATACTCTGTTTTGCATTCGAGATACATGCCGGAGTTACAAGAGAGGAAAAGTACAAGAAATTTGAAGAGCTAATGAAGAATGTTAGGCAATGATGTAAACTAGGTCCAAGGGGGAGTTTGTTGATAAATATGTACCTTGTTTAGGAGCTTAATGTAAAATGTCTATCATGTCTTACATATATGTAATTGAATGGGTATGAATGAAATACAATATGTGGTTGATGCTTATAATGTTTAATATTTCATTATTTATTGTGTGATAATGTATAGTCAACTAACTATATAGGTTTGTGGTTGTTGTACATAATTCTAGTCAATCATGATTGAGAAATGTGTTCAAAATTAATCTATGAAGTCCTCATGCGAATGGACCATGCTAATGGACCATACGCATGAATACTTCATGCTAATGGACCAGTGGCATGACTAAACCAGGAGACTGGATCAGTCGCCCGATTGAGACATAAGATTGACTCAGTCGCACGACTGGACCTTCAGTCGTGCGGATGGATCAATCACATGATTCAGTCGCACGACTGAACCATGCTAATGGTTTAGTCTTACGATTGGAAGACCCTAACCTATAAATACCACCTAATTCGTGGAAAACATAACAATTCGAATACCTACGCACATAATCGTACCCTAGCCGTCCAGAGACTCAAGAAAACATGTTCCAAGTTCATAGATCACAGTTGATCATGTTCCAATCATTCTTAACGTTTCTATAATCGTTAGATTGATTTGAACTGTGTTCTCCCTGATTGGATCGCCAATCAAATAGGATTCCGCACTATTTGATCTGGTATACGTGCAGAATCAGTTACTACTCTGTCATACACGGTCCCCTAACACAATCATAATTTAGTAAATGATTTACAACTCTGCACTAAAGCAAATCGTATTTTAAAACAAAATGAGTGCAGATTTGAAGAAAGGATAGAACTTTTGGGAAAACAAGGGAAACCAAGGTTGTTGCCTTAAATCAAGCAAATGATATAAAGTTTTATTTAAAATCTTTAGAAGAAACAAAAAAGGAAAAAACAGTTTTGGAAGTCGAGGTTGATTCATTAAAACAAAAACTGCATAGTTTGGCTAGTTCTTCTCACATAGTTCAAAACTTAGTGAAAGAATGAAATAATGGGGAAGGTCTGGGGTATAAAGTATTTCTGCCACCACATGCAGTCCTTTTGAACACCAAATGTAGACCAATCAACAATAATCCAGTAAAGGATCATGTGGTGTCCACTCTTCTCATTAGTGATCCCGATTCTACAGGTAAACCTATGAACTCTATCACTAAACAGAAGGATTCTACTCTGGAATCAAAAGGAAAAATGCTTGTTGAGAATTTGGATGATAAAATGAAAAAGGTTAATGTAAGGTCAGGTTCACACACGTCTACTTCTGAACCCAAATGACTAAACCAGTTAACCAAAAACGTGTTAATTATCAAAGTCCAAATGAACTAAAGGTTAAAGATGTTCAAAATATTAAAACAATTAATTTTGTTAAAGAAGCTAAAACAACTGAGAGAGAAGTGACAAAACCCACCCAGACACATCTCACCCATTACTAAACTCAACACCACATAAAAATTTTCTTAAATCTGTAGAAGTGAGAACTCGCTACAGTTGTGGAAAATGAGGATATATCTCTCCTAATTGTCCTTATTATCAGACGGCCAAAAAGAAAATTGAACTTTATGACGAAAAACCAAGTTTTTCTAAAAGTAGATCTAATACTCCACCTAAGAGTTTTAGTGAACCTAAAGTTCAAACCATAAGTCAGTCATTTGTTTATCACAAATAGCCCTACATAAAACTGGTTTATGGAAAGAAAAATCATGTATACAGTCTGATAGTGAGGAAAAGAAGAAGAATGATATGCTCTTATCCTCTAAAGGATAGTGGGTTGAGTTCATGATGTGTGATTCCTTTGGGTTACCCAAGCCAGTTAAGGCTTGGGTCCCAAATCTGAACTAATAAGTTTCTTTGAATGTGCAGGGTGTCCGCTACAACGCTATCACTAATACCTGGATTATTGATAGTGGGGCGTCCAGGCACATGTCAGGGAATTAATCTCTCCTTTTCAACATCAAACAAATTAAAGGAGGACATGTATCATTTGCTGGGAACAAAGGAGGTTACATCACCGCTCAAGGCGAAGTGGGAAACGAGAAAGTAAAGTTTGACAAGGTCAACTACATTCAACAACTACAGAACAACTTATTTTCAGTCTCCCAGATCTGTGATAAAGGATTCAAAGTTGTGTTGGCAACAAGAAGTGCTACATGTTGAAGAAGGATTATGTGATTGAGGAAGATAAAGTTCTAATGTCAGCTTCAAGATGTAATGACTTGTATGTCTTGGATCTAGCAAAAGCCTCCACAACTAATCATACTGTTCAATGCTTCTTGTCAAAGGCAACAGAGAGAGATTCAGTGTCATGGCATAGGAGAATGGGACACATTAATCCAAGGAAGATGAATCATCTAGTTCAAAATGATTTAGTGAATGGAGTAACTGTCAAGAACTTCCAGCTTTCGAATTTTTGCATAGCATGTAAGAAAAGGAAACAGACCAAGAAGTCTCCCAAGGCAAATAAAGATAACTCTATTAACATTCCTCTCGAGCTTCTACACATGTTCTGTTTGGCCCTATCAGGACAAAGAGCATTGCTGGAGATCTATACTGCTTTGTAGTAACGGATGATTACTCAAGATTCTCTTGGGTGATGTTTCTGAAAGCCAAATCAGAAACTTTTGAATTATTCAAACATCTAGTAACTCCTTTGGAATCACCCTACAAGCTGAAAGTAAGCCAGATTCGATCAGACAACGGCACAGAGTTCAAGAATCAGTGGATGGAGGCATAATGCAGAGAGAAAGGAATTGTACATAAATTTACTTCTGCCCACACTCCACAGATGAATGGGGTTGCCGAAAGGAAAATAGGAGGTTGATAGAGACTGCCAGGACAATGCTAGCTGACTCAAAACTGCCTATTCAATTTTGGAATGAGGCAGTGACTAATGCATGTTACATGCTCAATCTAGTCATAGTGGTCAAACGACATGGGAAAATATGTTATGAACTGCTTCAATGACGTAAACCCAACCTGGAGTATCTAGAACCGTTTGGCGCACCGTGCATGTTGTTGAAGAAAACTCAGACTGGGAAGTTTAGTGAGAAGGCAGAAGAAGGTATCTTCCTCGAATACAATATACTAGACAAGAGAGTTTATAACAACTCAACGGGTCAAGTAGAAGTGTGGTGCAATGTTAATATCAAAGATACACTACCCCCCTGATGGAAAAGAACCCTCCTTTTTCTTTGACTATGATGGATTTTTTAAATCTTTCAATCTACCACCTTTTCATACTGATGATGAGTTGTCTGCTATGATGATGTCCGATGTTCTGAACACTCCACTACCAGACTCGACATCAACGGCTCCATTAGATAATACTTCAAGCCCTTCAAGGGGAGATCATGAAGTAAGTGATTCTTCCTTTGATGATGAAGTAGTTAAGACTGAAAATGTGGACTAGGAGGAACAGGTTCCCACTAATGAAAGTACACAAGCATCAAATCCTGATGTCTCTAACACGTTTGAACCTCATACTCCAACAGCTACAGATACTGAATCTAGGTTTCACAATCTGGATACTGAGGTAGTTGTTCCCACCACTCCCGGATCTCGAATTAATGATTGTCATCCCTTGGACAACATCATTGGGATGTTCAATTGGAGTACAGACACGAAATCAGCTATACTCAGCTGATTATGCCTCAGTCATGGAAAATGGATATCTTCATGATGGTGTTGAAGCTGCTTGCAACAGACGATGTTGTTATTCTAGAGGTGATGGATGACACCACATCGGGGAGGATGAAGGTGTACCGGGGGAAGCAGGTGAAGCCCCCGGTCAGGCGATTGTTTTAACATCTGGCTAATGCAGACTACATGGCGCCTGCTCACAAGAAATGGCATCATGATGATAGCAATTCAGATGTTGAGCCTATAGTGGTATCTGTCGATGATGATGATGACATTGAGGACAGTTAAGGTGGTGGAGATACTGGTTCAAGTCAATCAAGGGCCACTGGCACTTCTTCTATCTCAAACTAGCTCCACTTGGTACTTCAGATGCTCCTGATGGATCTAAGCAAGCTGCTTTCCACTAGGACTTCTTGATAGATGAAGAAGAGGTGTCTGATGATGAGCCTCTGGTTAGGACAGTTGGAAGCCGGGTTATGGCTATTAAGAAGGGGATAGAGGAGGTTGGTGGATGCCCAGCTGGTACTGCAGGTGATGATACTGATGTCATTGATCCCACTTACATACCTGACCAGCCTACTAGCTCAGGGGGAGCCCCTATAGCCAAGGGATCTAGGAAGAAGTGGATGGCCTATCCTTTTGGGAAAAAGAGTAAGAGGCCAAGATTCATATTGATCACATCCTCTACAACCACTGTCATAGCTACTACCACCACTGCCATAGCATTACCACCACAACCACTTATACTTCAACCACCACTCATACACCTACCTGCACCTCGCCCAAACTACCCAACACAACTCCATCACTATCCACTCCCATTCCTCCACCTATCTTCACCAAATCCACCACCACAACCACCACCCACCAAGCTGGTCCCTCCACCCAATCCAAATTTACACCTGGATCTACTCTACCCATGGTCGGGGTAGAGAGTAGTAGCTGGCAAGCCTCAATCGCATGGTACTAAAGTGATAGCCACTGATGATCTGAGAGCTACTCAGATCAATCAGCTGATGGCGGTAAATGCTGCTCAAGCAAACCAAATCGCTTAGCTGAGTGAGAAGAATGTGCAGTATGAGAGAGCCTTAGGCCGAGCACACCATGCACTAAAGAGTCAAAATGAGCTGGTGATGGCTTCGGTAAAGAGGATTTAAGGACTTGAGAAGAAGAATAAAAAGATTTTGCTAAAGCTAACGGGATCAAAGAGTGAGCCGTTGAAGATTAAACATAGTGATGATGAGGATGATGAAGATGAACTCACTGAAGATGAATCTGAAGAAGATGATGATGAAGAGGAAGTAGGAGCAAGTGGAAAGGGAAAAGGAGGAGATGATGATGATAAGGATGACCAAGAAGGTGATGCATCTGCATCAGCCTTTAATCCATCAGTCAAGAAGAGACGCACCAAGAGAAATCAGGATCAAGGAGCCTCGTCCTCTGCTCCTCAAGCTGAAGAGACAATAGATCAAGGCAAAAGTAATGATTAGATGTTTGTGTATTTGAAACTTTTGTACTTGAATTGTGCATTACATTAATGTAATTAATGATTATTTATGGTTCAGTGTCTTGATTAATGATTTATGTGTGATGTATTGAATGTTTAATCAAACAGATGAAGCTCAACAGCAAGATGAATATGATATCACCCCCCTTCAGCAAGTTAGGACTCAACTTACTATGATTCTTGACTTGCAAGTGATCGTCAGAAGATCTGTGAGCTACACTCTTGAGGAAGGAGAGATCATCCATGATCTGACAGATGAGTAGCTTGCTGAAATGTTTAGACTGAATCCTGATGAGCTTGTTAAAGATGCTCCGAAAGTTGAAGTCTTAAGTGACGAGGAGCTAAAGGATGTGGATGAGATAAAGATTGAAGATGTCACAACTGGCACTATCCTGAGTACACTAACCCTAAGGGCAACGCCATCCCAACTTGGGTGAAACCTTTGGCAATTCTACTTTTGATAAGTTAGAGGAGATGGAGATGGAGAAAGATAAAGAGAAAGATGAAAGTACAGCCCAAGCTTCGGATGCTAATGTTGATATTAGAGCAGAATGGGCAGCTTGTTTGCTGAGATGAAATCCCAACGCGCACCCCAAAGCAAAATGCCTACACAAAACTTTACAGAGTCAAAAGACATCAGAAAATGATAGGCAAGATTATCGCATGGGCATATTTTGAATACTTGTAAGTCTATGTTGTTAAAAGGGTGAAAGGATTGAGTACTTTAGATATCCACATGATCTGAAGACTCTTCTGGTTTTGAGCTCAACAAAACTGGCATGCTTGGATTTGTTATATGCTAACCAAAGAAAGATGTCAGGATGGTTTGAGGCTGCATTGAAGAAAGAATACCACACTAGATGGGTAAATTTCAAACCTCAACAACCTAAGAGGTTCATTCATAAGTCTAAAGTTGATCCTATATCTGGAAAGCCTAAAGTGGTGTTGAAGTGGAGTCCCCCATACACAATGTCCAAGATTCCCTTACGGGAAATGCCTCAGGACTTCACTCCACATTCAAATGGTGGTATTATGATTGGAGGACAGGGGAAGCGGTCATAGTTTTGAACAGAGATGGAAAGATAGAGACTATCAGGGTATTTGACCCAATATGGCTTACTAACTTGTCTGCTGAAGATGTCTATACTTTATACAAGTGGCCATTGTTCTATGATATGCAAGACATTATACAAGCTCTTCAATTCCAACACGTTATAAGACTCTGCTTTGTATTTGAGATACATATAGGAGTCACCAGAGAAGAGAAGTGCAAGAAACTTCAAGAGCATGTGAAGAATGTTAGACAATAGGGTAAACTAGGTCCAATGGGGAGTTTGTAGATACAAGATGTTCTTAGTTTATATGCTTAAATGTAAAAGTCTCTCATGTCTTACATATGTGTAATGTGACGAAGTAACGAAATATGATATATGCTTTGATGTTTATTTATCTTTAATTCATATGTATGAACTTATTATATAGGTTTGAGGTTGTTGTACAAAATTCTAAGTCAATAATGATTGAGTAATATGTTCAACCTAGTCGGATGATTATTCATGCTAACGGCCCATACTTATGGACCATACGCATGAATATATCATGCATATGGGACAGTCGCACGACTGAACCAGGAGACTGGATCAGTCGTATGATTGAGACATAATATTGACTCAATCGTATGACTGAATCTTTAGTCATGTGTATGGATCAATTGCATGAGTCAGTCGCACGACTGAACCATGCTAATGGTTTAGTCGTACGAATGGAAACTACTAACCTATAAATACCACCTAATTCGTGTAAAAACATAACACTTGGAGAGATACTTCAATACACATAAACCCTAGCCATCCAAAGCTTCCCAAACAGCCTGTCCAAGTTCATAGTTTGATCTTGATCGATTCCTACTCATTCTTAACATTTAGTTCATTCTTATATCGATCGAGTTATCATTCTCAGTGATTGGATCACCAATCAAATAGGATTCCGCAGTATTTGATCTGGTTAAATGTAGAATTCGTTAGTACTCCGTACGTACATGGTCTTAATAAAATCATATTTCGTGTGATAGTTGACGATTTTACAAGATTTACTGGGTATACTTTTTAAGGACTAAAGATGAAACTGCTGAAACATTAAAGTCTTTTATTCTTAAAATAGAAAATCAAATTGATCACAAGGTAAAAATATCAGAAGTGATCAAGGGACTGAGTTTAAGAATCAAGTTCTTGACTCATTCTGTAACTCAAAAGGGATTTCTAGACAATACAGTGCTCTTAAAACTCCTCAACAAAAAGGTGTTACTGAGAGGAGGAATAGGACACTTATGGAGGTTGCTCAGACTATGTTGGCTGATTCAAAACTACCTCTTACTTTCTGGGCAAAGGCAGTCAGCATTGCATGCTATGTGCAGAATAGAGTTCTTGTAGTTAAGAAACATGGAAAAACTCCCTATGAGCTATGAACAAGAGGCCACTGTTCATTGGCTTTCTAAGGTCCTTTAGCAGGTGTACCATACTTAACACAAAAGACAATTTGGCAAAGTTTGCTAAAAAGTCAGATGATGTTATCTTTGTTGGATATTCCTCCAACCCTATTGCTTATAGAGTTTATAACATCAAAAATCAATAATTTGAGGAATCATCCAACATTGTTGTAAATGAGCACACTCCTTGTGTTAGCAGGAATGGCCCTGATTACATTTTTGACTTAGAAATGTTTCCCAATTATTCTAATCCATCTTGTGATAATGTTTTAGCTAGAACAGGTCCTCAAAATGATTATGATCAACTGTTTGTTTCCTAGACCCTGTTCAAATTCTCTAATAGTGACTGAAGATCCAACTCCAACTATCTTAGGATCAAGTAGCATTAATCTTTCAAGAGATAGGTGAAGCTTTAACTAGTGTTCCTTCAAGTGACATCGAATAACACCTGATTGATAGAAGCAGTATTCTGAAGGAATATGCAACTATTATTGTTGCTTCTCAGCCAATCATTGATGATGATGTTTCTCTTTTATTCAATCAGTCCTAGGCTAAGGATTAACAACACTCATCCAGCTAAGAACATCATAGGAGAAGTCTCTGAAGGCATAGGAACAAGGGGACAAACTCATCATGGGAATATCTGTTTGTACTCATGTTTCTGTCTTAGATGGAATCCAAGAAAGTAGAAGAAGCCTTAAAGGATAGTAGTTGGGTTGAATCAATGCAAGAGGAGTTGCTTCAATTTAAGAGACCAAAGGTTTGGAACCTTTGCCCGCTACCTTCTGGTCAAGTACCTATAGGCACCAAATGGGTTTTCAAAAACAAGAGAGGTGATAGAGGCTTGATCATCAAGAACAAAGCTAGACTGGTTGTTCAAGGATATACCCAAGAGGAAGGACTTGATTATACTGATGTCTTTGCACCTGTTGCAAGACTTGAGGCAATTAGAATCTTCCTTGCTTATGCTGCATCCAAGAATTTTACTATCTATCAGCTTGATGTCAAGTGTGCCTTTCTATATGGAAATATATATAGGGAGGTCTATGTGTGCCAAACTCCATGATTTGAAGACCCACAACACCCCAACTATGTGTGCAAGTCGGATAAAACTCTTTATGGGCTGCACCAAGCACCTAGGCTATGGTATGAGACTTTGTCTCAATTTCTCCTAAAGAATGGTTACATTCAAGGCACCATTGATAAGAATCTTTTCATAAAGAAGTCTGGGAAAGACATATTGCTCGTTTAGGTCTATGTTGATGATATCATATTTGGTTCTTCAAATAACCAAATGTGTAAAGACTTTGAGAGCATTATGAAGAAGAAGTTTGAGATGAGTTCCATGGGAAAAATGGAATTTTCTTTGGAATTCAGGTGAAGCAGATGAAGGAAGGGTTCTTTATCAATCAATCTAAGTATGTCTCTGATATCTTAAAGAGATTGATATGAAGGATTGTAAGCCAGCCAATACACCTATACCCAGAAACCATGACCTTAGTCCTAACTATGAAGGGGAGGATACTAATCAATATCAGTAAGGGCAATCATTGGGTCTATTGTGTATCTCACAGCAAGTAGACCTGATATCATGTTTGCTATATGCATCTGTGCTAGATATCAGGCTTCTCCAAAGGTGCTCACCTGGTTACGACCAAGAGAATTCTAGGTACCTCAAAGGAGCACCTAAATTAGGTCTCTGGTATCCTAGGAATAACAACTTCAATCTCTATGGCTACTCCAATAGTGACTATGGTGACTGCAACATCAAGAAATCAAGATTAGGTGGATGTCACTTTCTTGGTGGAAGGATTATCTCATGGCAATGCAAGAAGCAATCCTATGTCTCTACATCTACTGCTGAAGTTGAATGCATTACTGCTACAATTTGCTATGCTCAGCTGCTCTGGATTCAAAATCATATGCTAGACTATGGATTCAACTTCTTGAGCAATCCTATCCATATTGATAACAATAGTGCTATCTCCATCACTAAAAATCTCATGAAGCACTCAAAGACAAAGCACATTGATATCAGGTACCACTTATTTCGAGATATTCATGAGAAAACCTGATCAAATTAATCAAAGTTGATTCAAATAAACAATATGATGATTTGTTCACTAAAGCTTTTGATGAACAAAGATTTAAATATCTTATTACAGCTATTGGGATGATAAACATTGATTAATCTATCTTACTTGAAAACATTTTTGAAATGTGTAATGTCTTTTGTCATAACAATCTAAACTGTGTTACATTAGGTTGAATTTTTCTAAGTATGGGTTTTTCCGAAGAGAAATTAACCATCGAAAGATTCTTTTCATATCTTCCAAAGCAAAATTTCTCCAAGGGAAATCTTCTTCTCAGAAGAGTATTTAGTCTCGGAATTGAGTATCAGATCTACTTCCGAAGCATATAAAGTTCTCCATTCGGAAGACACATTTTACTCCTTGAAGTAAGAAATTTACCTTCGGAAGTAAAATTGGCTTCGGAAGAAGAATACCTTCGGAAGAAGATTACTCTTGGAAATCCTTTATACTCAGAAGAAAATCTTACTGTGTGATGGAAATCTTTGGTCCCCACATAGTAAAAAGTAAAGATTTTCTTAGTGATGTCAGAATTTTTTAAATGGTTTTTAACCTTACCGCCACTATCACATCTTACCTCAAACTATCTTTTCACCTTATCCATAACCCCAAAAACCACCATTCCACCCATTTAAATAATCCTGACTCTTCACTTTAATCTTTTTACCAAATTTACTATCCAAAGTTTCCTTCACCCCAAATTCACCTACTCAAACTTGTTTCATCATCTTCTTTCTTACAATGACACTCAACCCTCAACACAACCAAGTCGCACTCCTTGACTCTACCAAGGATGCTGACTTCTCAGACATCATCTCTTTTCTTACCCAATCTATCTATTTTACTGCTCTAATTATGAACCCCGCCATTTACTTGAATCACATGGAAGAATTTTGGGGTAACAGTCAGATAGTACTCTTAATGGAGTTAGGGTTATTAGGTCGAGCATTTCTGGCCAGGAGTTAATCATTACTGAACAAGTCATCCGGGAGCATCTGGAGCTCCACGATGAAGACACTCCTACTGAGTTCCCCAAATCAGACCTAGATGACACATATCTCCAAATAGGATATGGTGGAGATGTGAGTAGATCTTTAGTGTACAAGTTCAATTTCTCCTACAACTAGAAGTTCCTACTTCACGTTGTTCTCCATTGTTGTCTAACAAGTCTGGGGGACGGGATCAAATCCCATATGAACTGGGCCGCCTAGTTCATGGATTGTTGAAGAGCCTTCGCTTCAACTACTCAAGGTTTGTGGTACTAAACTTATGAGGATCTTCAAAAGGACACATTCTTTATGTATCCTAGATTCATCGAGCACATAATCAACTATGAGTTGGACCAGAGTAAGCTTGTTTGTGCAGCTACTCTACATGTCCCTCAAATGAGGCCGACCATCTTCAAGATCTTAAAGAGAGTGTCCACCAATTTCACTTGAAGACACACTGTGCTTCTTTATTGAGCCAATGGCTCCTGGTGACATCCCTGTCACCCCACATGTGATGAACCCACACCAGCAATTACCCTTACTTTTCCAGATCTTCATGCTCACCCCATCAAACACACATATCAGAGACAAAAGCAAACCCTTGCTCAGTCTACTCTGATTGAGCAGACCCTCCTGTTCAGACCAAAAAGACTAGAGTGGAACCATGGGCTCCCACTCAGTCAGAGGTCTCACCATCCTTCTCATTTGACCTCAATATGGATTTGAGTCTCCACTGTCTCATTCTGTTGATACATGTATGTCCCTAGATCATGATATGAAATGTAATAGATCTTGTTTATCTGATTCTGGTGTAATTTGATATGATTAATGAAATGATATTGGTTGTTTGTGATTTGTAATGACTAATATTTCATTAATAAGTTGATATTAAATTGGTTAATTAGGTTTGTGGTTGTTATAATTGTTACACATAATGTTTATTAATTAATACATTCAAACTTAACTTAATGAAGTTCTCATGCGAATGGCCATGCGAAGAACCATAAGCATTAATAACTTCATACGAATGACTCAGTCGCACGACTGAACCGGGAGACTGGATTAGTCGTATGATTGACACATAAGATTGGCTCAGTCGCACGACTGAACACTCAGTCGTGCGGATGAATCAACCGCATGGTTCAATCGCACGACTGAACCATACTAATGGTTCAGTCGCATGATTGAATAATACCAACCTATAAATACAACCCAATTCGTGAAAAATAAGAGCTTTTGATTAATTACGATTCCAGACGTACCCTAGCCGTCCAGAAGCCTCCCAATTCGTTCAAGTTCATAGAACACATTAGATCGATTCCCAATCGATTTCTAACGTTAGTTTCAATTGTTTATTGATTCTTCGTGTGTTCACACTGATTGGATCGCCAATCAAATAGGATTCTGCACTATTTGATCTGGTTTACACGCTAATCTCCAGGTATTTCATTCAAATACCAGGTCCTAACAAGTGGTATTAGAGCTATAGGCTCTTGATTACGTGTGATTCAATCAATATTGATAAAAAACTTGTGTTTTTGCAATAAAAACGCAATCTTCTGTGTCAAAAGTGATCTTGGACGTTCCTGCTCATCAAAGTTTGGTTTCTACGGACTTAGGCAATTAGACCTTGCGAAAGTTCGAATTTTTACGGCTAAAACACGTTTAACCTAGAATTTTCGCAAAACAGCAGCTTGAGTCGCACGAGTGAGCCATTCGCACGACTGGACCTCATTCGCATTGCTCAGACGCACGATTGGACATAGTCACATCTCCATTCGTAAGATTGAACCTTTTGGTCATACTGTTCATACGCATCAGATTCATTCGCATGACTGAGCTAATCGCTTAGTTCAGCCGCACGATTGAACCAGTCGTAGAGACCATTCGCACCCTTCAGTCGCCCCAGTGACAATTTGTTTTATTAGACTTAAAGTTATTAGACTTAAAGTTATTCGCAATGGAAGATCAAATGTCAGCCTTTACTGCTGGAAAGGACTCTAGGATATAGAACCTGTTGTTGCTTGAGAGTGAGGTGGGTAATCATAATAAACCACCAAAGCTCTTGACGTTAGATGAGTTTCCCCACTAGAAACAATGTTTTGAGATCTACCTCAACGGAGTGGATCCGAATCTGTGGGAAGCCATCGAGATTGGATATAGTACACCGGTGGGAGCTGATGGAGTTAAGCTAACGTTAGGAGGGATGACGGACATGCAGAAAGTCAAATACAATGCAGAAAAAAGAGTTTATGCATTGATTACACAATCTATTCCTAAAGACATATTCCACCAGTACTCAGAAAATAAGCAGTCCAAGAAACTTTGGGATGAGCTAGAAAATAGGTACGACGGGAATGCTTCGTTGAAGGCAATCAAGGCTAAGGAGTTAAAGAAGGAATTCGATAACTTCTCATCGATGGGAAATGAGAGTTTGGACGATGTTATAGATAGATTCTACCATCTGATGAGTGAACTGCATACACATGGGGTGGCTACTACCATGGAAGAGAAAGTTACTAATTTTGCAGACGGATTGCCTGAAAAGTGGGCTTCATTCGTGTCTAATCTTAGACAGAATGGAATGCTGGCAAAACTGGATACTAATGACTTCATTCTTAAGTTGCGAGAAGAGTCACTTAGGATGAAGTACAGAGCTCAGAAGTCTTCATACAATCAAAATCCAGCTTTATACAATGCCACGCCTCAAGCTAAGACATCTGGAGCACCTCTCCAGACTGCATTTGTGTCTAGCTCATCGGGTTCTTCACATGCATCTCCCTCAGGATTAGACACATCGGGATTTACTTGTTCTCACTATATTGTATCCGAAGCAAGTGCTACTAAACTGAAGACTGAGAATCTTGGAAATGTGATGGTGGAAGTAGCTCGAGAACACATGGATCTTTTGGCTGCAATGGTCCATTCTTATGATGAACTTGTTGCTGGGAAGATTGGAAACTGCCATCTGGCAGACGAAGACTACGAGCAGGTGGACGAAATGGAGCTTGAGAGGATGGATATAATGTGAGCTTTAGCTAGTGCTGTCCGGAGGGCAAAGAAGTTTGTAAAACAAACCGGACAGAACTTGGTAGCTACTAAGGATACCATATTGGCTTTGACAAGAGCAAAGTGACCTGCTTCAACTGTGGAGAGAAGGGGCACTTCAAAAGAGAATGTGTCAAGCCTAAGAAGACGGGTAACGGGAACCCGTTCTCGTCCTTCACTCGTCAAGACAAGCAAGCTACCAGTTCTACTTCATCAACCAAGGATTCAAAAGCCTTGACTGCTCATGATGATGAAGGACAGGATTGGAGCTTTAGGTTGTCTCACCAGGGGAATCAAACATTGCAAGTGTAGAAATATTGACAGTGATTCCGCTAGTGAAGGAGATCTAGTAGTTGAGATAGCGATGTCACATAGTGAAGAAGCAACTGCAACCGAGGTCAGTTATAAGCCTAAAGAGGAGACTACCACGTCAGGGACAGAAAAGAGAGAATCACCTGAACCAGAGACATCTGATGCTGCGTTGATGGCTAACTCTTCTGAATCAACTCAGGTAAGTACTACTGACCAAATGTTTAATAATCATGCGTGTTCTGATTGTGATACCTTTAGGAATAACATAGATGGTAAATTTGCTAGGTTATTAGATCATAATGATAACTTAGTAAAAGATTTGCAACTATGCACTGAGGCTAATAGGGTATTAAAACAAAATGAGCACAATTATAAAGAAAAGATAGACCTTTTGACTAAACAGCTTAGGGAAACCGAAGTAGTTGCTTTTAACCAAGCTAATGACATTAGGTATTATCTAAATTCCCTAGAAGACACTAAGAAGGAAAAGGCAGTTCTAGAAGTAGAAGTAAATTCATTAAAACAGAAACTGCAC
Source organism: Flaveria trinervia (assembly GCA_025506515.1). Taxonomy (NCBI): domain Eukaryota; kingdom Viridiplantae; phylum Streptophyta; class Magnoliopsida; order Asterales; family Asteraceae; genus Flaveria; species Flaveria trinervia. Next base: position 24,293,801 of record CM046456.1, on the reverse strand, counting down.
AGTTGGACTAGTTCTTCACACATAATCCAACACTTAGTGAGAGAAAGGAACAACGGGGAGGGATTGGGTTATAAAGTGGTTCCACCACCACCTGAGACGTTGATGAACGCTAAGACTAGACCAATAAATAGTAATCCCATCAAGGATCATGTGGTGTCTGCTCCTCTTGTTAGTGATCTAGATTCCTTATGTTCATCTATGGACTCTGGAAACAAACAAAAGGAGGCCACTTCAAAGGCAAAGGATAAATTGTCTAGTGTTAATCTGGAAAAGGAATTTGAAAAGGTTAACTTAAAGTCAGGATCAAACAGAGTCAAATCAGAACCTAAAAGGACTTCTAAGGTTAATCTTTCACATACTTCAAGTCAAAAACCTATTAACCAAAAAGAAAAGGAAGTTAAACAGTTGAAAACAGTTAACTTTGTTAAACCAGAGAAAACAACAAAGAACCAGAGTCAAAACCTAGAGTGAGTAATGTTACTAGAGTGTCACACACTTCTCCACAAAGAAAGTTTAATAGCAGATCGTGCTACAACTGTGGTGAATATGGACACATTGCTTCCTATTGTCACTTCTATCAAACACCCCGTAAGAAGATTGAACTTCAGGTTTCAAAGCCTAGGTCTTCTAAGAGGATCTCACTGACTCCACCTAGAAGAACTAGTGAACCTAAAATTCACCTGTAAGTCAGTCGACTGTTTATCACAGACAGGCATCGCACAAATCTGGATTATGGAAGGAGAAGACATCCTCAGTGTCTGATAATAATGACAAAAAGGAACCTGAGCTACCCTCATCCTCTAAGGGTCAATGGGTAGAATTTATGATGTTTTATGCCTCTGGGAAACCCAAGCCAGTAAAGGCTTGGGTTCCTAACCCAAACTAATCCTTTACTTTGTATGTGTAGGGTGTTCGATACAGTGCAGAAACTAACACGTGGATAGTAGACAGCGGAGCATCCAGGCACATGACAGGAAACGGGGCTCTTTTATCAAACGTCAAGCAAATAAAAGGAGGGCATGTTTCATTTGCTGGAAACAAGGGTGGCTATATCACAGCACAGGGAGAAGTGGGGAATCAGAAAGTTAAGTTTGATAAAGTGAACTACGTTCAACAACTACAAAATAACTTACTTTCTGTTTCCCAAATATGTGATAAGGGATTTAAAGTCATCTTCGACAACAAGAAGTGTTACATACTAAAGAAAGACTACGTGATCCCAGAGGACCAAGTTTTGATGACTGCTTCAAGATATAAAGATCTTTATGTCTTGGATCTGTCAACAGCTTCTACAATGGATCATGAGGTTTAGTGTTTTCTATCTAAAGCTACTGAAAAGGATTCCATCTCCTGACATAGGAGAATGGGACACATTAGTCAAAGGAAGATGAATCACTTGATTCAGAAGGATCTGGTGAGAGGAGTTAATGTCAAGAACTTCCAGCTTCCTGACTTTTGTGTAGCTTGCAAGAAAGGCAAACAGACAAAGAACTCTCATACGGAAAAGAAAGTTCATTCAATAGAACTACCTCTTGAACTTCTTCACATGGATCTGTTTGGTCCAGTTAGTACAAAGAGCATTGCAGGCGACGTGTACTGTTTTGTGGTCACTGATGACTACTCAAGGTTCACTTGGGTAATGTTTCTGAAATTCAAATTAGAAACATTTGAGTCATTCAAGGAGTTGGTAACCACACTGGAATCTCTCTACAAGCTGAAAGTTAGACAAGTACGCTCAGACAATGGAACGGAATTCAAGAACCAGTGGATGGAGACATACTGCAAGGAAAAGGGAATTGTGCATCAATTCACTTCTGCCTACACACCTCAGATGAATGGCATTGCTGAGAGAAAGAACAAAAGCTTGATAGAGACAGCACGGACTATGCTGGCAGACTCAAAACTGCCTATCCAATTCTGGAATGAGGCAGTGGTGAATGCATGTTATACACTGAATCGAGTACTGATAGTCAAGCACCATGAAAAGACATGTTACGAGCTACTACAAAGACGCAAACCGAACTTGGAGTATCTCGGACCATTTGGTGCGCCGTGCACACTTCTGAAGAAGACACAAGAGGATAAATTCAGCGAGAAGGCAGATGAAGGCATCTTTCTAGGATACAACATACCGAACAAGCGAGTTTACAACAACTCAACGGGTCTAGTAGAAGTGTGGTGTAATGTTGACGTTCAGCGATATACCACACCACCTACTGGCAAAGGACCCACCTACTTTTTCAACTATGATGGATTCTTCAAGTCCTTCAACATCCCTCTCTTTCCCTCGGATGACGAGTTAGATACACGAATGATGTATGATATCTTGAATACACCAACATCTTGCTCACAGGGAGAATCATCTACTCAGTCAGGGGAAGTGGTCGACGACAGTGACTCCTCCTCTAAAGATGAAGCTGAACAAGATAACCAGAACAGTCAGGAGGAACAGGTTCCAGTTCCTGAAACTCAACAAGCATCTACCAGTGATACACCTTCGACCTCAGAGCCTCAAACTCCAACTACCTCAGATGCAGAACCAAATGTTCATAATCTTGGCTCTGAGGTAGCTGTTCCTACTACTCCAGGATCACGACTAAACGTATATCATCCATTAGACAATGTCATTGGAGATGTTAGATCAGGAGTACAAACCCAAAATCAGCTATACTCAGCTGATTACGCCTCAGTTATGGAGAAGGGATACATTCATGATGGTGCTTATCGGTGTTGTCTCACAATTTGAGCCAAAATACGTCAATGAAGCACTAAATGATGAGGCGTGGGTGAGTGCAATGCAAGAAGAACTTCTTCAGTTCAAGAAGTTAGGTGTATGGACTCTGGTTGATAGACCTAAAGGTGCTAAAGTAATTGGCACCAAATGGGTCTTGAAATGCAAGAAGGATGACCAAGGGGTCATTATCAGGAACAAAGCTCAACTGGTGGTTTAGGGTTTTCGCCAAGTCGAGGGAATTGATTACAATGAGGTGTTTGCACCCATGGCATGGATGGAAGCCATTCGTATATTCCTTGCCTATGCATCATACATGAAGATTAAAGTCTATCAATTAGATGTGAAGAGTGCATTCCTTCACGAGGAAATCAGAGAAACAGTCTATGTAAGTCAACCGAGGGATTTGAAGATCCGTATCATCGAGATAGAGTCTTCAAGCTCGACAAGGCTTTATATGGGCTTTATCTAGCTCCAAGAGCTTGGTATGAGAAACTCTCTACTCATCTTATGAAACACGGCTTTCACACAGGGAGTAATTGACTGCACGTTGTTCATTAAGAGAAAGATGGCGACCTACTGCTCGTACAGATCTATGTTGATGACATAATTTTGGTTCAAGAACGAAGAGTTATGCAAAGAGTTTGAAGCAGTTATGAAGCAAGAGTTTGAGATGAGTGCTATGGGGGAGATGAAGTTCTTTCTCGGGCTTCAGGTGGATCAAACACCACATGGGATCTTTCTACATCAGACCAAGTACGTAGGAGACATTCTCAATCGCTTTGACATGGAGAATGCATCTGCTGCTGGTACTCCACTTGCTACGAATCACGACATAGCACCTGATGAAAATGAAGATCTTGTAGATGCCAAGATGTACCGAGGAATGATTGGATCCCTCATGTATCTCACTGCCTCAAGACCTGATATCATGTATGCTACATGTTTATGTTCTAGATATCAGGCTAAACCTAAGGTCAATCATCTGATCGGGGTCAAAAGGATTTTTCGCTATCTAAAGGGTACACCCACACTTGGGTTGTGGTATCCTCATGATGATGATTTTGAGCTCACGGCGTATAGTGACTCAGATTACGGAGGCTGCAAGATGAACTACAAGTCTACATCCGCAGGGTGTCAATTCTTTGGGAGAAGACTAGTGACTTGGCAGTGTAAGAAACAGACATCAGTTGCATTGTCCACCTGTGAAGCCGAATATGTTGCTGCTGCAAGTTGCTGTTCACAAATCGTCTGGATTCAATAGCAAATGCGGATTATGGTTTAAAGTTCTCCTCTACTCCTATTTGTGTTGATAACTCTGCTGTAATTGCAGTAACTAAAAATCCGGTCCAACACCCTAAGACCAAACATATCGGTATTAAATACCATTTCATAAGACATTGTTTTGAAAAGAACTTAATTGATGTGGTAAAAATTAATACTGATTTTCAACGCGCTGACCTCTACACTAAAGCCTTTGATAAACCACATTTTCAATATTTGCTAGAGGTCAACGGCGTTAAAAAGAAAAGTGATGTTATTCTGATGATGATCATGTGTAGTCCGATGTAGGTTAGTTAACTTTTTTCCTTTTATTTTATTGATTTATTTAATCTGTTTAATTTAAACTCATGTTATTTTGCTGGTTATTAAAATCCTAAAATAATTAAACCAGTTATGATTTTAGCATTTTAGGGGGAGAATAAGTCAGCAAGTTAACATTAACAAAAAAGGTAGAAGGAGTGGAAAGCTGATATAAGGTAGGTCGTATCTGTGATACCGATTCAAACCCTTTGGAATATGATAGTACACAGGAACAAATCAAGAGGGACCTTGAAATTTTAATTTAGAAAAGGTGCAAATATTCAAAGTATAAGTTTGTGTTGTCTAAGCAATATAAAAGGGAAGATGATAGAAAAACTAGTAACTCTTAAGTAACACAATGAGAGTAGACCTAGAGGTTGCTAGACCACAATTGATATGTCGGTAGATTCAACACAATAGATGATTAGACCTGACTGGTGATCTCAAGATCAAACTAAGTTGTTCAACTGACTGTGGGCTTCCATCTTATCACTGGTTAACACAATCAACAATATTCCAAGAAGGGGTAATGAGCATGTAAATGCCACAAATGTGTGCGGATGACCATAAATAGAGCAAAGCACGGAAAAAATGAAAGAAAAATGCTATCAAGCAATGACGTATGCGTATGAAGTTCAGTCGCACGACTGGTGTAACCGCATGAGTGTATATACGTAGGAGCCCAGTCGCACACTCAGAGGTACGTATGGGATCAGTCGCACGACTGAGTCCCATTCGCATGGTTCAATCGCACGACCAAACTCCTTTTGCATTGTTCATTCGCACGCCTGAACTCAGTCACACAATTTCAGTCGCATGACAGAAAGATTTTCTTCAAGCTTAAGGATTTCATGACTTTCTTAGTCAATGGTACTAATGTTTACTATCTTTGTGTAACAGATGGCGAGTAGATGGATTATGAGCACAAAGCACAATATATGTGCTCATCTGGACTTAACATCCAGAAACGCTGCTGATTTCTCTGGCATAATCACATTTCTACTGAGATCGAGGATTGCACATGCCATATCTACTCCTTGCACTCCGTATCGATCCGTTCAACAAGCATTCTGGGAAGGGGCTACAGTTGATAGATCGTCTGAGCCTCATTGCATCAGAAGTACCATATTTGGAGAGGCTATTACTATTTCAGAGGAGGATCTAAGAATCGTACTACAATTGGGGGATGACGCTGATTGTCCGACTCGATTACACCCCCTCACAGTCAGAGGATGCTTTCTTAGAGCCAAATACTCTGGGGACATCAATTCTAGGGTACTCAATAAGAGTAACCTCTGTCCCCAGTTTAAATATCTTGCGCACGTGCTGCTCAAGTGCATGGCTTCCAAAAAAGGTGGTTTTGATGAGCTGTCTGACCAGATGCAGAACGCGTACATTGTGTTGGTGCTGAACCATCCGTTCAGCTTCTCCAAGATGATCTTCACCTATCTGGTGGAGAACATCAAGGGGAAAGGGAAGGAAGCCTTCTGTATGTACCCGAGGTTTATGCAGATGATCATAGATCAGAAGCTTCCCTCCCTGCCAAAGGAAAAGGAAGATGCGGTAGTCTTGGAGGTAATGGATTACACTACCCTGGGAAGGATGAAAGTGTACAGGGGAAAGCAAGTGAAGCCTCCTGTCAGGAGTTTGTTTGGTCATCTTGCCCGGGATGACTATGTGGTGCCAACAAAGAGAAAGTGGTGTCACGATCATAGTGACTCTGATGTGGAACAGATAGCTCTACCCACTCATGACTCAGATGATGATGACAGTGGGGATGCTGGAGACGATATGCCTATTCCACTCAGAGGCACTATGTCTGATTCTGTACCTCCAGTGTCCATCACAGCTGGAGAAGTTACCGAGTTAGTGGGATTTCATCAGGATTTTGTTCTTGGCATGGAGGAGGAGGATGAATCGGATGAGGAGCCCCTTACGCGAACTGTGGGAAGGAAAGTTGTTCCCACAGAACATGGGTTAAGGGTAGTTGTTAAACACCCGAGAGACTCCGGAGATACTGATACTGACCCAAGCTATGCACCGGGGTCCACAGGCAGGGTTGTGGGAGGAGCTTCCACCTCAACTGGAACAAGGAGGAAGAGAATGGCTAAACCCCATGGCCAGAAGAAGAAGAAGCGTCAGGTGACCTTCCTCACTACCACAGCCACCACATCCACGACACCCACCACATCCACCACAGCCACCACATCCACCACATCTACCACATCCACCACAGCCACCACATCCACCACAGCCACCACAGCCACCACATCCACCACATCTACCACATCCACCACAGCCACCACATCTACCACAGCCAGCACCATACCTACCACCACAGTACAGATTCCCTCCACCACAATATCCTTTACTCCCACATCACCTCCACCATTATACAGACCTATCATCACTACAGCCACCTCCACCACCACGTCACACCAATCAATACCCTCAGCCCATCCCTCACATACTTATAGATCTCCTCTACCTCCAATCGGGTAGAGGAACAGTTGTCAGCGCTTAACAGAATGGTGATGCGCTTACTGGCTGCTGATGAGGAAAAGGCAGCTCAGATCCGCCAGCTTACTGACCTGACTGCTGCATAATCTCACCAAATTGCAGAGCAGGCTCGAGCTATAGAGAAGCAGGCCCAGCAGATGGCTGCTCAGAGCACCAAGATGGACCAACTCCAAGCTCAAAGTATCACATCAAGCAAGAAAATAGAGGAGCTGGAAAAGGCAAGGAAGATTATCCTGTTAAAACTGAAAGGATCTAAGGAGGAGCCATTGAAGATCAGGGAAGGAGACAGAGATGATGATGATGAAGATAATGATGAGGATGATGAGACTGATACTGAGGAGTATGAAGATACAGAAAGAGATAGGACAAAGGAGAAGGACGATGATGAAGAAGCAGAAGGAGGGGATGCACCTGCATCGGCCCCTGCTACAGGTCAAGAGAAAAGGACAAAGAACAGACAAGATCAATCAGCTTCTACCTCTGCTCCTTCAAGTGATGAAACAATGATAAAAGATAAAAGTAAAGACTAGATGTTTATGTATTTATCTTCTTTTGTATTTGAATCTTGTATTGAACACAATGTATTTAATGTTTATATTACTTTAATGCATTTCTGTTTGATTAATTACTAATGATTTATGTATGGAATGTTTAAATCAAACAGATCCAAATTACCAAAGAGATGAGTTTGATGTTGCTCCCCTTCAGCAGGTTAAGTCTCAGCTAACAATGATTCTTGATCTACAAAGGATTGTCAGGAGGTCAGTGACTTATACCCCTGAAGAAGGGGAAATAATTCATGACCTATCAAATGAGCAACTCGTAGAGCTTTTCGAGCTAAATCCAGATGAGATAGTAAAAGATGCTCTGACATGCGATTCGACAAGTGACGAAGAGCTCAACGATGTTGATGATGTAGAGATCGAAGATGTCACTACCGAGGAGTACCCTCAGTACACTGACAATGAGGGTAATGTGAACCCCAATCTAGGTGAATCCCTTGTCAGTGATACTATTGAGGTGTTGAACTATATGGAGCAAGAAACAGAGAAAGCAGAAGACACAGCCCAAGCCTCAAATGATGATGTTGACATTCGAAAGGCTGAGTGGGCTGCATGTTTTGAAGAAGTTAGAGTCCAACATACTGTACCTAAGAAGGATTCCTACACCAAACTCTATAGAGTCAAGAAACATCACAAGGTGTCAGGAAGGATCATAGCCTAAGCGTACTTTGAAGATCTCACTGCGTATGCAGTTAAGAGAGAACAGGGCATAGAGTACTTTAGATTCCCACATGATCTGAAGACTCTACCAGGCTTTGAGCTCAACCAGCTGGCCAAACTAAAGTTTTTGTATGCTGACCCGAGGAAGATGTCAGGCTGGTTTGAGGTTGCCCTAAAGAAGGAGTACCACACTAGATGGGTTAACTTCAGACCCCAACAGCCTACTAGGTATATCAGAAGGTCTGAGGTTGATGCCATTACTGGCAAGCCTAAGATAGTGTTGAAGTGGAATCCTCCGCGCACAATGTCAAGAATCCCACTTAGGGAAATGCCACAGGATTTCACTCCACATTTTAAGTGGTGGTACTATGATTGGAGAACAGCTGAAGTGGTCATAGTCTTAAGCAAAGAGGGACAAATGGCTACTATCAGGGTATTCGACCCGATGTGGCTTACAAACTTGTCGAAAAGTGATGTCTATATGCTATACAAGTGGCCACTGTTCTATGATACGTAAGATATTGTACAAGCCCTCCAGTTCCAGAACGTTATACGACTCTGCTTCGTGTTTGAGATTCACACGGGAGTCACAAAAGAGGAGAAGTACAAGAAATACAAGGTTATGCAGAAATCAAGAGATTAGAGAGATCTAGGTCCAAGGGAGAGTTTGTTGATACATGTATGTCCCTAGATCATGATATGAAATGTAATAGATCTGTTTATCTGATTCTGGTGTAATTTGATATGATTATGAAATGATATTGGTTGTTTGTGATTTGTAATGACTAATATTTCATTAATGAGTTGATATTAAATTGGTTAATTAGGTTTGTGGTTGTTCGAATTGTTACACATAATGTTTATTAATTAATACATTCAAACTTAACTTAATGAAGTTCTCATGCGAATGGCCCATGCGAATGAACCATAAGCATGAATAACTTCATACGAATGACTCAGTCGCACGACTGAACCGGGAGACTGGGTTAGTCGTATGATTGACACATAAGATTGGCTCAGTCGCACGACTGAACACTCAGTCGTGCACATGAATCAACCGCATGGTTCAATCGCACGACTGAACCATACTAATGGTTCAGTTGCACGATTGAATAATACCAACCTATAAATACAACCCAATTCATGAAAAATAAGAGCTTTTGATTAATTATGATTCCAGACGTACCCTAGCCGTCCAGAAGCCTCCCAATTCGTTCTCCAAGTTCATAGAACACATTAGATCGATTCCCAATCGATTTCTAACGTTAGTTTCAATTCTTTATTGATTCTTCGTGTGTTCACACTGATTGGATCGCCAATCAAATAGGATTCCGCACTATTTGATCTGGTTTACACGCTAATCTCTAGGTATTTCGTTCAAATACCAGGTCCTAACAAATTCCCTGAGCCCCAAACCCAGGCCACAAGCCCTCAGGATGAGTCCCAAAACTCTCTTGAGAAACCAAAAAGGGACAGCCCCACCAAATGCTCAATGACAAAAGACATTGACCAACGTCCCGAGTCAGTAGGCTTCACTTCCTTATCCTTCTCATTTGACCCTATCTGCCAAAATTTTCCAGCCAGACTTGAAAGAACTACATCCAGATGTAGTAGAGTAGATGGATCTACAATGGCAAAGTTCCACCAAGGCTAGAGAGGTAAGAGATCGGTTATGTTCATCAAACCGTGTTGAGGAAGTTGAAAGATATAGAGTCCATGCTCAACAACTGCCTGATAAAGTTAAAGAAACAATGATTTTGAATGAATCCCATGTAAGAGAACATAAATTATCAAATCAAAATTAACTTTTACAAAAGGATTTAGATAAACTTGATTCAGAAAATTACAGTCTCAAAGCCCAAGTTGAGCATCTGACCACTTAACCAAATCCATGGCTGATCATGCATCAACTGAAGTGAAACTTCAGAACATTCAACTTTCATCTCAAAAATATGAGAAATTATTAAATTCTTACATTGAATCAAAGAACAAGCATGGGTTGGAATATAATGTTGTTGCACCTCCTATCAATAATAATTACTCACCTTTACCTGATTCAATGATAAATAACTTGTCAAATCATTTTATGTCTTGCACCAAGTTTGAAACAAACTTTAATCAAAAAGTTTATCACAATGAAACTGAGGTGAATGAAACTGAGTCTTCTGAATTAGAAAATATTTAACAAAATGACTCAGAATATGAATTTGATGAGTGTGATGACTTGGATGGTTCTGATGAACATGATGATGATCTACTAAACATTAGTAAGAATGTTGCTCTTGAAACAATCATTCCAAAAGTTCTTGAAGAATCAAAGTTGCCGTATCCACCAAAACAAAGAAACATGCTAAAGACTATTTGCAAGAGAATAGCTCTGTTAGGACCTGGTATTTGAACGAAATACCTAGTGATTAGCGTGTAAACCATATCAAATAGTGTGGAATCCTATTTGATTGGCGATCCAATCAGTGAGAACACACGAAGAATCAATCAAGAATTGAAACTAACGTTAGAAATCGATTGGGAATCGATATAATGTGTTCTATGAACTTGGAGAACGAATTGTGAGGCTTCTGGACGGCTAGGGTACGTCTGGAATCATAATCAATAAAAGCTCTCTATTTTTCACGAATTGGGTTGTATTTATAGGTTGGTATTATTCATTCGTGCGACTGAACCATTTTCAGTCGTGCGATTGAACCATGCGGTTGATTCATTCACACCACTGAGTGCTCAGTCGTGCGACTGAGCCAATCTTATGTTACAATCATACGACTGATCCAGTCTCCTGGTTCAGTCGTGCGATTGAGTCATTCGTATGAAGTTATTCATGCGTATGGTCCATTCACATGGTCCACTCACATGAGAACTTCATTCTGTTAAGTTTGAATGTATTAATTAATTAATATAACATTATAAGTAACAATTCAAACAAACACAAACATGTTTAACCAATTCAACGTCGACTCAGTAATGAAATATTAAACATTATAAATATCAAACAAACAATATCATTTCATTAGTCATTCCAAGCATTACCTTAGAATCAGACAAACAAGATCTATTACATTCATATCATGATCTAGGGACATACATGTATCAACAAACTCCCCCTTGAACCTAGAGCTCTCTAATCTCTTGTTTTTTGCATAACCTCCATGTATTTCTTGTACTTCTCCTCTTTTGTGACTCCTGTGTGAATCTCAACGCGAAGCAGAGTCGTATAACTTCTGGAACTGGAGGGCTTGTACAATATCTTGCGTATCATAGAACAGTGGCCACTTGTATAGCGTATAGACATCATTTTCCGACAAGTTTGTAAGCCACATCGGGTCGAATACCCTGATCGTATCCATTTGTCCCTCTTTGCTTAGGACTATGACCGCTTCAGCTGTTCTCCAATCGTAGTGCCACCACTTAAATGTGGAGTTAAATCCTGTGGCATTTCCCTGAGTGGGATTCTTGACATTGTGCGTGGAGGATTCCACTTTAACACTATCTTAGGCTTGCCAGTAATGGCATCAACCTCAGACCTTCTGATATACCTAGTAGGCTGTTGGGGTCTGAAGTTAACCCATCGGTGTGGTACTCCTTCTTTAGGGCAGCCTCAAACCAGCCTGACATCTTCTCGGGTCAACATACAAAAGCTTTAATTTGGCCAGTTGGTTGAGCTCAAAACCTGGTAGAGTCTTCAGATCATGTGGGAATATGAAGTACTCTATGCCCTGTTCTCTCTTAACCGCATAAGCATTAAGATCCTCAAAATACGCCCATGCTATGATCCTTCCTGACACCTTGTGATGTTTCTTGACTCTATAGAGTTTGGTGTAGGAATCTTTCTTTGGTGCAGTACGTTTGGCTGTAACTTCTTCAAAACATGCAGCCCACTCAGCCTTTCGAATGTCGACATTATCATTTGAGGCTTGGGTTGTTCCTACTGCTTCCTCTGTTTCTTGCTCCATCTTGTTCAACACCTCAAAAGTATCGCTAACAAGGGATTCACCCAGATTGGGGACCATATTACCCACATTATCATCGTACTGAGGGTAATCCCGGCAGTGACATCTTCGTTCTCGACTTCATCAACATCGCTGAGCTCTTCGTCACTAGTCAAATCGCATGTAGGAGCATCTTTCACTATCTCATCTGGATTTAGCTTGAAAAGCTCTGCAGTTGCTCGTTTGATAGGTCATGAATTATTTCCCCTTCTTCAGGGGTATAGTTCACTGACCTCCTGACAATCCCTTGCAGATCAAGAATCATTGTTAGCTGAGTCTTGACCTGCTGAAGGGGAGCAACATCAAACTCATCTCTTTGGTAATTTGGATCTTTTGATTTAAACATTCAACATATAAGTCATTAGTAATTAATCAAACAAAAAAGCATTCACTAATATAAACATTCAATACATCGTTTTCAATACAGGATTCAAATACAAAAGTAATAAATACATAAACATCTAGTCTTTACTTTTATCTTATATCATAGTCTTATCACTTGGAGGAGCAGAAGTAGAAGCTCATTGATCTTGTCTTTTCTTTGACCTTTTCTCTTGACCTGTAGCAGAGGCCGATGCAGCTGAATCCCCTCCTTCTGCTTCATCATCATCGTCTTTCTCCTCTGTCCTATCTTCTTCAGTTTCTTCATCTCCTCAGTATCACTCTCAACATCCTCATCATCATCTTCCTCATCATCATCTCTTCCCCTTCCTTGATATTCAATGGCTCCTCCTCAGATCCTTTCAGTTTTAAAAGGATAGTCTTCTTTGCCTTCTCCAACTCCTCTATTTTCGCGCAAGATATTTAAACTGGGGACAGAGGTTACTCTTGTTGAGTACCCCAGCATTGATGTCCCCAGAGTACTTGGCTCTAAGAAAGCATCCTCTGACTGTGAGGGGGTGTAATCGAGTTGGACAATCAGTGTCATCCCCCAACTGTAATACGATCCTTTGATCCTCCTCTGGGATAGTAATAGCCTCTCCAAAGATGGTACTTCTGATGCAATGAGGCTCAGACGATCTATCAACTGTAGCGCCTTCCCAGAAGGCTTGCTGAATGGATCGATAAGGAGTACAAGGAGTAAATATGGCATGTGCAATCCTCGATCTCAGTAGAAATGTGATGATGCCAGAGAAATCGGCAGCGTTTCTGGATGTCAAATCCAGATGAGCACATATATTGTGCTTCGTGCTCATAATCCATCGACTCGCCATCTGTTACACAAAGATAGTAAACATTAGTACCATTGGCTAAGAAAGTCATGAAACACTTAAACTTGAAGAAAATCTTTCTGTCATGCAATTGAGATTGTGCGACTCATTTCAGTCGTGCGATTGAACAGTGTGAATGGGGTTCAGTCGTGTGACTGATCCCATGCGTACCACTGAGTGTGCGACTGGGCTCATACGTATGTAACCTCATGCGGTTACACTAGTCGTGCGACTGAACTTCATACGCATGGTCAGTCGTGAGTTCGCACCCTTTAGTCGTGCGACTGAAGTTCATCACTCTGTCCATTCGCATGATGTACTGACTGTTCAATTCAAATTCACTTTTTCACCATTTTTGAGTTTTAGACATCGTTATCTGGTTCATTTGACTCGCAATATTATTCTTATACACCTAACATCGTTACTTTCGTTTGTTTGAGTCATTAATTAGGTTATTTAGTCACTTAAGTCTCGGTTCTTTTGCGAGTCGAATGTACCGATTTTTCATCAAATTTAAAGTTATGGGAGTGCTTCTTTACCATAAATTACCTGTAGAGTCGATGTATGGTCAGTAATCAAGAAACGGGGGGTTTAGAGATCAAATGAAATTTTTGCAGAGTTGTGTTAAGTCGTGCGATTCAGGGTTATTTTGAAGGTGGTGAGTCTCTGCGACCGACTCCCCCTCTATTTATACTAACCCTAGATTCAATCGTGCGACTGAGCTCATACGCACCTTTCAGTCGTGCGAGTGGGACTCAGTCGTGCGATTGGTTCAGTCGTCCTTCTTCAGTCGTCCGACTGGATCTCAGTCGTGCGACTGACTCACTCATCCGCCCTTAAGCATCCGACTGGGACAATCGTATGGGCCATTCGGTTGGATGGTCCATATTCATGGTCCATTCGTACGAATGGCTTCCATTCGTATGATTGGTCCATACGTATGATCCATTCGTGCGAATAGGTCATACTTATTAAATTTTCTGGCAATTTGAATATTTAACTTTTAGAATCCCTTTAATTGCATAAATTAACGTTATGAGCATTTGATCATCTCAGACATGATCGTTTTGACTTGAAAACTTTTTGATCACCTCAGACGTGATTGTTTTAAACTTTTAAAACACATGTGGTCTTCTCAGACAAGACCCTTTTAGTGAGTTGATCCCTTACTGATTTTCTTGATGTAGTCCGACAAACAAACAAACTAAAACGACTAACTAAATTAGAAAATTAAACTAAGGAATCAAAATAAGAATTGTTTTTGCTTTTTGTGAGAGATAAGTCCTGAGATGGAAATCTACTGGATTTGGTTCCGGAATAGACAGCTTCAACTTAGATTGACCATACCTGGGCCAATTCAATTTTGGAATCATACAGGCAAGGCAAATCATTTTGGACTTGTTATCAAAATCTTTTGATGCTCAATTCTTGGTGTTCATCCAGAGTCGTTAGCAACTTAGGAAATCATACTGAAACTCTTAGATTACCACATTGATTTGACCTTTCAGGAATTGCAGCCACAATGATTGTCAATATGTTTGTCCACTTATATCCATACACAGACTTTTGACACAAACTGGTGATTGTTTTAGGTTTAATTATTTTAACTAACATTTGTGGATCCCACACTTATATGGTAATCAACATTCCTCAGGAACTTTTGAGCGGTCTACGGATATTATTACAAGGAGAGACTATTCTTAGAGCTTTCAAAGAGAAGCCTGTCCTCAGGTCAGTGCCATCGCACAGCAGAGAGGCGGCAAACAACAATGAATTCTAGAATATCTAGGTTATGCTTATCCTCAGGTCAGTGCCATCGCACAGCAGAGAGGCACACAACCTATCTCCTTGTTAGAGCAGCTTAATTATTTTGCACCAAATTCACCAACAGCATATGTCATTAGCTTGATAGCATTTTTCTTTCATATTTTTCATGCTTTGCTCTATTTATGGTCATCCGCACATATTTGTGGCGTTTACATGCTCATTACCCCTTATTGGAATATTGTTGATTGTGTTAACCAATGATAAGATGGAAGCCCACAGTCAGTTAAACAACTTAGTTTGATCTTGAGATCACCAGTCAGGTCTAATCATCTATTGTGTTGAATCTACCGTCATATCAATTGTGGTCTAGCAACCTCTAGGTCTACTCTCATAGTGTTACCTTAGGAGTTACCAGTTTTTCTATCATCTTCCTTTTTATATTGCTTAGACTACACAGACTTATACTTTGAATTTTTGCACCTTTTCTAAATTAAAAGTTTAAAGTCCCTCTTGACTTGTTCCTGTGTACTATCATATTCCAAAGATTTTGAATCGGTATCACAGATACGATCTACCTTAAATCAGCTTTCCACTCCTTCTCCCTCGTTTTTTTTTAAATGTTACTTGCTGACTTATTCTCCCCCTAAAATACTAAAATCATAAACTAGTTTAATTATTTTAGGATTTTAATAACCAGCAAAATAACATGAGTTTAATTTAAACAGACCAAAATAAAACAAATAAAATAAGAAAGAAAAATTAACTAACCTACATCGGACTACACATGATCATCATCAGGATAACATCACTTTTCTTTTTAACGCCGTTGACCTCTAGCAAATATTGAAAACGTGGTTTATCAAAGGCTTTAGTGTAGAGGTCAACGCATTGAAAATCAGTATTAATTTTTACCACATCAATTAAGTTCTTTTCAAAATAGTCTCTTATGAAATGGTATTTAATACCGATATGTTTGGTCTTCGGATGTTGGACCGGATTTTTAGTTACTGCAATTGCAGCAGAGTTATCAACACAAATAGGAGTAGAGGAGAACGTTAAACCGTAATCTCGCATTTGCTATTGAATCCAGATGATTTGTGAACAGCAACTTGCAGCAGCAACATATTCGGCTTCACAGGTTGACAATGCAACCGATGTCTGCTTCTTACACTGCCAAGTAACTAGTCTTCTCCCAAAGAATTGACACCCTGCGGATGTAGACTTGTAGTTCATCTTGCAGCCTCCGTAATCTGAGTCACTATACGCAGTGAGCTCAAAGTCATCATCATGAGGATACCACAACCCAAGTGTGGGTGTACCCTTCAAATAACGAAAAATCCTTTTGACCTCGATCAGATGGTCCCTTAGGCTTAGCCTGATATCTAGAACATAAACATGTAGCATACATGATATCAGGTCTTGAAGCAGTGAGATACATGAGGGATCCAATCATTCCTCAGTACATCATGGCATCTACAAGATCTCCATTTTTATTAGGTGCTATGTCGTGATTCGTAGCAGTGGAGTCCCAGCAGCAGATGCATTCTCCATGTCAAAACGACTAAGAATGTCTCCTACATACTTGGTCTGATGTAGAAAGATCCCATTTGGTGTTTGATCCACCTGTAACCGAGAAAGAACTTCATCTCCCCCATAGCACTCATCTCAAACTCTTTCTTCATAACTGCTTCAAACTCTTTGCATAACTCTTCGTTCTTTGAACCGAAGATTATGTCATCAACATAGATCTGTACGAGCAGTAGGTCGCCATCTTTTTCTTTAATGAACAACATGCAGTCAATGACTCCCCTACGAAAGCCGTGTTTCACAAGATGAGTCGAGAGTTTCTCATACCAAGCTCTTGGAGCTTGATGAAGCCCGCATAAAGCCTTGTCAAGCTTGTAGACTCAATCCCGATGATAAGGATCTTCAAATCCCTCGGTTGACTGACATAGACTGTTTCTCTGATTTCCCCATGAAGGAATGCACTCTTCACATCTAATTGATAGACTTTAAACTTCATGTACGATGCATAGGCAAGGAAGATACAGATGGCTTCCATCCTTGCCACGGGTGCAAACACCTCATTGTAGTCAATTCCCTCGACTTGGCGAAAACCTTGAACCACCAATCGAGCCTTGTTCCTGATAATTACCCCTTGGTCATCTTTCTTGCATTTTAAAACCCATTTGGTGCCAATGACCTTAGCACCTTTAGGTCTATCAACCAGAGTCCATACACCTAACTTCTTAAACTAAAGAAGTTCTTCTTGCATGGCACTCACCCACGCCTGATCATTTAGTGCATCACTGACGTATTTTGGCTCAAACTGTGAGATAAAACGCCGATAAGCACCATCATGAATATATCCTTTTTCCATAACTGAGGCGTAATCAGCTGAGTATAGCTGATTTCGGGTTTGTACTCCTGATCTGACATCCCCAGTGACATTGTTTAGGGGATGATAGACGTTTAGTCGTGATCCTGGAGTAGTAGGAACTACTACCTCAGAGCCAAGATTATGAACATTTGGTTCTGCAGCTGAGGTAGTTGGAGTTTGAGGCTCCGAAGTCGAAGGTACATCACTGGTAGATACTTGTGGACTTTCAGGAACTGGAACCTGTTCTTCCTGACTGTTCTGGTTATTTTCTTCAGCTTCATCTTCAGAGGAGGAGTCACTGTCGTTGACTACTCCCCCTGACTGAATAGATGATTCTCCTTGTAAGCTAGATGTTGGTGTATTCAAGATATCATACATCATCCGTGTAGCTAACTCGTCATCCGAGGGAGAGAGAGGGAAGTTGAAGGACTTGAAGAATCCATCATAGTCGAAAAAGTAGGCGGGTCCTTTTCCAGTAGGTGGTGTGGTATATCTCTGAACGTCAACATTACACCATACTTCTACTAGACCTGTTGAGTGTTGTAAACTCGCTTGTTCGGTATGTTGTATCCTAGAAAGATTCCTTCATCTGCCTTCTCGCTAAATTTACCCTCTTGTGTCTTCTTCAGAAGTGTGCACGGCGCGCCAAATGGTTCAAGATACTCCAGATTCAGTTTGCGTCTTTGTAGTAGCTCGTAACATGTCTTTCCGTGGCGCTTGACTATCAGTACTCGATTCAGTGTATAACATGCATTCGCCACTGCCTCATTCCAGAATTGGATGGGCAGTTTCGAGTCTGCCAACATAGTCTGTGCTGTCTCTATCAAGCTTCTGTTCTTTCTCTCAGTAACGCCATTCATCTGAGGTGTGTAGGCAAAAGTGAATTGATGCACAATTCCCTTTTCCTTGCAGTATGCTTCCATCCACTGGTTCTTGAATTCTGTTCCGTTGTCTGAGCATACTTGTCTAACCTTCAGCTTGTAGAGAGATTCCAGTGTGGTTACCAACTCTTTGAATGACTCAATGTTTCTGATTTGGATTTCAGAAACATTACCCAAGTGAACCTTGAGTAGTCATCAGTGACCACAAAGCAGTACAAGTCGCCTGCAATACTCTTTGTACTGACTGGACCAAACAGATCCATGTGAAGAAGCTCAAGAGGAAGTTCTATTGAATGAACTTTCTTTTCCGAATGAGACTTCTTTGTCTGTTTGTCTTTCTTGCAAGCTACACAAAAGTGAGGAAGCTGGAAGTTCTTGACATTAACTCCTCTCACCAGATCCTTCTAAATCAAGTGATTCATCTTCCTTTGACTAATGTGTCCCATTCTCCTATGCCAGGAGATGGAATCCTTTTCAGTAGCTTTAGATAGAAAACACTGAACCTCATGATCTGTTGTAGAAGCTGTTGACAAATCCAAGACATAAAGATCTTTATATCTTGAAGCAGTCATCAAAACTTGGTCCTCTTGGATCACGTAGTCTTTCTTTAGTACGTAACACTTCTTGTTGTCAAAGATGACTTTAAATCCCTTATCACATATTTGGGGAACAGAAAGTAAGTTATTTTGTAGTTGTTGAACGTAGTTCACCTTATCAAACTTAACTTTCTGATTCCCCACTTCTCCCTGGGCTGTGATATAGCCACCCTTGTTTCCAGCAAACGAAACATGCCCTCCTTTTATTTGCTTGACGTTTGATCAAAGAGCCTTGTTTCCTGTCATGTGCCTGGATGCTCCGCTGTCTATTATCCACGTGTTAGTTTCAGCACTGTATCGAACACCCTGCACATACAAAGTAAAGAATTAGTTTGGGTTAGGAACCCAAGCCTTTACTAGCTTGGGTTTCCAAGAGGCATCACACATCATAAATTCTACCCATTGACCCTTAGAGGATGAGGGTAGCTCAGGTTCCTTCTTGTCAGTATTATCAGACACAGAGGATGTCTTCTCCTTTCATAATCAAGATTTGTGCAATGCCTGTTTGTGATAAACAGTCGACTGACTTACAGGTTGAATTTTAGGTTCACTAGTTCTTCTAGGTGGAGTCAGAGAAATCCTCTTAGAAGACCTAGGCTTTGAAACCTGAAGTTCAATCTTCTTCCTAGGTGTCTAACAGAAGTGACAATAGGAAGTAATGTGTCCATATTCACCACAGTTGTAGCACGACCTGCTATCAACTTTATGATTAAACTTTCTTTGTGGAGAAGTGTGACACTCTAGTAACATAACTCACTCTAGGTTTTGACTCTGGTTCTTTGGTTGTTTTCTCTGGTTTAACAAAGTTAACTGTTTTAACCTGTTTAACATCCTTTTCTTTTTGGTTAATAGGTTTTTGACTTGAAATATGTGAAAGATTAACTTAGAAGTCCTTTTAGGTTCTGATTTGATTATGTTTGATCCTGACTTTAAGTTAACCTTTTCAAATTCCTTTTCCAGATTAACACAAGACAATTTATCCTTTGCCTTTGAAGTGGCCTCCTTTTGTTTGTTTCCAGAGTCAATAGATGAACATAAGGAATCTGGATCACTAACAAGAGGAGTAGACACCACATGATCCTTGATGGGATTACTATTTATTGGTCTAGTCTTAGTGTTCATCAAAGTCTCAGGTGGTGGTGGAACCACTTTATAATCCAATCCCTCCCCGTTGTTCCTTTCTCTCACTAAGTGTTGGACTATGTGTAAAGAACTAGTCCAACTGTGCAGTTTCTGTTTTAATGAATTTACTTCTACTTCTAGAACTGCCTTTTGCTTCTTAGTGTCTTCTAGGGAGTTTAGATAATACCTAATGTCATTATCTTGGTTAAAGGCAACTACTTCGGTTTCCCTAAGCTGTTTAGTCAAAAGGTCTATCTTTTCTTTATAACTATGCTCATTTTGTTTTAATACCCTATTAGCCTCAGTGCACAGTTGCAAATCTTTTACTAAGTTATCATTATGATCTAATAACCTAGCAAATTTTTCATCTATGCTATTCCTAAAAGTATCACAATCAGAACAAGCATGATTATCAAACATTTGGTCAGTAGTACTTACCTGAGTTGATTCAGAAGAGTTAGCCATCAACGCAACATCAGATATCTCTGGTTCTGGTGATTCTGTCTTTTCTGTCTCTGACGTGGTAGTCTCCTCTTTAGGCTTGTAATTGACCTCGGTTGCAGTTGCTTCTTCACTATGTGACATCGCTATCTCAACTGCTAGATCTCTTTCACTAGCAGAATCACTGTCAATATGTTCTACACTTGCAATGTTTGATTCCCCTGGTGAGACAAACCTAAAGCTCCAATCCTGTCCTTCATCATCATGAGCAGTCAAGGCTTTTGGATCCTTGCTTGAGGAAGTAGAACTGGTAGCTTGCTTGTCTTGACGAGTGAAGGACGAGAACGGGTTCCCGTTACCCGTCGTCTTAGGCTTGACACATTCTCTTTTGAAATTCCCCTTCTCTCCACAGTTGAAGCAGGTCACTTTGCTCTTGTCAAAGCCAAATGTTGTATCCTTAGTATCTACCAAGTTCTGTCTGGTTTGTTTTACAAACTTCTTTGCCCTCCGGACAGCACTAGCTAAGGCCCACATTATGTCCATCCTCTCAAGCTCCATTTCATCCACCTGCTCGTAGTCCTCGTCTGCCAGATGGCAGTTTCCAATCTTCCCAGCAACAAGTTCATCATAAGAATGGACCATTGCAGCCAAAAGATCCATGTGTTCTCGAGCTACTTCCACAGTCACATTTCCGAGATTCTCGGTCTTCAGTTTAGTAGCACTTGTTTCGGATTCAACATAGTGGGTACACGAGATTCCCGATGTGTCTGATCCTGAAGGAGACGCATGTGAATGACCCGATGAGCTAGACACAAATGCAGTCTAGAGAGGTGCTCCAGATGTCTTAGCTTGAGGCGTGGCGTTGTACAAAGCTGGATTTTGATTGTACGAAGACTTCTGAGCTCTGTACTTCATCCTAAGTGACTCTTCTCGCAACTTAAGAATGAATTCATTAATATCCATTTTTGCCAGCATTCCATTATATCTAAGGTTAGACACGAATGAGGCCCACTTTTCAGGCAATCCATCTGCAAAGTTAGTAACTTTCTCTTCCATGGTAGTTGCCACCCTATGTGTATGCAGTTCACTCATCAGATGGTAAAATCTATCTATAATGTCGTCTAAACTTTCGTTTCCCATTGATGAGAAGTTATCGAATTCCTTCTTTAACTCCTTAGCTTTGATTGCCTTCAATGAAGCGTTCCCGTCATACCTCTTTTCTAGCTCATCCTAAAGTTTCTTGGACTGCTTATTCTCTGAGTACTGGTGGAATATGTCTTTAGGAATAGACTGTGTAATCAATGCATAAACTCTTTTCTCTGCATTGTATTTAACTTTCTGCACATCCTCATCCCTCCTAACGTTAGCTTAACTCCATCAGCTCCCACCGGTGTACTATATCCAATCTCGATGGCTTCCCACAGATTCAGATCCACTCCATTGAGGTAGATCTCAAAACGTTGTTTCCAGTGGGGAAACTCATCTAACGTCAAGAGCTTTGGTGGTTTATTATGATTACCCACCTCACTCTCAAGCAACAGTAGGTTCTGTATCCTAGAGTCCTTTCCAACAGTAAAGGCTAACATTTGATCTTCCATGGCGAATAACTTTAAGTCTAATAAAACAAACTGTCACTGGTGCGACTGAAGGATGCGAATGGTCTAGTCGTGCGTATGAACTCTGCGACCGGTTCAATCGTGCGGCAGAATTAAGCGATTATCTCAGTCGTGCGAATGAATCTGATGCGTATGAGCAGTGCGAACGAACGGTTCAGTCGTACGAAAGGAGATACGACTAGGTCCAATCGTGCGTCTGGACTATGCGAATGAAGTCCAGTCGTGCGAATGGCACACTCGTGCGACTGAGGCTGCTGTTTTGCGAAAATTTCTAGGTTAAACGTGTTTTAGCCGTAAAAATTCGAAATTTCGCAAGGTCTAATCACCTAGGTCCGTAGAAACCAAACTTTGATGAGCAGGGAACGTTCAAGATCACTTTTGACACAAAAGATTGCGTTTTTAGTGCAAAAACACAAACTTTTTATCAATCTTGATTGAATCACACGTAATCAAGAGCCAAAGCTCTGATACCACTTGTTAGGACCTGGTATTTGAACGAAATACCTAGTGATTAGCGTGTAAACCAGATCAAATAGTGTGGAATCCTATTTGATTGGCGATCCAATCAGTGTGAACACACGAAGAATCAATCAAGAATTGAAACTAACGTTAGAAATCGATTGGGAATTGATCTAATGTGTTCTATGAACTTGGAGAACGAATTGTGAGGCTTCTGGACGGCTAGGATACGTCTGGAATCGTAATTAATTAAAGCTCTCTATTTTTCACGAATTGGGTTGTATTTATAGGTTAGTATTATTCATTCATGCGACTGAACCATTAGTATGGTTTAGTCGTGCGATTGAACCATGCGGTTGATTCATTCGCACGACTGAGTGTTCAGTCGTGCGACTGAGCCAATCTTATGTTACAATCATACGACTGATCCAGTCTCCTGGTTCAGTCGTGCGACTGAGTCATTCGTATGAAGTTATTCATGCGTGGTCCATTCGCATGGGCCACTCACATGAGAACTTCATTCTGTTAAGTTTGAATGTATTAATTAATATAACATTATGTGTAACAATTCAAACAACACAAACCTGTTTACCAATTCAACGTCGACTCAGTAATGAAATATTAAACATTATAAATATCAAACAATCAGTATCATTTCATTAATCACTCCAAGCATTACCTCAGAATCAGACAAACAAGATCTAATACATTCATATCATGATCTAGGGACATACATGTATCAACAAGCTCAACTAAAGGAAGGTCTTCAAGAACTACACAACAACAAAAACTTCAAAGGAAGAAATTGAAAAGTGTGCATTACTGAGAAAGTACACATATCTTCGGTAGGAAAAGGAAAGAAATAATAAGCAAATCTTCCGCATTGGAAGAAACCTTCTTTAGTAGTAGATATGTGGAAAACCAAATCTACTGATTCAGTAGATGATCTGCGGAAGGCAAAATTAGCAACAAACAAATCAAAGCCTCAAAAGCTGAAAACTGATAAATCAACTGCAAAATTGGAAAAGGATGTAAAACCGCAAAAGTTGAAAAAGAAGAAGAATGCAGTCAATTCTGATGAAGAATAGAGGAAATGTATGCAATGGTGTGTGTATGAAAAATCACAATACTAAAGATTGTTACTTCAGCAAATATTGTTCTATTTGCAATATGAACAATCATATGACATATGATTGTTACTTCAACAAACATTGTGCTATTTTTAACAATAATAACCATTCAACTCAGGAATGTTATTTCAACAAAAAGATAAGACAAAGACCACAACGAAGAAACAATCTGACAAAGCTGAATCAGACACTCAATTTACTGATTGTAAAAAAAGATTCAAATACTAAGAAGCAGCAACAAAAACAAATGCCAAAACCAAAGGAGAAAACATCCAGATGTTAAACCTTGGAAAGAAAAGAACAACATTTCAGTAATCAAAAAAACTCACAAAAGGGTGGATTTGACTGAAAAGGAAACAAATGTTGATGATGCTTTCTTTGATAATTTTGAAAAGGGAACTCATGTACCTCATTCAAAATCAAAATATGATGAAACTTTCCACAATCAAGGTTCATCATCAAAATCAAAACAGCAAACCAAGAAGGAAAAGTGAATGAAGAAAAGAATGAAAAACCAGGACCTAGTTCAACAACCTCATCTTCAACAGAATCATCCTCACCTAAAACAACTTAGAATGAATCAATTAAAACTAAAATTAATACTAAAACTTCAAGACTTATTCATGACGGAATAACAATTTTAGACACTACTGGCAAACCCAAGATCATTAAGGCTTGGGTTCTCAATTCTAATTGATTTCTTTCTGTGTGCAGGAACAATCTTGGAGAGCTGACAATAAGTGGTATGTTGATAGTGGTTGTTCCAGGCATATGATAGGAAATTGTTCACTTCTCCATGACTTCAAGCATAAAAATTTCTCATATGTGGCATTTGGTGGGGATAAGAAGGGAGGTAAAATAGTTGGTGAATGAATGATAACTAATGGTGCGCTCAAATTTGAGAAAGTAAACTATTGTGAAAATTTACAATATAATTTACCGAGTGTGTCTCAAATTTGTGATCAAAATTATTCCACATTATTTGATAACACCAATTGTTACATTCTTAAGTCAGGTTTTTCAGTTCCAGAAGATTGGATCCTTCTTAAAGCATCAAGAAAAGAAAACACATATATTTTGGATATGAACAACACTTCACTCACAAGACATGAAACATGCCACCTATCTAAGTCATCAGAAGACGAATCTCAATTGTGGCATAGAAGGCTTGTTGATTCTAACATGAAGAACATGAACAAATTGGTGAAAAATGACCTAGTCATGGATTGCCAAAGAAAGAGTTTTATTGTTCAAACAATTGTTCTTCATGTTATAAAGTAACAAAACATAAAGTGTCTCATAATCCAAAATTATCAATACAAACACTACACCACTCAAATTGCTTCACGTGAATCTATTTGGTCTAACCAATGTGATGAGCATTGGAAAGAGGCAATATTGTTTAGTGATAGTGGATGATACACTAGATTTACATGGGTCTTCTTTTTAAAACAAAAGAGTGAAACATCAAAAACATTAATGGACTCTATCATCAAGATTGAAAATCAACTTGATTAAAAGTTAAAATTTTCAGGAGTGACAATGGGACTGAATTTGTTAATACTGACTTAGATTCTTTTTGCAGGAATAAAGGTATTGCAAGACAATTCAGTGCACCAAGAACTCCATAATAGAATGGAGTTGCTGGAAGAAGAAACAAAACACTTATTGAAGCAACAAGAACAATGCTAGATGATTCACAATTGCCAATTACCATTTGGGCTGAAGTAGTGAATACAGCATGCAATGTTCAAAAAAGGACATTGATTGTAAAAGAACATAATAAAACACCTTATGAGCTTCTATTTAAAAGAAACCTTACATAGGACATCTTAGAGCTTTTGGGTGTCATGTATCTGGTTTAAACACAAAAGAACAATTGGGAAAATTTTCAGAAAAAGCCTATGATGGTTTCTTTGTTGGATATTCTTCAACATCTAAATCATATCGGATCTACATTCCACAACATAATATTATTGAAGAAACTCTTAATGTTTCATTTGATGAATCCTTATTTCCTAAATCTATAAAGGATCATCATGGTTGTTTGATATAGATGCTCTAACAAATTCATTTAACTTAGGTTATTTGAATAATGCAGAATTTGATGATACATGTTATCCATTTGTTCCCCTAAATATGAATGAAGTGTCACTATCTGCTGATCCTCCAAGAATACACACATCAAGTATCATAGATCAAGAAAAAACAAATAATAACAATGATGCTACACAAGTCCAGCATAATGGATCTACATCCTCAGATGAAAACACTTATCCGTAACTGCTACTTCTGCATCCGTAGATGAGTGTCCTACATTCAAAGATATGAATAATGTCTTAACATGTGTTCCATGCTCTCAAGATAGATACAACAACATTGGAGATGATTCAACGCATCCTCATACACCCTCCATAGATGTTCCTATAACTCCTACGGAAGAACAAATTGCTTCCGGAGAAGTTCCTGCGGAAACCGGCATCAAGAGCCGGTTATATGGATGGCTTGCTTGATTCATCTTTTGAAATGGTTTAAAAGATGATATTAGATATGTTATAGGCTGTTTTTGGGCTGGTACATTATATCTTGTTGAAATCCCCAACTTTCAAGGTTACATTACACATGCTTGTGATTAAACCTTGAAAGATATGTATGTTGAAATGTTGGTTGTTTGGACAATGATTAAAACCCAAAATTTCAGTTTATGTTGGCTGAAATTTGGGGTTTTAAATGGGGTTTTTATTATTTGTATAGATGATATGATCAGTGGTGTTTTATTCATTCAATTTGGTTGTAATATTTGTGTTTATTCATTTGGGTTGTAATTATTCATTCATTTGGTTATGTAATAATAGATTAGGTTCATTTCCTTTACTAGAAAAATGTATTAGGATACAATTTTGTAAAAGGAAGATGTACAAGATCAAGACCCAAAGATGGACACAAAGACACAAGAAACATGGAGCATTTGGATGTGGTTTCTAGTGGGAGGTTCATGGAACCTTTATGATATGTTTGACCCTTAGAAAGACCATAGACAACACTTGTGATGGCAAACAAGTGTTGTCAACATAAGGGCTATGGTTATGCACATATGATTGTTAATGTTTATGCTTGGTTGATTGTTTGTTGTCTTGATTGTTTGGTTGATATTTGGATATTCTAAGCAAACTAACTAACAATCTTAACAAGCTGAAAATGTTGGTTCTTTAAAGTTAATAAAAGTTATTAAAATGGTTTAATGATTTTAAGATTAAAATTGGTTTTAATCAAAGGACCATAGGGTATCTTGTATTTGAAAGCATACAAATACAAGTACATAGAGTTTTCTAAACTAGAATAAGAAATCTCTAAAATTTTTTAAACGAGATCAACACCGTCCTTTTACACAACACTTGAGTCACTTGGGAACTCTTAGGGATAAAGATCACCCAACCATTTTGAGGGAACTTGTGATTTGAGGTGAGAATGCCTTACTTATGGGATAAAGGTCACCTAACCATTTGTTTTGGCAAACTCCACGTGGGTGTAAGTAGGATGTCTTGATTTGCAAACCATGTTAAATGGATCACCTACAATGTGGTTTCCAAAGGTGTTGATGGGATTTTCATGCCGACTTTACATATGATGTTCAAGAGTCGATCCCATACCTCTAGAGTTGCAAATGGTTGCAATCGTCAAACGTTGACCACCTTATTAATTTAAAACGTGGGATAAAGGTCACCTAACCACAATTTAAATGTAATATTGGGTTCTAGATTTTAATATGAAAAGTCCGTAAGACATTTGTTATTAAAATTACAATATCGAAAATACTAAATAAAACTTTGTTAATTTTGTAGATGGCCTCTAATAATGATAATTCCGATAACTCATCCGCGTCCAACCAATCCCTACGAGCGATCCTCCAAAAGGAACGTCTAAACCATAACAACTTCATCGATTGGTATCGAAACTTGAGAATTGTTCTCAAGCAAGAGAGACGATCGTATGTTTTAGACGACCCTGTCCCCGATCAACCTAACGAGGATGATGAGGAGGCCTTTAACGATTGGCTGAAATACACTGAGGACTCCGTCCAAGTGTCTTGTCTCATGCTAGCGAGCATGACTCCGGATCTCCAAAAGGAGTATGAACATCACGGAGCTTACGACATGATAACCAGCTGAAGGAAACGTTCCAACAGCAAGCAAGGGTTGAGCGGTTCGAAACGGTTCGAGCGCTCCATGCATGTCGTATGGACGACAATCAATCTGTTTCATCTTATGTACTTAAGATGAAAAGTCACATTGACCGCCTCGAGAGGCTTAATTGTCCCGTCTCGAAGGAATTGGCCACGGATTTGATCCTCAATGGCCTTACCAAAAGGTTCGAGACATTCGTGTTGAACTACAACATGAATGCTGGGATAAAAGCATTGGTGAGCTTCACTCAATGCTCAAAACGGCCGAGGCGGCCATGGGTAAAAGGGTTTTACCCGTTCTCACCATTAATGAAGGTGGGAACAACAAAAGGCCTCGTCCCGCACCCAAGGCAAAGGTTGCCAGGGTAAGGGACCGCTTGGGGAAAAGGGAAAGGGGTGGCAAGGGTGCCACCCAAACCACAAGAGAAGAAGCAAAAGGTTGCTACAAATGACCCATGCTTCAAGTGTGGGGAGATTGGACATTGGGCAAGGAATTGTCCTGTCCATCTCCAAGAGTTGAAAGCCAAGAGGGATGCCGGGCAGACCTCAGGTACAATATACATGATTCATATTGATCTTAATGTTACATCTTCTAACACATGGGTATTGGATACCGGATGTGGAACTCACATTTGCAATTTGTTGCAGGGGTTCACAAGAAGTAGGGACTTCAAACAAGGGGATGTTAGCCTCTTCATGGGAAATGGAACTAAAGTCTTAGTTGAAGCTCGTGGAGACTACATCCTGAGACTTCCAAGTGGTTTGGAAGTTATTTTGAAGAATGTTTTGTATGCTCCTAGTTTGACTAGGAACATTATTTCTGTATCCCAATTAAGACATTATGATTATGTATTATCTTTTATTGAAAATGATATTCATGTTTCTTTAAATGGTATGTTCTATTTTAAAGCTATTCCAATTAATGGTATTTATGAATTGGTTCATGAAAATACTTTAAATAGTTCATTGTACCAAACTAACACCAAGAAACTCAAGTTGGACTTAAGTGATACCTATCTTTGGCATTGTCGTCTTGGTCATATAAACAAGAAACGTTTACAAACACTTCAAAAGAATGGTCTTTTAAAAACAAATGAATGTGATTCATTGATGTTTGTGAGTCTTGTTTACAAGGTAAGATGACTAAGGCACCCTTTAATGGAACTACCGAAAGGGCAAAAGATTTATTAGGAATCATACATTCGGATGTATGTGGTCCTTTTAAGCCAATGACTAGGAATGGTGAAAGATACTTCATTACCTTTACCGACGATTATAGTCGCTATGGGTATGTGTACTTGTTAAGGCACAAAGACGAAGCTTTTGAAATGTTCAAATCTTCAAAAATGAAGTAGAAAATCAACTCAACAAGTCAATTAAAATTCTTCGTACCGATAGAGGAGGTGAATACCTAAGTGATACCTTTCAAAATCATCTTAGGAGTTGCGGGATTGTCTCACAACTCACTCCACCTGGAACACCACAACATAATGGTGTGTGAGAGGAGGAATCGAACCTTATTGGATATGGTCCGATCTATGATGGCTAGAAGCACATTACCTCTATCATTTTGGGGTTTCGCTCTGCTCTCCGCGGCCCGTATTCTAAATATGGCCCCAACCAAAAAGGTAGAAAGGACACCTTTTGAGATATGGCATGGAAGAGTTCCATCCCTATCGTACTTAAGGGTTTGGGGATGTGAGGCTTATGTTAAGACCCCACCCTAAACAAATTGGATGTCCGATCCACCAAGTGTATTTATTGGATATCCTAGAGATTCTATGGGATATATTTCTATGATCCAATGGAACAAAAGGGTTTGTTGCCAGAAAGGGTGAGTTCTTAGAAGCAAAGTTCCTTATGGAGGAAGCTAGCAGTAGAACAGTGGATCTTGAGGAAGATCAAGAACCACAGCCCGATGCACGTTTGGTTGAAACTAGCACTCAACATAAGGATGTTGAGGATGATCAAGTGGTTGATCAATACACACAACACGTTCGCAGAAGTGGTAGAACTAGTAATCCACCTGAAAGATATGGATTTTTCATGGATGGATGCTATGTGATAGATTCTGATGAACCAACCACATACCATGATGCAATGTCCAACACGGATTGTGACAAATGGCTTGAAGCCATGAACGTTGAGATGCAATCCATGTATGACAATCAAGTAGGACTGGTTGTACCACCTCTTAACTCCAAGATAGTTGGAAGTAAGGGGTTTCAAGAAAAAAACCGATATGCATGGAAACTTGGATACTTATAAAGCTAGACTTGTAGCAAAAGGTTTCACTCAAACTCAAGGGGTTGATTATGATGAAACCTTCTCACCTGTTGTGATGCTAAAGTCTATAAGGATATTGTTTGCCATAGCTGCTCATTATGATTATGAGATTTGGCAAATGGATGTCAAAACCGCTTTCCTAAATGGATATCTTGAGGAAGATGTCTATATGGTTCAGCCTGAAGGTTTTGTCGATCCAATACATCCTAATAAAGTATGCAAGTTAAAGAAATCAATCTATGGATTAAAACAAGCATCGAGAAGCTGGAATCACCGTTTTGATGAGGAAGTAAAGAAATTTGGTTTCATCAAAAACGCTGATGAGGCTTGTGTGTATAAGAAGGCTAGTGGGAGCACAATAACTTTCCTAGTATGTATGTTGATGACATACTGCTATTTGGAAATGACATTCCAACCTTGGAAGGTGTAAAAACCTGGCTTGGAAGTTGTTTTTCCATTAAGGATCTTGGTGAAGCCGCCTATATTCTGGGAATAAAGATCTATAGGGATAGATCAAGGCGGTTGATTGGTTGAATCAAAGTGCATATATTGATAAAATCTTGAAAAGGTTCAAGATGGAAAACTCTAAGAAAGGTACCGTACCTATTCAAAGAGGAACGATGTTGAGTACGACTCAATGTCCAAGCTCAAAGGATGAGCAAGACAAAATGAAGGCAATCCCATACGCATCTGCTATAGGATCCATCATGTATGCAATGATATGCACTCGACCGGACGTGTCATGCGCCTTAAGCATGACAAGCCGTTACCAGCAGAATCCTGGAAACAGTCATTGGATGGCTGTTAAGAACATACTTAAGTACCTAAGGAGGACAAAAGATATGTTCCTGATCTATGGATCTGGTGACGAGGAACTCGTTGTAAAAGGTTACACGGATGCAAGTTTCCAAACCGATCGTGACGATTCACGATCACAATCGGGATACATTTTCATTCTGAATGGAGGAGCTGTCTCTTGGAAGAGCTCCAAGCAGGATGTGGTGGCTCTATCAACTACAGAATCAGAATATGTCGCCGCCTCATTGGCAGCTCAAGAAGCTGCATGGTTAAAGAAATTCATTGCCGATCTAGGGTTGTCCCCTCCATTCAGGACCCCCTAGAGATCTTTTGTGATAACGAGGGTGCGATTGCACAAATCAAGGAACCCCGTGCTCATCAAAAGACTAGGCATATTGAGCGGAGATTCAACTACATACGAGATGAAGTTGAAAAAGGAAAGATATGTATTCGCAAAGTTCACACGGATCAAAACGTTGCGGATCCTCTCACGAAGCTCCTTGAAAAGGCAAAGCATGAATGTCATACTTGTGCCATGGGACTTCGATATACTAGTGATTGGATTTGATCTATAAATTTTGTATTTGGATATGGGAACTTTCTATTATTTGAAAAATTATTGGTTATAATGCTTCAAATAATATTCCAATTTAGCATGTTTAATCCATGAGTAAAATGTTTACTCTAAATATCCGTAGTCGTTCACACTTGTGGGAACAAGTTTGAAGGTAAGACTATTATGAACTTGGATTGGTTGATATTCATAAGGATGAATATAGAGCAATGGGTTGCTACCAAGGTTCATAGATATTTGTGGGATACAAATATTGGACTAACCCGCATCTCAAATTTTACTACATGGAATCTTATTGATTGATCATAAGTAATTTTGAGTAAAGGCGAATATCATTTGGTATCCTCCGACCTGAGATATATATTGGTTTTGATATTCACCAAGTATTACACCTTGAGCCTATTCTTCACTGTCCTGAAATAGTGGACAGTACATAAGGATATGTTCAGGTATAACACGAGGTGTTTGTGAGAAACGTATGTAGTCAAGATGGAATTTGTTCCTCTTATTCGTTGAGAGTTAGATGTCTAAGGCCTGATTAAGTTAAATCAACAAGGAATGATCATTCTGTGTCCTTGGATTTAACATGACATCTGTAACAAAAGGATAAATGATTAATTCACCTAAATCTTTTCAAGTAGGGCACTTGAAGGGATGATGTTATTGAATGGCTATAAGTCATGCGTATTAAGGGTAGTAAACCGTTGTTAGGCGGTATTTACTGCTTGCATCAATCTTCTATGAATCTTGGGCAAGTGGGAGATTGTAGGATTCTGTGTGCCCAAGACACTTAGAATATGATGTGGTTAGTACGTCATAATCCAAGTCGGTTATACCAATAGCAAGCTTAGCAAACACCAAATAATATTTAATTGATGATGTGATCATGCAATAAAATATTAACACCAATTTAAAAATGGGTTCTAAACAAGTTGCATATGACATGGAACAATTATTAGGATATTTTGTTCAATTATATTATTTGTAATGTTATTTATATTAGTTAGATGACATTACAAATTAAAGGCTACATATGTTATACAATTAATTGGTTAGTTGTATACTTTACTAAGAGATACCAAGTTATAAGACCATGTAACATTGTAATGTGTCTAATTTTAAAAGGGGGGTTTTCAAAGCCTTTTGGCCGCCCCCTTATTGTGTTCCTATTGGACCACTTTGTTGAATTGATACACACAATTAAGGGGTCTTATAATTTTGCTCTTTGACCAGCCATTTGAAATATATACATGCAAAAGCTCTCTCTCTCTTTCTCCCCTCTCTAGTTTCGGAAATCAGGCAGAAAGAAGGAGCTCTAGCAGCTTGATTTTGGTGTTCAATCCTAGCATACAAGGTGTTTTGTAATATGCTGTTGGTATACGAAGCTGAGGATCTCTACATTGAGTTCTTGGTCGATTCAAGCATCCAAAACACTCCTCTAAGTCGATTTTTCTGCTGGAGAAAGGTAGCCATTCACAGCCTCATATGGCTGTGATTTTATGTACATTAATGTTTGTTCATAGCTTGTCCATTCATATATTTAAGATCCCTATTGATTTGGGTTTTGTTTTCCATCTTAAAACCACACTTAGAACACGAAAATTTCAGATTATAAACTTGTTATAATCCTATACATCCGCTGCGTTTTCTGAAAAGATTAAAAGGTTATACTATGTTTTAGTGTTCTTTCAAACCCTTCACCTATAACTCCTACGGAAGAACAAATTGCTTCCGGAGAAGTTCCTGTGGAAGATATTATTGATGCACTTG